>OX596018.1:3643598-3968315 GCA_951394055.1 Villa cingulata
ACAATTCAGAGAAAGAAACTCTTACCAGACAAAGGGCTTTCGACAAGCATCTCCTCGACAACCTTTCCGAGGTGGCCAGCCTTCGCGTAGATAGTCTGATTTACTACCTGCGCAAAACGAAATGGCTGTAGTCTGGAACTTAAACAACCATTACCCACGGCCACGAGGAAGCTTTGTGGTAACAAAACGGCACGCAAAGTGGTAATTGTATCCGTTTCAAGCTATTGAACAGACTGCCACCATTGTATAAAGGTATAACGAGTAAAATCAGCAGTTTTCTTCAAGCTTGCCTTTCTTTGTTATATGAAATATATATTATTCTATGCTGCCACTGCAACCAATCAACCATCCTTTTTTTTAAATTAGCCAACATGTGTATCGATTTTTCAATATAAGCACATTATTTATTTTGATTAGAATCCCCAACTTTTTTTACTCGTTTGATATTAATTATTTTTTTTCTCGAAATTGAATATTAAATTGATTAATTTATACTTGTTCACTCTTCATGTATATTGAATTTATTATGTACACATACAGTTTGTGTAATTATACTTTATCAAAAAGTAAATATTAATAAAATAATGATAATAATTTTCATGATAAGATATTATAAAAGTATTTTTCATAATATTGTTTGCTAACAAATTGACTTCGTGTTATCATGATTATTTATTTTCATTATCAATCAAACATTACATTCATATATGTATGTACGAATGCACATACTTTCATGTGTAAGCAGAAATTGCAGAATTAATATACGAGTATATGTAATGTTTAAATATAGAATTTATTCATCGAGTAAAAGTTGGTGATATGTATAGAACGGAAATACATTTTTACTTCAAATTTTTCAATTTATATTTTTATTATTGAAATGTTCATACTTCAACGCATTCTCATCATTTCCAACCTACATACAGAAATATGCGTGATTATACTTATTTATATATTCATACTCATATGTATACATATTTTAAAAATTTATTTAATACATAGGTATGTTGTCTTTTCATTTAATATTTCTTTCTATATAATGCCACATGCGAACACACAATTTACGAATTTACCTTTATCATATGATATGATAAATGATTAAATTTCCCATTATAATCGGTCATAATTTTCATGTTTGAACTATGTAATTGATTTCTTTATGATATTTACTTAAAATTTTATTAAAAAACTCGTAATTAATATATGCTTTCCTTGATGACTAAAATTTTGTCAATTTAATTACCAAATTGAAAATTAATTTATATAAAATTTGTAAAAGTAGTACATATTTTAACATTTTTTTAAAATTATTCAAATTATTATGGCTTAGTATCATCATGTTAAAATTTTATAAAATCGTCTGGTGCCTAGGTGTCTTTTTTATTTATTTTCTTTAACTGTAATTTCAATAATTTTCATTGTATTTTTATTTATTTCTTTTACATTTGAAATTAAACAGGAAGCCATGATGAAGAAACAAATTCTGTAGCATTATCAGACACTACACCAAGATCGAGGCAAACATTTGTCGATGATGGTTATGGTACAAATTTACCACCAGATCTTTTAGCATTTCCGGCACGTGTTCCACATTCACCATCATTACAAAGTTCAATGTCTAATATACAAGATAATCGTTTTTATGGTAAATCTCCGTTATCGAGTCCTGTGTATCAGCATATACCGACAGCTAATTCACCTGTTATCTATGGAACAACAACAGCAACAGGAACACCAGCTGGTTTTCGTACTTTACAACATCCAAAGACACGTAACCTGATATTAGCCACAAATAGTCGAAATAATTCACCATTTGTTCCAGCACCAATAATTTATCCACCGGTCATAATGAAACAAGGCTATATGACAATTCCTCGTAAACCGAGAGTACCAAGTTGGACTCCATCTTCAGTGAGCACAGCACTTGCTGAATATCAACCGACATCACCGAATCCATCTAGTGTTGGAACTCCAACATCACCAGAAAATAGTGAGCCGGTTTATGATAATTTAGGTAGAAGAACAACAGCCGGTGGTAATTCAGCATTAAATGTAAATAAATTAGCTAACAATCAGCCAGTTAGATATACAATGAAGGATCGACCACTTCCAGCAACTCCAACAGTGTCAATAAACTCAACAGCGACAACAATAGCAGTAGCTCCATCATTATCATCAGTAGAACCAATAAATTCTTCAAATTCCTCTATGATAAATAATGGTATGCATCACAGTAGTAATTCAACTAAAATCTACGAACCGATACATGAGTTATCGAATCAAACGATGACATCAGATACAGAACCATTATACGGTACTGCAAAAAGTAAACAATGCGTAACGATAGTTCCAAGTAGTAGTTTTAATAATCATAATAATATAAATTTAAATAAAAATAATAATTGTAATAATGTAATTAATAATAACAGCAATAATTTAAATGGTAGCACTGGTACAATTACAAAAATACCACCAAGACCACCACCAAAACCTAAGAAAAAAATTTCAGTTACATCAAACGGTCAAGGCAGTACAAGTCAACTATTCGAAGAAGAAGGCGAAGATGGTACCGAAGTCTAGTCTTCGTTTATGACTAGGTATTTTAATAAAATGAAATCAAATAAATTTAAAACAGATCTCGGCCTTTTTTTGTAGTTCTTAAGAAATTACATGTTTAATTATTAAGAAAACATTTATTTTTTTTTAATTAATAAAATACTTAGCTACTCAACAAAAACAAAAATTTTTTTCCAAAACATCAGAAGAAATATAATAAAACAATTTAAACGAAGAAATACAACAACATTTTAAAATAATAAAGTACCTACCTAGTATCAAATTTGAATATTTTCGAAATGAATGTTATGTGTTGTTGGTAATATCCGTGTACATAGCATAAATATGAGTACCTTAATATAGGTGAATAAATAATGATTGTGAAATTTAAAAGTAATGATCGAATAAAATTATCAAAATGAAAACAATTTTCATTGATGATTCGATCAAATTAGACGAGAATCGATATATAATATTAAATTACGTTACAGAATTTTTTTTTTTGAAAAAAGAAAAAAAAAGAAAAGACAATTGAAAAAACAAAAAAAAACAAAAAACAAAACTTCGAATTTAATGACTTGAGTGCCAATTGACTGATAAAATTGAAACGAACAACAAAAAATATAAATAAAATAAGAAGATGATTAAAGTTACAAAATAATATTTTATTTTATTTTAATTAAAATGTATAACTAATATGTAGTAAAATGAAATACCTATAGATGACGGCATGGATGCAGAAATATTTTAAAAATAAAAAACATTAGATCGTTATTAAATCAATCAACGATCATCGATCATCGACCCAGGTACTTTTGTTTTGTTAATTACTGAAATGAAAAAAAAAAAAAAAAACGTAACTCGAAAAAAATTTAACAAAACGTATCAATGTATAAAATGATATAAATAAATATATAAATGAATGAAAAACAATACATAAACTATAAAATCATTTGAATGTGAACAATAAAATATATTAAATGTTAGAGTATTATTAATTAAAAAACAACAATAATAACAGCAACAACAACAACAAATAATAATAATAATACAATGATTTAAATAAAAACGATAAGAAAAATTTCTCAACAAAAATAAATAAAAAATATGAGCGATTCAAAATGAAAAATAATCAAATTTAAAAGGGAATTATAATGTAATTATTATATGTTAATATAACAAACACGAAATATGTATGTACAATATTTCCAAATGAACATACGGAGAAAATACATTAATTATATACATACATGATATATACTTTTTTTTTAAGTTTCGCTTTTTTATTATTATATTATTTTTAAATTTTTTTTTTTCTTTTTTTTTTTGTATTTTGAAAGACAGCTTATATTAATTATGTACTGTGTATTATATTTTTATTTAGTTAAGAATACAAAAGAAGAAAAAAGAAACTAATATTCATATAACATAAACTTTCATTTATTTGAATATCAAATAATAAGAAAATAAATAGAATATAAAAACGAATTTACGAAAATGCTTAGGTAATAATGAATTTTTTTTTTTCATTTTTTATTTTGTTTTATTTTAAGAATGAAATTTTTTTTTTTAAATTTTAGTTCCTTAGAATTTATTTAACCACATATCCACATATGTATACATACACACATACACATTTATAATTAAATACGCGAACAATATTATTATAATACATTATTAGTAGCTATATGTTTTGAATTAATGTAATTATTATTGTACCTTATTTTTAATTTTTCCTATGTACGCATAATAATTTTATTTCAACATTGTTTATATATACATATATACAATAAACGTTTAATTCTAATTACTTTTTTATTATTATTATTTTTTTTTTTGTAATATTTTAGTAAATATATAAATACCTATAATTTTAAATATACGAATATTTTTTTTTTTTAATTAATTTTTTGTTGTACATAATATAATTATGTCGCTGCTATATATTCATACTGTATGTGTGTAATTATCGCATTTTTATTTTTTAAAAACAAAGTAAAATTGAAAAAAAAATTTTTTTTAAATACATACATATTTATTTCGTATAATATTATATTTTTACAAGAATTTGTGTAATAAATAAATTAAAAAAAATCAAAAAAAATTTTTTTTTTTTAAATGAAAAATTATGTGAAAATCGTAACGTAAATTAATGATAATGTAAAACAAAAATAAAAAGCCATTCTTTTGATTATATACATATATACATACATTACATACATCCATAAAAATGTAATAATATACATACATATATTAATATAGATTTTTATTAAAATATAAATGAAAAAAGTATATTATATTAAACAAAAAAAAAAAAAAAAAAAAATAATAAATTAAAAAATAAATAAAATAAAACAAGAACGAAGTAAAATGATAAAACTGAAAAGAAAACAAAAACAAAAACAAAAATCTTATTATGATTAAAATTTAAATATAATTTTTTATAAAAAGAAAACGAAATTGTTTATATGTTTGTGTTTTATTTATTTCATTTTTATTTTACAAATCACATGAGAAAAATATTGAACATAAGTATGATAGTATTGTCTGTCTTGAATTATTGATTTGAAAACAAAAATTATACCAATTTTTATAATTGAATTTTATTTAATCGAATAGAAGCATATCCTGAGTCTGTGTAGTAATACTCATTCAGATCCTTATATTATTTCCTTAACCTTACATATTTTACGAAGAATCACAAAAATAAATTCAAGTAGTCAGCATAAATATTATGTCCTTGATTCGATTCTGTAAATGTTTGAAACTTATATAAAATTTTTGATCAATAATGGCGGCATGTTGGTCAAATAGAAAAATAATAATTATTTTATCGATTAGCTGCTGCTATTAAAGATGAAAATTTATTTTATTGGCAATGATCATAGAATGTTATTCATTGTTTCATTTTTGTTAAAACTCGACTGAAAAAGAATGAAATAAAATTATTTTTAATTCAACAAGAGTACGATCTCATGGAATCCATATTAGCGCCACACAGCAAATATTGTTGCAAGTTGCAGAAATTTTATTTCCACCAGCTTTCATCTTATGAGAAAACATTCTAAACTTTTATACCCATTCGACTGGTAAAACTTTAAAGCAACATTTTGTTACACTTTTTGTTTTACCTATACATACAATGTACCAAGGGATTAATGAATGAAATAAACATCGACAAAGCATAAAGAATAAAAAATGAAAAAAAAAAAACTAATAATAATTTACTCTTCAAATTTAACCTATATTTCTTGAATCCAATTCTCTATACAATCATTGGAGAATATTATCAGCCATTTAACCAAAAGAATTTTTACAATGCTTTTAGTATTTTGTTTTATATAAATGAACATTACATACTATATTATTCTCGTTAAATTTTCACAAAAAATAATTTTTTCTGTTGGTTTTCACTTTGGGAATTATGAAATGAGAATAAAAAAGATTAAATATTACAAAAAGTTGAAAATAAAAAACAAATTTCATTTTATTTAAAATAACAGAAAACAAATTGAAACTCATTAAAATGGAAAAAAATACATGAAATAGAATTTTAATAAATACCATAAAAAGAATCAGTTCTTAGCACATTGACACATACATAAATGTATATCCTTTCTCTCTTTTAAATACTATCAAGTTTCATAATTTTTCAAACGTTTTGTAATGGTATCTCAGTTATCGCCAATGACATTTCTCAATTTTAAAAATAATCAAAATAATTGTTATATTGATATCTTATACGTTTTTGTGTTTTGTTTTTTTCAAATTGAAAATATTCGATCACCCTTTATTTAAAAAAGTGTACGTAAATGAAAATCTCTATAAATCATAGTAAATTAAAATAGAAGACTATCTAGAAGCTAGAAGTAAAAAAATTTATTATAATTATTGAAAATTTCAAATACGGTACGGTGGTACGTTGATTTGTTAGATGATTTATAGACATTCTCTATAAATACGTGAAATGCATTCATAATTATTTTCATTTAAATAAATAATGTTACAAACCCTTAAGATAATAATATGTATGCATATTTTCAATGCAATTTTACGTGTCATTTATAGGTTACACACAATATGATTGATATATGTACATATGTACACATATAGGAAAATTTTGCTATTTAATGTGTATCACACATCATTTTTTATTTTGCAGTCAGTTAGTAATTTCATTTTGAATAATGAATTTTCAAAATAGAAAAAAAAAACATTAATGCATATTTACATATTCTGCTTATTCATACTGTAATGTATGGATGTACGAGTATACTCAGACTATTTAACATTATGATATCACCTATCGACCACGCTCTATATAATAAAATCGTTATAATCACATACATTATTTGACTCAAAGCAAATCAAAGTCATAGAGATAGATTAGATCGCATAGTTGAATGTTGAATCACGTTTACAATTTCTAATTTTCATTACTTTACATTTATGGAAATATAGGATGTTGTATAAATGTTAGTACGACCATAGAAATTTTTAAAAGTTACTCGGTTGATTGGTTAGTTGGTTATAATAATTGGTAATTCAGTTGTGCTCACATGTACATATGCTCGTATGCTCGTATACTTATAAATAATATAAAAGAAGTCATAATCATATTTGAAAAGTTACTCTTCTCTTGCTTTTATACATGTAGTTATAGAGTACTAGTATAGTACACCACAGACCTGCACACAGTGCACCGTATATTATGTGTAGTGTAGCCTATACGATTGTACGCCTACCTATGATTTGACTTCTATCAATAATAATTAAATTATTATAATTAAATCTAATATAAGACTTGAACTATTATGTACATATACATATGTACAGTACAGTACGTACACAATAACAGTAATATATTGTTCTAATCATCTATAAATAAATACGTATTATTATTTATTTATATGACTGACTATTATTAAATCTTCTTCCTAACTAACGTAATACTACATTTTACAATTGATTACAATATTCACGTAATAATTGATATTCCGATATTTTAGATTCAATTAATGGCTGCATTGATATTTAATTCTAGGTTATGTGTAAGTATTTTGAATTATTCTATATGTACATATAAGTATATTACTATTTGAAGGTTTGAGTGTATAACCTCCGAACACAAAATTCTTGTCAACAAATATCAAAAAATCCCAACACAAAATAGTCTCCAAATATCTTTGAATTAATACGTACACTTATGCAAATGTCCATTATGGTGTCCTTAAAAAGTGCACACGTGAAGTTCAAAAAAGAAAAACCACATTTTCTGTGGAATAATCTATCAACCTTAAATTTATTAAAAAAATTGAAGAGATTTTAAAGTTTTTATATATAGTTTTATGCATAGATATACATATATGTGTAAAAATGTTAGTATTTGTATAGTTATAGTACTGTATTATAGATGAAAAAAAATTGCACAAGAAACTTTTCCAAACAACATAAAGTTATGTATTATGCTTTAGTCTATTTAATCCTTCTAGAGTAGTATATAGACATTTTTTATTTTTTGTTTTTTTTTTTTTTTTTTTTTTTGTATATCAAATGCGATGAAATTGTATAGTCAAATATGTAGATTTATTGTATACATTAAAAATGCACTCTTTTATAAGTTTAATATCAAACATATCGTGTTTATATACATTTATAATGTGTGTATGTATATATTTTGAATACGGTTTTTTTTATGATAAAAGTATTTATAAACAGTAATAAAAGTGCATAAAAGGATTCATATAATTTAAAAACAAAAACAAAAATAAAAAAGTTACTCTTGTTCCTGTGTAACCAAATTGAATCTGAACATTTTTTTTTTGTTCAAGTACTGAAATATAACAAAAATCTTTTAATTAAAAACTTTTAACACAAATGGTACAGTTATAAGATGATGCCGTGTAATACCAAATTGTATTGTATTTCACTTTTCAATGCGAAATAAAATCATATTTTAATGTTTATGGTAAAATTTCATAAGCGAATTTAATACCAATATTTTGGTTTTGTTAGAGTTGGAGGATGCAGACGAGAAGAAAGAGGTTTAAAATATAGACAATTTTTTGTTGTTGATTGTAATATCTGAAATGTAAAGATCCTACAAATGATAGATAATCTTCAATTATTGTGGAGGTTAAGAAAATCAGAGGTGATAAAGGAGATCGACTGCATCATATTTAGATGGTTAGTATTTGTACTGGATTTAAGGTATAGACATAACGATGTCGACGAGGATAAACATTGAATTTATCCAAAGATTTGGTATTAAATGTGCATACAATGAATTTACACATAATATGCCAGGAGATTGGTGTGGTGATGAGGTTATCAGAAAATAACGAAATTAAATTCAGAAGGAATAAAATCAAAATTTGAAAATAAATTACCTAACTGTATCTGATATAACTACTTATATGTATATTGAAAAATTAGATCCAATAAAAGAACAATTTATTAAAACAAAATGTACTATTAAATTAATTACTTTAATTGTTAAAATGATTTATGGGTAAAGTACAAATTATTGTGAGAACTCTACGCGATTCTAGCACGCGTTTAGTGTTTATTGTTTTATAAAATACAAATGTACTTATGTGCTTTATAAAATTGATTTTTCATAAATCGTATAGAAGTATATACTTATTTTTATAATTGGTATGTACAGACATCAATGATACACGAACTAAATGCATATATGTTTATAGGAAATTGTTTATATAATCTAAATAATTGTGTGTGCAAGTACACATGTTCACAAGCATATTAAAGTATGTAAGTATGTTTAAATTTATAAATGGTTCCGATATTCAGTGTATAGTGTGCGTGAATACCATATCATATATCATACCCTCTATACCATATTAGTAAACATATATGTAGTACATATGTAAATGTTACATGTATATAAAATGTACTCTTTAGTGTAAAATAAATTTGAATCATAAAAATAATGAAATTTAGATGTCATATCATTCAAAAATTTATTATTTAGACATCAAAATCGAATTTTATATCTATACTTTTATAATATATACATATGTTTATATATAAATGTAAATAGATACTTACATACATGTATATATATGCGTATATGCCATTTCTATCCTTCTATGTAACTATTTATGCCGGTACGTCATAAAAGGCTTTGATAAATCAATATACTCGTACATACGAGTATATAGTTATATTTGTACTTTGGTTATATAAATGTATATCATTAAAATTTTGTACATTTCATACTATGGGCAATAATAGTGGTGGTATGAAGAAATAGAAATTTTTGGCATCCATATGCAAATTGTATCGATATCATATGAACATTTATATATGAACTAGCTATTTCATTGGTTGTTATACCTTTATTGAAATTGATACGAATTGATAAAAATTGAATATTTGTACAGGTACATATGTAAGTATTGTATTATGGAATTTCAAAAATCAATAAAATCGCGTTTAAAATATTTTGCGAATATTTACATACATAATATTTAGTAATGTGCATGTATTTTGAATAACAAATTATTTAGATATGCACTTGAGTAGATATCTTTAAAATTCAATTCAGTCTCTTACAGAATTTGATTTTGTAACAAATGAGGAAATAGTTTTTGGGAAAAGAAAAACATAATTTAAAAAATAATCTTTGATAAAAAAAATAAATTTTCGAATTAATAATTTGTAATTAAAATGTTACAATAATCATTAACTAAGATAAGATAAATTTGAAAAATCGAAATGAACAATAGATATATTGTGCTGCTTTGGACATGGGTAATTATGAGGAGCCAGTATTCAATAAAGTAATATATATTATTATATTATACTCACATTTATAGCTATATCTTTATTAAACAAAAATAATTTCAGAACAAAAAAAGGAATAAATAAACAGAAAACAGAATAAGTATAATAGTATCTATTGGTATAATTTGAAATACACAAATTTAAATTTATCTATACCAGTTCTCTGTCATTCATTTTTCTAAACGAATAAAATTTATATATACATACAATTATACATTAGATATATGTCTGTATAGGTATGTAATATGTTTGCACATAAATACATAATCAGTTTGTACAAAAAACAGTAATGAAATATGCAAATATATAAATGTGTGATAAAAGCAATATTAAAAATGTCAGAAATAAATGCATGACGAAAATAAAATTTGAATTTCGATTTTGTATTTAAATATTCATATACATTCATTAAAGAGGATTTTCAAATATTATTTAAATACAGAAAAATTAATGAAATACATTTTTTAATGCATAGATATTGTTGATTTAAGTATTTTGATATATCGATTACTATGTTTTTTTTTTCCTTACATTATTACCTAGCGAACTATTAATGGTAAAGTTAGAACTTTTACATGTATTTTTTTTTTCTCAAAAACAAAATTTTATATCGAATGAATTAAATCGATGTAAACATATATTTATATAATTTTCAAAAGAAAATGTAACAGGAAAATTCCATGAAATTATATAAATAATCTTTCTATCAGTATATGTCATTCAACTGAATATTTCTAGTTAATTCACTTTACCTCATCTCTTAACACTAAAGACTCGAACTCCAACACATTACTTTTCTCCAACACTAAATTGTTTCTATCTGTCTCTACAGAGTGATACAAAAAATACAATACACCTCATTCCCATTCCCTTTTCCTTAACTCGCCATACATATGATATTTACATAACGATTTTAACAAAATTTAAACTAAAATTTCAAACTTATTTATGTTTACGTGGAAAAATAATTTTAATATCCTCTCGTAATAAATTTGTAATTTATCTATTAATATGTAATTATAATATTATGGTAATTATTTTCGTTAAATATTAATTATTTTTATTAAATGTGATAAGTTCGTTATGGTAAGAAAATGGAATACTTACACCAAAACTCTCAAGTGAAAGCAAACGTCACCTATAAAATTATTTTGTCGGTTTTGTATACTCCTATTCTAATATTATAATATGTATACGTGAAATATGTAATATACATGCATATAATACATACATATATAATTATATGATGTATATATACACTTTCAAATTCGTGAAGAATTCATATACATACATATACATTACCTTTACATCAAGGTATTTTTAAGGCAATTATCTAATATTTAATCTAGTGTATAATATTTTATGTTAATTAAATAACAATTTTAGTTAAAGGTACAAAGTTTAAATTTAATTACCACTAATTAAAATTTAATAAAATTTTAATAAATACATCTATAAATTTTGTAATAAAATTCTCTATATATGTATAATATAACAAACATAATACATGCATAAGCACATTATTAAATTTCTAAATACCTATTTTTAAATTTTTTTCATTTCCTGTGTTCTGTTTTTCAATTTGAAAATTATTGTAATATAATTGAGAGATACTTAAAAATTTATTGTCACCTCATAAATATTTTTTATAGTCCACCAACATAATAACATTTGTCCACAAGATATTATGAAAATTTATTATTATGATTATGTCTTTTTCAATTTAATTTTATATAATTTTAATTTTAATCCAATTTCCTGGTCTATTATTAGCAATTAAAAATGTATAAAAATAATTTATTAATTACTGTGCTATGATCATCTATAAAATGAAAATTAATGAAATCATTATTTTTATAATATGCTTCTGCTTTTATACTTAGTTTTTTTGACAAAAGAAAAAAGAATAAAAATATGCTAAGTTCATAATTATTCATCTCATAGTACCTATCTGTTTGATCTAGCACATGAATATCGTAAATAATTTATCTTTCTGTCTAGCTTTAGGTCTTAAAAAAATATTATTATTATTAAACATGTTTAACATTAAGAACGACATAACCATAAAAAAATGATTTTCAAATGACAATCATAAATTACAAAAATAAATTTTAGTGTTATGAAGTGTTTGATGTATGTATGCTCAACAATCGACGTCAGTGGTGGATTTCCCGATCAACCGTCCCTGGGCTGCAGTCGAATTTTCAGAAGGAAAATTCGGAAATGAGTACACAAGATGTGTAGAATATTACTTGCACTAGCATAGCCTAAAACATTTTTATCTAAGCTATAGGTATGTACTAAATACGTATGTACAAGTATAGAATAAGTATATTTCACACACATATATATTTATGGATAAAGAAATGGAAGCTTCATTCAGCTTGGTTGTACAGATTATTGTCAGGAAGATATAGAAACTTAAGGTGAGATTGGCGGTCAGGTTTGTGGGTGGAAAAAGAGAAAACTAAGATTCATATTAAAGTCCATAATTTCAAAATTTTTTCAACATTTAACGAATTTCAGTTTATTCTTACAATACCTTTCCATATACTATACTTATTACAATTACAATAATATTTCAGTTTTGTATTTTCGAGTTATAATAAAATCAAATTCATCTGTTCCAAAAATGAATAAATCAAAAACATTTTATATGAAAATTATGGAAATGAAATAAGTGTGTAAAACCACTGAAATGTTATCAAATATAAAAGTAAATATAAATATACAAAAATTAATATAAAAGTAAAACTTTCTTAACATGTTAAAAACAATATTTGTATCTACATGTATATGTATAGATTATATTTTAAATATATAATATTTATCTATAACATAATATTATAGAGAGAATATTATCACTCTTCCTTCCTAAGAACAAGAGATATTCTTTATTGAAAAAAGAAATTTTTTTTTTGTGTAACATTTGAATGTTCATTTTTATTGTGTAAATTTGAATTCTGATTCCATTATGAAAATATACGGCCTATACATAATTCCTTATTTTGTTTTTTTTTTCTTTCTTCTATTTTAATGATATTCAATTGCACCTATAAATTTTCCATACACTTAAGTATTTATATAAGTACACGTGTGAATAAAAATGTACACACTATACTTTATTTTTGCCATAAATTATAGTATACAATTTATTTTTATTGTACAATCAGATTCAGATATAAAAACATGCTTTAGTGCTTTCTTATGCTTATTTCGTTCGTATTTAATATGCTCCTACTGTACGAGTATTGAATACACACATAATACGTACATAAGTACGTATGTATATTCAAAATGTATGTAATGTAATTACATAAAAAATTCAATTCAATTTATTTTTAATATATAGTTTTGCCTGTATATTGAAAATTCAACTTTAATTTCGATTTTCTTTTCAAAATTTTATGCATATATGCATGTAAAAATCACTGTACAGTGTATATACATATGTATGTATGATCAAATTACTATACACTTGTAGATAATAATTTACTACAATTTCAAAATTGATTTAATTCAAATTAACTTTTTTCACACATATTTTTTTTAAAAAAATCAATAAATTCAACTGGTTCAACAGAACTTACTTATTTTATATGTAAATAGGATAAAAGATAAATTGAAAAGGATAATAAAATAATAATTTATATATATACGAGTATGTACATTTTTGTGTGTATTTTATTTTTATTTTATTTTATTTCACAGATACATAATCATGTCAACACAAATTACTATTTTGTTCAATTACTGCTTATAGATATCTCTATTTTGTTTTTATATTATCTATTCAAATTTCATTTGCGTGACTTATTTGGATTTTGACCTTTAATTTACTTATTTCGTAGTACTACTACTACTGCTGCTGCTGCTGCTGCTATACGAGTATACACACATTAATTACTAAGCCACATAACCTTTTATATATTTCTGTATGTAAATTTGATATTATTTATTCAAATATGACATATTTGAATTTGTTGTTTTAAAATGAATTTTAAATGATTATTTTATAGGTACCGTTACTATAATTATAATTAGATTTAGAAGTACATGGATATGATGTACAAACAATGTATATATGAATTCGGATAATCGAATGTAAATATCTACATAAGTACAATGAGTATATAAGCGTATAAGTAAAATAATTAATAAAATAAGTATGTATAGAATATCCTGTTAATTATTAATTTCATTTGTTATTGTGTTTATAAATTATTACTACTGTAAAGTAATTAAATTAATTTTAATGTATCTGTTATTATTTGAAATTATATAATATAATAACACATTTAGAATTACTATATACATTCAAATTTCAAATTGAGATATTCTTAATAATTTATTTAAATTTATCGATTTGAACAATCCCATCTATACATAGTACATATGTACGGTTTATTTGAAATATTTGTAGTTATATTGAAATAAATTTTTATGTAAAAAAATTTTTGTCTTATCTGAATTTTTGATATTTTCATATTACATATAATATTTAACTTTCAGTTTTATCACGTTTTTATCACGATAATAAGGATAAATAATAAAATTTTTTATATTTCGTATAAAGTAAAGTAAAGTAAAGGACATGCATATTATGTCTTTCAAATGAAATTAATTCGAATTTGTTGATGTCTAGACATTTTAATATAAGATTATTTTCGTTTTTTTTTTTTTTTTTTTTTTTATTTTTTGCTGCACAAAATTACTGTCCCAAATGTCAGAATCATTTCTATTAAATTTGAATGAGTTCAAAAAAAAAAAAAAATAATAATAATGAAATAATATCTCGAAACATAATCATAGAATTAACTGAAATGAGATATCTGATTTGAAGTGTCTTATAAATCTGTAAAACTTTTAATAAAAATTTAAAAATTTCGTAAACTTTGTTACATTCACTTTGTTCAGAGAAAAATATAAGAAACAATTATTTTCTTACAATTCCTTTATTACATATTATATGTACGTTTACTATATATTT
The DNA here is from genome assembly GCA_951394055.1 of Villa cingulata. Lineage (NCBI taxonomy): Eukaryota > Metazoa > Arthropoda > Insecta > Diptera > Bombyliidae > Villa > Villa cingulata. Next base: position 3,658,954 of record OX596018.1, read on the forward strand.
GTTTCATTTTATATTAATATCCTTTCAATTGCAAATGAATTTTAATGAAATTCAAATATTTTTCCAGCTCTAATTGGAATTAAATATTATCGTTTTATTTTCATTTCGCTGTTGCACATTTGTTACATTTCGAATTTCTTTCATTGAAATTATCAAATTAAAACGAAAAACTTTTATCAATTATTATTATTATTATCATCATTAATTTGAATATTTTTCATTGTTGTTTCTATACTTTTGATATTTTTCTTTGGAAGTTTTTCATTTCAGTTCTATAATATAATTGAACTGAAAATATCGATTTTCTTTTTTTTCGCTTTTATTATCTTTATCATTTTTATTGTTATTATTATTATTATCGTTGTGTACGTTTCTATTACACTTCGCTTCATATAATACGAGTACGTATGTATATACAAGTTTAAAATGCGCACAAGAAACGTTATCATTGTTACTGTTTCTGTTAAGGAAAATTTTGTGCACATTAAAAGACAGTGCAAAGGATATTGAACATAATGAAAGTTCATTTTTGAACAATTGAAATTTAATTCATTTTATTTTTTCAATTTCATTTTGTAAAATGTATTTTTTTTTTTTTTATTATTATCTTTGGAATTTGTTTCGTAGTGTGTCAAGATAGCACATTATCAAAATTGTGTATTTTTATACACTCCTTTTATTATTAGCTTTTTATGAATTTCAAAAAAAAAAAAAATTGTAAATTTAATTCTATTTTTTTTGACCTGCGATTGCATGCGGTATGTATGAGAGAAACTACTAGCGTACTCGTATATCGCACTATATAGTTAGCTGCAAATAACTTCATTTCTGCACTACTTGTTGCGTTTTCCTATTTTTCATATACTTCTTACAGTGTGCAAAATTCCCGGTTATTTTTCACTACAGTGCAGTACATAGTAACAAGAAAAGAACAAGAGAAACTATTATTCGCGTATCTTTCTACTCTTACTTCCTTTTCTACATCTCAAATACTCGAGAGGTAAATGACCATGTTTGTTTACAAATGAAAAGAAAATATAGTCAAAACATTTATCGGTTTTTCTTGTATACATACGGATCTTGTTTTAATCTGAAATTCTTCTTCTTACACCTCTTACACGGCCACTACAGTGTAGTGTGTAGTGTACTAATTTGTAAACAAATATGGTCATTTACCTCTCTAGTATTTGAGAAGTAGACTGCTAAGTAGAAAGCTAAACGGCTGGTAGTTCCTTCTTCTTATTTCCTATAGTGTATATTTGGTACTGCATTGTAGTAGCCGTGTACGAAGAAGAATTTCAAATCGAAACTATAGGTTTTGATTTCGTTGTATTCTTCTACTACACTGTGTATAGTGCAAAACAATTATAAAGAGAAAATTATCTCTAACTTTGCACTTATATTACATAAAAAGCAATCAATTATATAAAAATTTAAATAAAACCTTCTATAACGCTTAATAAAATCAATGTAATCAAAATAAATTTTCCCATTTAATATGAAATGCAACATTAATTTAATTAAATCTAATTATTTTTGAATTTTCCAATAAATAGACAATAAAAATATATTTTTGAACATATAGAATTACCGTAACTATGCATGTTAACATTGCAAATTATAAAATTTAATTAATAATTTTGTTATAATGAAACTCTAAAATGCGCGTAATTATTTTTTAACAATATTATATACGTAACATTATATTTACTTTCATATAAATACTCGTATATGCATGGAAATATTTTATATAATATAATTTTTAAATCAATTCTATACTATAAAGTTTGTATTTTGTTCCAATTAATCGATTTTCTAATGTGATAATACGCATAATAATTTGATAATAAAATTAAATTAAAATTTAGAAATTCATTTTACGATGATTTCAATTATTTTCATAATTATTAATATTTGATTTAATATTATGCAAATTAATTATTACACATTTATATAGTATGCGCAGTGTCTGTACTAATTGATTTAATAAATGTAAACATTGTATTGAAACATAAGCACATTATTCGTAAGTAGATACGTATAGATTCTAAAATTTTTAACATTTTTAATTACATATCTCTGTACCGTATACATCCAGTGAACATCAATAATATTCAGCACCAGAAAAAATATGAAAAATTAATGAATTCAAAAACACTTTTTTTCATGTTGACCTAAATTTATCAGACTTTAAAGAATACAAGTTCTAGCACCTTCAAAAATATAAACTTCACAAATGAAGTAAAAAATCTAAATAAACTAAGCACATTTTATTTGAATTCAAATTAATATTTTACACTTTTTATGGATGTTTGTATCGCGTTATGTATTAAAACGAAATATTGTGAAACAAATTCTTTTACAATCTCTTTTGTATATACATACATTATCATAAGAATACGGTTCAATTCTAAATGTACTATAGTTTTTGTTTTCTATTGTTTCATTCATCTCCATTCCTCTATGATCTACTTTAACTATTCTTTTTTTTTATAGAAATGAAGCAGCAACAAAAATGCAAGTACATAGTACTGTACTACCATGTACTACACTTACTACTCATATATCCTACGAACAAAGAAACACCAAACATAATGTCACATGAAAACTTTTCAGATTTTGTTTGGTTTACATCCATCTTGTCACAATGTGCTTTGATCTCATTTCACTTATATTTTTCTGAAACTAATACAATACGTACATATACTTACATAATTATAAAATTTTCTATAGCAGCAGACATGCATTTGCACATATCATACAATTATGATTGTATTTCACACATTAAAGTTTGGTTCCATTTCCATTATATACATATTCCATTAAAAATTTATTTTAAGTGTGAAATATTCAAAATAAAAACTTTTCACTTTTATTGCATTTTTATCCCGAAAAGTAGGTGATTTGATATTCAAAATTCAAAAAGGAAAATTTTCCTTTCTTTAAACTTATCTAACAAAATTATAAATGAATGTAAGTAAGCGTGTCACGTTCCAATATAAATACACATTGTATATTTGTGTTACAAAATGATATTGAATTAAAGTTTTATCTTTGTTAAACAATTTTCTGTAAATTTCTTTACTAATTATTAGTATTTGAACAATTAACACATTCAAATTGATTAAAAACCAAAATTTAAGAAAGATAAATTTTAAAATTGCATTTAAAATAGATATGCCAAGAATTATATTATACATATATAATAAATGTTCGAAAATAATCCAAAATTTTGTAATCTTAAAATATGTTGTATTTATTTCGACGGTTCATTGACGTCCTCACTATACTTTCATTTGAATTTATTCGAAGTCAAGCAAGCCAAGAAATATGAGGCATCAACATTTATTTTTAACTTTAAGTGAAATATTTTCTTCAATGGTGGTTCCGTATTTATTTGTTTTAAATCCTCTTTAATATTACAATGAAATTAACATAGAATATGTATGCAGACAAAAAAAATTACACAGAAAATAAATTTTTCTCCTTCAATTTAAAAATGTGAAGTTACAAATTATTCGAATATTTCACACTAAAAAAATTATCGCATTGATTAGTAATATTTCAATTTTATTAAGACATAAAACGATCATCATTATTTTATGTATTTTTCTTATTTTTCTCGTTATGTTTACCTTCGTCTTCCTGCTGATTTCTTATTTCAATTATTTCGTTTTATTTCTTTCTTTTTACGATGATTTTATTCAACAGAAAATCAATACCTATGTTTACCTTCTGTCCTCATGATAAACAGAGCAAACAAAAGCATAAAAAAGGAGACAATCATACATCTTACCTTTAACATTAAACGTTCGATTTTATCGTTGTTCTATTTTGGCTTCGCATTATCCTGATGTTTTTTATAGCATGTAGTAATAAGAAAAAAAAATGAAATGAAATAAACGTAACACAGGAAACATTTTGTATAATTTCCTAGATTTATTATCTTCAATCGAATGGACATCCTATATCATTTTTAATTTGACAAGAAGAAATAATTTTATTCTTTTGAAAATTCATTTTTAGAATACAAAGAAGTGAAATTAGAGATTTCAAATTAAAAAAAAAAAACATCTTTTAAATGTTCGTGTCATTTGGTAAGTTTGATAAAACAGAATATGAATTTTGAATCTCTTCAGCGGTTACAAGTTGAAACTTATTTCCCTTCAATCCTAACTTATTAAATTATTGGATATACAAATGAAAATCTATACAAACCTTAATTTCACAACCACGAATTACTTTGAAGCATTATAATTTGATTTTTGTTTGTTCATCTGACTCATCTCTTATTCAAAATCTTTCAAGGAAGCGGCTAGAATTCATATTTGGAAAATCGAATTGATGAAATAATCTCCTTAGTTTCCTGTGTCCACATTACAGATAATAATATATTGGTGATTATTTTGTTTGTTCAATTCAAGTTATAAATGGCTCCCCAACATTTACTTTAATTTACATTTCCTTCCAATCGATATTTTTTTGTCATTTCTAGGAATAAGCAGTAATAAATTGAAGATATAAAATCCTGAAAGATTATATAAAAGTTTTTTATTCTTATGGTTATACGATTTTCCATGATAAATTTTTCCCATTTACTTAATGTCTTGGGGGGATGATGTCTACTTCTAGTTTACAGTCTTTTTGTCAAAACTATTTGTTCATTTATTTTCGTGAATCATCTTTCGTCTTGGAATAATATTTTTATTTCGATAATTGCAAGTATTATTCATCATCTATAAAATTCTCTATCTGTTTTAATGCTTAAGAACATGAAAATTCAAGATTATTATTCACATTTTCTATTCGATATAACGAAACATAGAGTTTATTTATAATTATCGAATCTTTATTGGTATTTCCAGTATTATCCGTTTTGTAAAAATGTTTGCCAGAAACTGCTTCGAAATTTATTGAAATTTATATAAATTGTGTTCCAGTGTACATCAATACGAGTATGCATGTGTCAGGTAAATAAATAAACACGAGTTTTATTATGTTTTAATTGTGGACAAATTGTCGTTACAGATCACTAGATATACAATCCCTTGACAATCGTATACATTTTATCATTCCGATGAACGTCGGCAATAGGCGCTTGGTTACATTTACTTGCATATATTTCACCACATTTTGAACTCAATTAACCTATGCCTATGCAAAATGTAAAAAGATATAAAACAGTAAACAGAAAGAAGAAAATTTCTCCTTTTTTATTATAAATGAACATAACACACTAATCTCCTAAGCAACTATCTACTTGATACAGAAGAGGCATATACAAATCAAAAGAAAACTATAATTCATACAACATCAGACTGCAACGATACAGATTCCAGACCAGACACCATCCCATCATCGTCATCAATGTACGATAATTTTATTTTATTTTGTAATAGCAGGGTAATAGAAACGAAACGATTTGTAGTCAGATGCAGTCTATATTTCATTTCCATGGGGAGTATATCATCTTTGGAATTTTCTTTCTTCTTAAAATGCTTAAAATAATATTTGAAGAATTTTCTATTCTCGTTTTATGCAGGCGAGTAAATGTGTTTGTGTTTGTATTATATTTGTTTAATGTTTCATTCAAAAAGAGCTATTTTCATTGTGATTTTACAAAATTTCATTCCTTTAAAACAAACGTATCGTAGAAAATTTATGAACGATGATGATGAAAAGAAAACATCGAATCGAATAAATAAGCTTTGCATAGAATGCATGTTGCATAACTTTAATTGCTTTCGTTTTATGTTGTATTGTGTACCACATACACATTTTATGGTGTTCTGGTATTTATCAATTCCATTTAATTTTTTTAATGTGCAACATAATAGCCACGAATATTACATAATCGAATAAATATTTTTTGGAAATTTGAAATTTTATGATTTGAATATTAGACTCTCTATGTTAACAATCATCACTCACATTACTTTTAAAATTGAATGGTTCTTGTTCAAATTCAATGAGCCGTTCTATCTACACCTCACCGTTCTATCTATTTTAGTATTGGAACCAACGAATTGAATTTGATTTACGTTACACATACAAAGATGTATTTCTTTTTGGATTAATTATTTAGTTAATTTATAATTTTCATTCCACAATTATATTGTAATTATCTTGAAATATCACGAACCAAACAGATCATAAAGGATTATATTTTAATCTAGTTCTAATATTCCAGGCTTAATTTTAAAGTTTTACATGTAATGCCATAAATATTTTGAAGTTAATTATGCAACGTTCCAATGCACACATTTTTAAGAATAAACTGAATTTGGATAAATTGGTGAACAATTTTCAAAGTTTTCTTTGTTCGATATAAGAAATTATCCTGTGATATACGCAGTGGTAAATACCAATATGTTAAAAAAGTAAAAAAATTTTAAACTGAAATTCTATTTACTGATAGAATAGAAACCTTATCGGTTATACGAAACCCTGATCTTGAAATGAAGTAAATTTTTGAGTAAATGTTGTGATCAACGTTACATAAATTACGTATGATAATAAAGATTTCCTTCCTTATTCAAAAGACTTTGAAAAATTCGTTCACAATTCGAAAATAAGACAATACAATTTATTTCCAAATTCGTGTTCACTAATACCATCTCTCCATAGCAACAAAGAAAGAATCATTCACATGATATATTTACTTTTATGGGTTAACTTTCTTGTAATATTGCTTTTTATCATTTTGAAATCCTTTATATTTTATATACATGTTTCCATTTTAGATATTTCTGTATAGAAATAGGAAATTTTTAATGTATTATGAACTTACATACATGTATGTTATAAATGAAAAAAAAATGTGGTCGTCTTAAAGAAAATATAATTTCTTGACATGTTTTTTCTTATTTTCTAGAATTAATAGATTTCTACATTTTCTTGAGATTTCTTCCTCTTCTTCACTTTTACACAAAAAGTTTGAACATGTGTTGATTATTTTTCATGTTATGAATAAAAAGCCTACATGTATGTATATCTACTTTGATTCGGACTATATAGGATATGAAATCAGAAAAGGGAAAAGTTGAAAAGCATATACGAGTAGTTGAGAAAAACGCAAAGGAAGTATGTACTTATATTATTTCTTTTTAACGCCTATACTTAATACACGCACATAATCTCATGTATTTGACAAAGAAATAGAAAAAAATAAGGAAAACATAAATAAAACCACAAAGTGAATTGAGCCTGTAGCGAAAATGTATAAATAAAAAATATCAGAAAATGAAAAAAAAATTTATTTTCTTTAAGAAAATACGTTTGACTTTGAATATAACATGAACTGAGTTTTCAACACGATTCATACGTTTGTGTGTGTAATATAAATTATATAGTATTTATTACTGTTTCTAATATTAAATGTGAAAATTTTTGCAACACATGTCTTACTCATTTATAGGTACATACTTTAATGCGCTTATTTTGCTGTAGTGTTGTTCAAGGTGTAATGACAAAATGGAAACAAAAATTTTTTATGACTTTATTACCATAAACCATATTCAAATCTATGGTCTACATTCCAAGAAAAATATCGAAGAATGAAAAAATTTGAAGAAAAATATTTTTCATTTTTCTTATGCATTTTAATATATGTAGCTATTGAATATTCTTAGTACAATGACAAAATTTGTATGAAAAATCTGATATTTTTTCAATTTTTTCTGATCCTCTGTAATTTGAGGAGTTAATCATTGAATTATATTCCGCGTAATTTGTAAACTTCGAAGTTGTTTTCTATTCCGCACAATTCAGCTGTATTTCCAAGATATAGCAAATGTCACATACTGGTTGGTTATACAGTTGCAACATAAATTATACCCTCTTATTCGGATTTTTATATTTACAATATCCTTGACAGTAGTAATAAATGTTATCATTACAATTCAATAACGTAAATCGTTTTAAAAAATAAATATTCGTATATTACAATCACAATATTTTATTGTAAAATTTTCATTTTGTAGAAGAAAAAATAAAAAATAAATAAATCTATTATCCAAAAATATCCTTTTTGTATGGTTTTGAAGTTGATGTACGATGCAATTTCAATTTCAAATTATTTTCTGTTTGTCATGATTAATGCTTGAATTTTGTTCAGTTAAAATTTTCAATAAACATAATACTGTATATTCAAGAAAATAGGACATATATTTAATCATTCGTGTTATACATATATTGTATATAATATTGATTCTATAGTTGAATACGTACTTTATAGATTACACAACACACAAATGTATGTACAAATGTATGTATAGCAGTTTAAATTTTAAAATTTGAAATTACTATATTAAATTGTACATTATACACATTATATTGGATTTATTTATTTTCAAAATGTTTATTGCGATATAAAATACAAAAATAATTTTTCTGAAGTTGAACAAACTTATTATAAAAACGTAAAGGAATCAAATTAAAAATTAAAAATAAGTACAAGCAATAAGTTTGGTTAGATTTATTTTTAAATGAAAATTTTAAATTCAATGTGTGCAAACAGTATATACCATACATATCGGTTTATGAATCAGAGAATTTGAAAGAAAAATTTGATGAAATAAAAAATGCATCGTGGCAATTTAAAAAATTCATTTTTTAGACAAAATCATTTATATAACTTTCATATTTCACATATTATATACACGCAGATACAGATACAGACAAATGCATATCTGTATGTATATCATACGAGTTAACGAGTAAACAAAAAACTTTTTCAACTTATCCGACATGTTTTATATTCTTTTGTTTTTTATTTTTTATATGTGAAAGTTAACAGTCAGTAGAATTTTTTTTTAAAAAAATGGTAGCAGACCATAAAAGTTTTATTATATAAACTACTGTTACATAGTTTTTTTTTTCTTATAGCACAATTCAAAAAATGGCTTAAATGATTTAAAAGATATATTTTATATCTTTTGCAGTCTGCTTTTCATTCACTTTTGAATGTATATAAAGATAAAATGCAACCAGTATATATGCAGGGTATTCCGTCATAAATAATGATCCAAAAGGAAATAACAGACAAATCTGAAATTTTATGTTAAATAAAAATAACACACATATATTTACACATTTGCATATATACTTTAAAAAGCAATTTCGAATATAATTGACTAGTCTGGGACTGTACAGTACATGTGATATGTTTCGGTATACAGTCACAAACAGTAATCGAACGTGCATTTCTGACTAAAAGCTAAAAGTCAATAATTAAAAATTAAGCACATACTCGTACAACAGTCAAAGATTATGTCATTATCGTTAGGTAGCTCTATTCAGTGACGTCTTCACTTTAGAAGAGACATAGCAAAAAGTAAGAAAAAATAAATTATGAATAAAATGATGAATGACTCACAATTAATTGGATTGGAAAATATCTTATTGTAAACAAAGACAATGTATTTGTATTTGTATGTATGAACACTAGTCTGATTCAAATTAAATTAAATATTATTTGAATTCAACCACGAAATTTCATTATTTAATTTTGTCCAAATACTTTTGAGAATAACTGTATATACACATTTGTATAAATTCATTTAATCTTAGTCAGACAGAATCTCAATTCAACATCAGGCTGGCTTATTTTATCATGGTGATATAGTCAACTTAATATCAATTTATTATCATGTTTGTGTTTGGATCTTGTGTTGTGGTTTTCACAAGATTAATTATTTTCTAAACATTTAGTGGTACTACGTATATAATAACATCTGAATCAACAACGCAGAAACGTATAGACAACACTTTAAAGAATTTTTATTGTTAATGCATGTATGCATGAGTAATGCAAAATTTAAGATTAATTATATATTATATTTGCGTCTATGCTCCTATGATTGTATGCGTGCAATAATGCAGTCATTCTTGTATAATTACATACATATAACGTGATATAACTATGTAGATACATAAAAATGTTGAATAATTCACCAAATAAAGATATTTTTCGTATGTAGAGATTTTTTAAAAAGCAATTTAAAACAATAAATATTCAGTTTTCAGTTTGATTCGGTTTGATTTGGTTATTCCTTTTGGTTTTTTTGAAGCATTAAATAAATGAAATATGTACTTGCATTGCATACATATACTCGTATATTTTGTTATATGACTCCTAAAATATAACGTTTCTTTGTTAAAAAATAAAGTAATAAAAGAGAAATAGAGAGCAAATTAAAAATAAAAATCAAATTCATTTCAAAAGTACAAATATATGATAATTCTGTATGTTTTCCATGCATAACATTAACTTCAATCCATAAGTCAACTATAACGAATTTCAGTATTATACATATATGCCACAAAGATTTCTTCGCTTCTGATATTACACAAAATAAACGAAAATTGGGTTAGTTACTTATTCTGCATATATTTAGGTAGTAGGTAGTAGGCACTCGTATATAGTAAAGTAAGTAATTGGCTGGTATTATGTGTGTATTATGTAGATTATGATAGAAACTGATAGATATACACACATATGCATATGCATACCTACATGTGTGTACATATTGCACTATATACTATGTTGTATTATACAATATTTCCAAGATTTATGAAAATGTCTTTTAAATTTAAAATATCATTATTTAGATGCAAGATAAAATAATTTTCTTAGTTTATTTTTCATAAATATTTTTATGTGTAACTCATGACAGAAATTTCCTTACAGCATCTTAACATGACAACAAAACAATAAATACGCGGGTAAACATAAAAAATATATTGTTATATACAAACATGAATGCATATTATATGTTAGACTCCTTTTAACTATGTATTTTTTTTTCATTATTTTTCTAATCAAATTATTTTTTATACGCATTAATAAAAATATGAATATAACACATACTCGTACATAATATACATGTACATATATTTAGAATATTTAAATTTTGTATGTTTGTGACCAACTTTTATTAATACACATACGTAGAATATCATTGTATCTCTCTAACTCTAAACACACTTACGTATAAATATAATGCAATGCAATCATCAAAAGCACGTTCTCATAAATACAAAAATAACATTAAATTTTATATAGTTACGTACCTACAGTATATAATAATAGTATACATGCCGCAATATCTTAGTAGAAATTTTATTTGTACGAGTATTCGTATACGTATACATTCTTCATATTCACATACTACATTATGTATATGATGTCTTATATTATAACTTTTATAAAAATAAAAAAACTAACAGACAAACAACATTATTTATTAAGACATAAAAGCAGATTTTTATAACAGCAATTCTATAGAAATAATGCAAGAGATACACGTAAAGAATATGTAAAATATGCCATTATCATATATTCCTTATCAAATATGTGCTATTTCTTTAAGGAATGTAATGTTTACAATAAATCATGACACAATCATGAAATGAAAACTACATATATGGAATACAAAAATGTCATATATTTACACATACTTGTATATATCCATATATGTATATGCAATAATGTGTATAAATTAAAATTCACATACGAATATAAATAGTACATACATATATGCTTGTATATTATGCACATTTCCATATAACTATGTACATATTATATAAATAATGATTTAAAATTTACATATGGTATACATTTCTGTATATGTATGTGTCATTATATATTTTATGAACTTAGATATTCATTATAAATAGAACTCAATGAAAAGAAACTTTTTAATGCAATTATTTCGAAGAGAAATTTTTTTACAGATCGAATGTTTGTATTTCTAACAAGATTTTTAGAAGAATTTCATTTTAATCGAAAAAGAATTGTAATATATTTCATGATACATAATTAACAAACTGTTCTAAATAGAACAATTGAATGATATTAAGTACCATCAGCAGTACCAGCAGTATACTAGCCTTGTGGAGCGTTTGATCAGAGGACGTGAAGGAAGGAAGACAAGAATCATTATTGCCTTCGAAAACTTACACCTCAAAAAGAATAAAATTTAAGTTTTATAATTTAATAGATCCAGACAAACACACACTCCCAAATGTGTTGTAAATATTAAAATTATTAATTTTATTATTATTGAAAATAATTTTAAAAATATTCATTTCAATTATAATATTAATAATTTTTATCATTATTCCCAGAATGATAATTAACTACAAAAACAACAGCAATAAAGTCGGGGAAATAAAAGTAAAGTAAAACAAAATAAAATTTTATTAAATATTTTTTGTGACTTTGAATACAGAATTTTATCAACATTAATAATTATTTTTTTCTTTTATTAAAAAATCAAATTAAATTTTAAATATCGTTTTATATTTATGCCAAGGGAAACATAATATACAAAATAAAAACATTTTTTTTTTCTATTTCATTTTAATTCTTGAACACAAAATATTCGCACAATCATTAAAAATCATTATTTAAATCGTTAAGCCATGTTAAGCCGTAAAAATATTTAAGTAACCGGCAACTATAGTATAATGTTAAAATTGAGTGTAGTTTAGTTCGTTGGTAATTTTCAACTGAAAAATAGCTGTTATACACACACGTACATATGTATATAGATCCAAAAAATTTGGGAAATTGAAATTTGAAATTTTTGATTTTGAGGTCATTTTGTTATACTATTATTTTCTTTCACAGGAGGTTTATTCGAAAATATAAAATTGATGACATCTTTGAAAATTTAAAATAATTATTTGTAACGAAATATTCAAAGTAATGATGGCATATTAGACGCCATTTGAATGGCATATAAACATTGGGGGCGTTCAATTCCACGCAACGATGTATAATTTTCCATCGCTGCAATAATTTCTCTTACTGAACGGCTTCGCTGCATAATCGCTACTTTGCAGCGGAAAAAAAGTTCGCTTTAAAAGTCATCGTAAACAAATTTTGACATATTTAAAAAATATTTTTATTTTGACATTTTATAAAATAAAACAATTAACTCTTTATATCAACACAACATAAACTAAAGTGACAGAAATGTTAGAACAACAGACAAAGCCAACTATCAACTGTTTGCAGCGGGTTTTTCCGCTGTAAACAGTTCAGTAAATTGTATACAGCGATTATCTAAACATCGCTGCATTTTCATCGCTGACTTGCATCGCTGCAATGAACTGAACGCACGCACCGATTATGACATATTACTTTTGCCTCGCCCTATGTGAATTACATTTTAGACGAAAAATTTCAAAAAATTTCATTGCATTACGTTTGCAAGGATAATTAAGTTTTTCAATGTAATTTTTCATGAATAAAGGACACAATATTCATTTGAACGAAATTTTTAATTAAATGTAAAAGGATTTATGTTGGCTACGATAATACCAGGACAAACTTTGCATTCGATAAATAAAATTTATATTTTTTCAACAACATACATGTACATACTAGTAGAAGTATAAGAGAGAGTGAATGTTTGAGTAATGTGTATATGTAAGCCAGACATTTCTATTTTTATTATAAATTTATTTTTAAAAAATTACAAAATATTTGTATTTCCATGCATCAGGATCGAGTTAAATACCCACAGGATGTGATTAATTTATTAAAAAAAGATAATTTATACATTTATGTGTACAATTGTAAAGTGTATCTAAGTATATAACACAAATTAGCCACGTAATCTTTCAAAAGATAAAAATAAATATTTCACATATTTTTTTGATTAATTGCATTCTAGACACTCAATTTGTTTTTTTGAAATGTTATCCTTATTATAAAAGTTCTAAATTTGGACATCTTGACGGACATTCAATGTAACACAAATAATTTATATTTTCGGTTTTTTCTCTGCAGGACAACTTTACCAATATTATTGTTCGCATTATATTTATACTAAAAATACGTACAATTCTATACATTCATACATATAATGTATTATGAAAAATATCCATAAGGGATAAAATCGAGCAAAAATAAATGTATCTGAATGACGCCTTTTTACTATAACGCCTATACTTTGTCCTTATTATTTGTTTGTTGTAAATTTTCATATTAAAATTTGTACATCTTTTGCTAAAGAACAGAATAAAAAATTTTTTTTTTATACAATTTTCATTTTTTATTTTATTTTAAATTTTTTTAGTTTTTGTATTTTTTTTTTGGCACAGAATTCTGTCTCTGAAAGCATTTCGTTCAAAGGATGAGTGAATTGTAAATTAATGAGTAAAATATATGATCGACCACAAAAATGAAATTTTTATTGTGCATAAATCTGTAAAATATGAATTTTTAATTTTTTCACTGTCAAAATTTATTTTCATTAAAATTATTTATCGTCCTCATTCTGCAAAAAAAAAATAAAAAATATATGAAAAAGTAATACAAATTTCCAACATCCAACATGAATGAATGAATTTTACTCGTTTGCTTTCATTTTCAACTTTTTTAAGTAGAAATATGGAATTTACAATTTAATTGGTTTTATTTTTCTGTTTTTTTTTTCATTTTACCTGCAGGCAATTTTATTCTAGTTTTGGTACGGTTATTATGAATATTATCTTTTCAATTCGTTTTTGATTGTAAATTTTGTTAAACGTATCTCAGACCTACATATGAAAACTACTTTGTTACTTACATGACACGTATTTCCGCCAACACATAATTCTACATTTCAGAAGTCAAAAATTTTTTTGACAATTAAATTTCCTTACTCGTTATTTTTTCTGTTTTATAATGTTTTCTAGGGACAGATTTAGAGGTAAATTCAGAAGGAAAATATATACTAAATTGTCGATAAATAGAGATGACTGTAACCATTTTTTCATATAGAGGTTAACCCTTCAATTAAAAATTTACGGTTTTGTTCATCCATAAGTGCTTATTTATGAGGAGGATATAATGAAACCAAAAGTATGAAATGTTTACATTTTGTCATTGGATTTTTTTTATTACCTCAAATTGAAGACGGACGATGAAGGTTTTAACCGAAAAATTTGAATAAATTCTGTTTTTCAGTCAGATGAAAGTTTTAAGTGCGTATAAATCTTACGACGTTGAGTGTAACTTCCTATCTATCATAATTTCCATGTTTTCTTCATAGGTAATTATATCTTCAATTAGAAAAATAATATCGAAGAAGAACTTTGAAGTCCAATAACTCAAAAAACGTATTGTGACAGTTAACACCTTCATCATCTCAGCCCTTCATATGTTAAATCGATTAGTGTAAAAAAAATGAACTTATCCCTTATACGTATTAATATTCAAGTGAGATACGTATGTAAACATTCTGATACATGGATAATTTTTCAATTTTTCGATGCAGAATTTACAAGAAGATAGCCACCTATCAAAATTTGTTATATTCTGTGAAGATATGAGAAAAGACTTGAAAATAAAAATAAGAGACTATTGTTCTCTGTATAACAATATTTTTTTTTTAATTTAGTTTCTTGTTTTTAAATTAACACGTTCAGCCTTTCTACAGCAATTTCCTTTCAGATTTCGATCAAAATGATTGATTGATTTTATATTTTAAAATTTTTCATATTAAATAAATTTGTAAGAATTTTGTTAAATTTTGACTTTGCTTGTATGACATATTCGATATGTAGGAAAACATTTCGCATTCACTAAATTCTTGATCTACATATTTCTAAATTCATTTTACGTGTGTTTTTTTGAGATGAGCATGTGTGTATATGAGATTATTTGAGGAAAATATTTGTAATCAAATATTGAAAAAATCAAAAAACGCGCAAAATATTTATCTCTTCTAGAATATGCATGCAAATCAGCACAATTTTTATTAGAGCACTTTAAATTCGTGCAGGGGAATGTAGTACAAAATTTCAATCAATTGGGCTTCAATATTCATTTGAAAAGAATTTTCAGCTTTATTATTTCCTTCAAAAGATGTAGAAACATCATTCATTTGCAATGTAAACGATAATCAAAAGGATAACTTTCAATAATTAAAAAAATCTACAATGTAAAACAGATAAATAATAATACGGGCATAAACATATTTTAAAAAATATATCCTTTTGACTATATTAATACGCAAGAAAACTTTCTTTCATTCATATAAGGAATTCAGTTATAGATTTCATATTCTAAAGAAATTCTTTTTCAACTAAATTTGTTAATCAGAAGCAAATTATTTATTTTATGTTCAGAAAAATCAAATTATTCTTTCATCATTTCGATATGCATCCACATCCATCGATATAGCTCATAACTAAGAAGGTATAGAATTCATATAATAGATGAATGATAGTACTAACAACTAACAATAACAACAGAAATAATGATAAAAATTATTGGAAAAAAAAATACAAGAATTATTAGGGTTAATATTACAGTCAATATGTATCCCCAAATGCTTAATAATTTTGCTGAATTATCTAAAAAATTTATCTAAAATATTGTATTTTGTTGCGGAAACAAATGTGAAAAACATTTTGCGTTTCATACTTTTTTTT
Organism: Villa cingulata; assembly: GCA_951394055.1. NCBI lineage: Eukaryota > Metazoa > Arthropoda > Insecta > Diptera > Bombyliidae > Villa > Villa cingulata. The sequence continues at coordinate 3,675,385 of OX596018.1, forward strand.
CTATAAATTCAGCATAAAATTTGTGTATATGGAAAATAATCTTTGGTCATTATAAATTTGTAGATTTCGAAGGTTAGAGATCTTCTTTTAATTTTCTGATTTATTTTGTACAAATTTTTACCTTTAAATTGTATGAAAAACCTTTAAAAAGTTGAAGAAGTTTTATCTGAGAGTCCTTGTTCTCATTCAAAGGCAAATTCATTTGGATTATATTTTTATTCTTAAACCTTCAGACCTTTATTTTCATGGTTGTAGTATGATCAAAGACAGAAAAAATTGTATTAAGAATACATAGTGATCTATATTCGAATATACTACAAGTATTTTATATTTGTTGGCAGTATTCATTTTTTACGCATTCTACTCAACATTGTACATCACTTACTTTATAGATTTGTATTTATATATTTTACAAACATATTCAAGATTACTCTTAATTTTAGAGCAATTATAAAAAGGAATAAAATTAAAGTTTAAATGATAACAGAGTAATAAACTGACATTTATGACTTACACACTAGCTGCACTCGTAATATTGATAGCTTGGCAGATTTAAAAGTTTATGTGGAATATAAAATATCCATTTAATGTATTTAATGATTTCGTCCTTAAACATATTTAACTCCAACTAATTCGGATTTAATCCGTTTACATATAAAAAAGGAAAATAAAGAAATCATGGAATTTGAATTTTATTGGGTAACATTAAAAATGCCAGTCAGAGTCAAAGGTTGTTGGTTATTTTTGTCATACAGCATTACTTTACTGTATACAATATTGTATAAAAATTCCAAGAGCATAAAAAAAATTGTTCCTTCAAATAAAATGTTGGTTTATTTTAATAATGAAGATAAAATAACAAATTGAGAGATTTTATTATTTAAACAGATGAAAGAATAACTGACTTTTGTATTGCATTCTCGTTTCCTATGTTCGATCATTCAAATGACAAATACAGGACTACAGGAGACTAAAATATTTCAGAAAAAGTTAATTCTAAAGTATAAGCTCACATGACGGTTTCGAATTAAAAGGATATGAAAAGCACATATTTGACTTTACGACAATTAGAAATTTATGCCAAGAAAAACACTGAACTCTCATCTCAAATCAAATAAAAAGCAAATTTCAGGTTCTATTGTACCTACATGAATTATACCAATTATACTTAAATTATGTAAAAGTAAAAAAAATTGACGATCAAATAAGAATGAAATTGTAAATTACACAGAAAGCGTTCAGTTTAGATTCGATGTAATAACAGAATGCTTACAGAAATAATTTGTATTCTGTTCCATACAAATAATTGACTTTGAAACAAAGATTGAGGACATGGCATACACAAAAAATAAAAATAAAATAAAAAAGAAATTCATTTCGATTTATAAATATTAGTATAATATGAAAGGACAAATTATATTTAATGTGGAAAGAAATTTTTGTTTTTCGGGTTATGTGTTATTTGATTTGTATTCACGAGTATTCCTGGCACGTTTCTTCCTTATAATGTCGTTGAAAAAATTTGTGTACGAAAAATTCGATTTCCACTCATTTTTCAATTTTTTTTTAAGTGATACCACGTATTGTATCATTGTTTTGTTTTGTTTTGTTTTCATCAATTATTTTGTACTGATTTGAAATTTTCTTAAGGAAGAAATATTCAAATACATTTACTTCATTTACATATGATAAAAGTTAATGTGTTCTTAAATTCTCATTTGTGTTCAATAGAGTTTAATTTGACTGAATACGTTTTTGAACGGAAAATTCATTATTGAAAACATATTTTATAATAAGAACACAATCCAACTCGTAAATACATTAAAAATTGGCGGGTGCGGTTAGTACATAAGTAATAACACACGCTATTCCAAACAGATTTGGTGAAAATGGTTAGAAACACCGGCAGTTATAAAATTGGGACTATCAAATGTTTGGAATTTTCACTATTACGATTATAATTGAACTGAAAGTAATAATTATTATTTTCTAGATCTTCTCATTTCAATCACATTTAAAAAGCAAGAAAAAATTTTTATGTTATATTCTTACACTAATCATCAAACATGTCGAAAAATTATTTATCTAGCGATATTTTTTCGTTTGTCATGACATACAGAAATTCAATAAATTTTATTCAAGAAAAACGAATTTTCTGCTCTGTGATGGCTTTCAAATTAATTCTTTTTCTGTGAATTTTCCTAAATTTGATAAAAAAGAAGAGTAGAAAAAATAACTAAATATCAGCTTGTACTAATGGAATATAAAATATTTTCAATTGTCTTTCTAATTTACTTTTTATGTGGAAATTTCCATTTTAATCCACCAATAAACGATGGTAAGATGACAGTCACATTGTGATGACATACAAAAAAATTTTTTTCATCATTTTGCAATATTAGATAAACACCAGATGTCATTAATTGATTTGTAATTGCCAGTCAGTTTGCAAGGAATATAAGGTATTTTTTTGTTTTTGGATATTCTCTTTTTTTAGATCCAATTCTTATTGCAAGCATACATAAGATATATGTACATACTGGGCTAAAATAATCTCTTACTCCTTGAATATTTGTGATATAGTAAATTTCTACATTCTTATGAAATTATTTGCAATGGTTGGTATTTAAGTATTTGTACATCCATTCATTTATTCAATAAATTTAAATAATTTTTTTCTTCCCTTAAACCTGATAGTACATTACAGGTATCGTTCTCAAATTTTTGCGTTATTTTAAAGCAGCAGTTCAAAAAAATTTTATGACGATTACGTACATATACAATCATTTCCATATATTTTTCATGAGTTATGTACAATTTATATAATTTATTATGATTGTGTATTTAGATTGATGATCGGTTTTCAAGAAAAATTGTTTACTAGTAACTAGGACCATATGTAACTAGGACATACATAGCCACACACTTGTATAATCAATATATTATATTGCATTATTTATGCTTGAGAAAGAGGAGAAAATGTTTCTTTTTCATATTTGTTTCTGCAACTCATAACGCACATTCATGTTTTCACATCTGAGCTAATTTACGAATCAATAAAAAATTTATTACAGAATTATATAAACTATTTTGATTATTGATTGTCATTCTTTACTTTTTGGTAAATTTTTATGTTACACATTTCATGGATTATCGTCAATTTTATATTTTTGTGTTTGTCATTGTTTATTCAAAAAGCTTTAATCGCATTTTATTCTTTAGTGTACTCACACCTCGTACATTCTCATATGTTTGTACGATAAAAAAATATAACAAAATACACATAATATTTTTATTTGGATGGTAATTGTTTCGAACACAATTTTGGAGAACAGGAATAAACAAATAATTCGATTAATCGAAACAAATATTCCTAAAAGTGTATACAGGTAAATAGATATTTCTGTGCAATGCTATATTATTACATTATTACACGCATGCATTGACAAAATAATTTTTCTAAATTATTTAAATGGCGTAAACAGTATGTCTCTAAATATAGTGCCTTCTGAGTTCATGTGTATCGTGTATGGGATAGCATGAAAACGTACATTTTTACAGAACATTATATAACAACATATGTACATCGATTTTCTTTATTTGTGTACAAAATTACAAATAAAATGGAATAATATCCTTTCTTAATAGTTTACTGTCAAAATATATATGTACATGCACGTGTTACATATAGAATTGTAGTTACATGATTGACGACCTAATTTCAAATTTTTTTATGGACTTATTTGTATATTTGTTTGTTTTTCTGTACTTTATGTAGGATTTACAGTGACAATTCCTGTTCTTTTTTTCATCGCTAGAGATTTGTGAAATTATAGATTATCAGAAGAACTACAACGAATGTATGCAACAAAGTTATTATAAGTTGTAAAATTGCAGGAATGTATGGGTATTGAATTTTTTCTCTGGTTCTTATTTCTTATATGTAATGTGGACTAAATCATATATAAATGTGCAATCTACATGAAGTAAGTACATGATGGCTTCCTAATAAATTGAGAAGGACGACGAAAGCAATGTTATGTTTGAATGTAATTTGAAAACAAATTACATTTTCTTATGAAAAATGAAAGGAAGGAAACTAGAAAATGAACATTGCGTGCATTATAAATATTTCCCATAACCTCAACACTTACCCGTACGTACCCTTACGAGCTACGCACATACAAACAATCAAAGTCTCTTTTTTAAAAATATATTTAACCGTCATATTGTTTATGAGTTTCTCCTATAAATTTATTTATGTAGTTTATTCACGAACAGGACAATAAAGACAAAAATTTTCCTAGGTCATTTCCTTATAGAAATGAAAAATTAACGTATTTATTGTTATGTTCTTCAATTTTTAGACTAAGTATGTATGTGTGTAGAATTACATTTTCAGGTGTATTGTATATCAATGTATATGAAACAATTTCTATTTTTTTTAATTTTTTTTTTTTTTGGAATTTTAGGTTTCAAAAATGTCCATATTGGTCGTTCTGTGTTTATTTTGCTTAAGTTACAATGGTAAAAATCGTGGTTTTGCAGGAATAGAATATTACATATTGCTTAAGAAAGTCAATATTTGCAAAAAGACTAATAATTACATGAATATAGATATCAAAAGTGTCCCAGTATACTCAGGTAGGTGGATGTGTGGCTGGACCTATTTAAATTATTTCTTTCGAAATATTTATACTTCCATTTTTTTGTAAGGAATAAATATTTGCACTTCTTTTTTCCTATTATTCTTCGTTTTCTTTTTGTTTTTAAGAATTCATAGTGGAAAATTTTTAATGTAATACATAAATTTCAATTACTCCTATACATGTACATCTGGTATCTCTCACAAAGATATTAATTATAAATACGGAAAAATATTCATGAATAGAAAAGAAAGTGTGAAGCTTATAAAATATATTCGTATGAGCACAAGTATCACACACCTACATATACATTGTGTAGATGGAAACTATAAAAAATCTAAATTTCAAAATACTCGAAGTAAAGAATGGTAAGGGTGTATCGTGTATCTGAGGAAATGTGGAATAATGTGTATGCAATTATGTTTACTGTTTTACGTTTTACTGTTCTCTTTTTCATTTCAGTTTTTAAAGCCTTTAAAAGCTTAATTACGCTTACATCAGAAATAATGATATTCAAATTATTTTGCTTCGTTTGCATAAAACTTTGGAACGAAAAAATAACACGACACTTACACCTACAGTATTACAATATTATCTGATGTTCGCATAAATATGAATATGTATGTACATGCATTTCACATAGAAAGGACATAATGCACAAGAATGATATCGGCAGTAGTATGTAGTTTTAAGAGTAGATAAATTGTACATGCATTCTATGCTCATATGTATGCTCTTATATTCGTCTCGTACATATAAAAACAAACGTAAGGTAAATGCTTACCATTCCATTTTCGCGTTCAGAGCTACACATTTTTTTAGTGTGATTATATTATAAATACTCCAGAATTTTTATATTTCTAAAAGTATCCTTTTTATTCTTGTCTGTTTGTCTTCTGCAATATTTTTGTTTTTTCCATTTAGTATTGTTTTTTGTTTAATTACACGAAATGTATCCAAAACAGAGATATAGATACTTGCAGAATTTTTAATGCAAGATTATTTTTCTACGCCCGAATGTCCTTTTAAGAGTATTAGTAAATATATCCCTGCAAATCTATGTTATGTATCAAAAGATTTCTCTATACGTATTTTCCTATTAAATTTAAAATTTGCATAGCTGTCGTTCTTTAATTTTTTTTTTGTATTTATTAATAAACGCCTTTTTTGTAGGTTAGCTTGAAGTTGCTTAAAGTATACACATACATACAAGCATTATGATCTGAAAATGGTATTTTGTAAATTGTAAGAAATTTTCTTTTTCTACATTTTCCAAATGAGTTTCTACAAAAGCTCATAAAAGAATTCTATCTCTACTTTTTCCTCGTGTAATTAATTTCAGTGCATATTTAGATACATATATAGGATGACTACTTACATTCAAAGAAAGTCAGAAGAGGATAAAAAATAAAAAAAGCAGAAGATGAGATTTTCACGCTTTCAAATTACGTTCAATGCTTAATGTTTTTCTAGTTGAGGCGAAAACGTTTTCTTCTTTGTGTATTTGTGATAGTCTTTTATGATTAGTTCCAGACATTAGGATTGCATTGGTAATTGTGTTTAATGTTCAAAGGAATACATGCTACATTTTACAATCAAAATGAAAATTGAAAAATTAGATTAGTAGATAAGATCTTTGCAAGAGCTAAATACGACAAATAGAAGATTAGTCTTCTGATGCCTATTTTTTCTTTTCTACATTCCAATACATATTTAAAAAAAATAATTTCCAACGTTTGTGAAATTGAATACGAACTAACAGATAAAAAAAGTCAATTAAAAGTTTCTCCAAATTCAAATAAATCAATATTTGATTGTAGATTTGTTTTGCCTTAACTTTTTTTATGATTCTCAGGTTTTGTTTCTTTTGTAATGAGCAGAGAAATTATTTAGATGGTTTTATAAATTGTTTTTAGTTGTAGTTTTAAATGTATCGTTATTTACTATTATTGAAAGTAAAAAATAACGTTTTTATTCGATAAATAAATGCAAGAAATCCACGTTACTGAAAATTTCACCAAACAAGTCCTTAATATCTTTCAAAATAAAAAACATTTTGTTATTGATATTTATTTTCTTTGTTTAATGTTTCTATTTTGACAGATTTGTTTTTCTTTATAGAAAAAATAAATGATGGTTATCAGTTTAAGATGTTGTAGCAGCAGTAACGGAGGTCATTGACTATTACAATATTTATAGTATACGCTATGCTACTACAAGTGGTTTTTTATGTATCACATGTAGGTACTCATTTATGGATTTTTATTTTAAAACCTCTATTGATGCCAATGGGTCCTTAATCAGGAAATTCGACATTGATAGGATTTGTTACAATATATTTATTAGATATCATTTATATATTGTGATATATGGGTATGTAAATTGAAGTATAAATCAACAATAAATAAAAATTCAGGTAGATTTATATGTTATATATATTTTAGCAATATTTGTAGATTTTAGGTATTCTTTTCTGCTTAACATTAGATAAAATCGCCTAAAATAGTTTTGTTTGATTTACGATCATATCAAGAAATTCCTTTTTTTAATTTTGATGATTTTTCAAAGTTATTCATATTTAAATTTATTTTTCCGTTTCTTGACGTATATACAATAACTACACACTGTAGAAAATGTGTTACAATATACCCATATTTTAATAATCGTGTTCGTGTTTGCCTTAAAATATACATGTTACATAATATAATATCTATATGAAAATAGGTTTTCTTTATCAATTTCTATAGATATACATATTTGAGTGACATTTTTTTTTAAGAAAATGTACGGATTTTCATATTTTATTGAAATTTACATATAAGCTGTATACTTAGATTTAGTCTCTTTTCAAAATTAAAATTATTTTTTGTAGAAAGTCATAACATCCATTATGACTCTTTGTCGTTATTTATTATTATTTTCAATATTACATATCATATTTATATTAACTATTGTATAATGATGTGCATATTTATTTTGTCATGTAAAATATTATGTAGATTTAATTATTATGTATGAATTGGAATTATCAAGACATCTTATACACAATTCATATATGAATATTTTGTAATGTGCATACTGTATTATAATATATGAATGTGTATCCAAACAAATAATATTGTTTTATATATTATTTGTCTTTAGTTTTTTTTTTCTTTTTACTCACATAAGATAATAATGGCGGCGAAAACGTATTCATAACAAAAGCAGCCATTTTGTATGTAATGTAATGTAAAAATATCACAAATAAAATACAGGATTCTAAATATTTTTCTTCTGTTTTTTAGTTTTGTTTTTCACGTTTACTTCCGACTGTCTTAACATACATATTCTGGAAAACTGTGTCATGATGTGTATTGATATAAACGTATAAAATGTTATACGTATAAGATATAAGTGGTATAACGTATAAGAAGGTACATATAAGAAGGTAGGTATAACGTATAACGTTAAGTATAAATACATGTATTATCAGCTATCTATAGAAATATTTAAATTTGTAATTCACTCTTTGAATGCGTAATGGCGTCTAAATATAGAAATTTTTTTAAAGATTTATTTTAAAGCTCATACCTTATAACGTGACATAACGTTTTTACCATTTCAAACAAAATTTGATTCTATAAAATCAACTTTAAAGAATACAAGTTCATATTTTTTAATATATAATATATTTTTTTTTCACAAAAATTTATTTAAGTCTACACATATGGATAAATTTATGAAAAAAAAATTTAATTAATTTTCAATTGTCTGATGTATGCAAGAATATATGCATATGTGGATGTAAAAATCATACAGCAATTGTCTAATGATTTTAAAAACTTGATGCATATGTACATACATACAGTATACTACAATTCAATATGTTTTATGTTCGTGTACATTGTAAGTGGATGCATATACTCGTACATATTTGAAAATTGTTGTAAAAAATTTTAAAACAATTGTACAAATACAATACAATATATCCTTATATACTCTAGCTACATGTACATATATTTACACATTTCTATTCGTATATTACATGTGATATGGTATTTTTGTTGAAATTGTTAAAATACAGAGTAAAGAACGTTACGAAATATGAAAAAGAAACCTATTATTGTGTTTTAATATGAAACATTTTATAACATGATATTTATGAACATATTATGTACTTATGAATGCATTGTATAATGTATGAAGATATATATATACCTACTGTACATATATGAAAATTTTTTAATTATGTAAATATACATAAATAATGCATATACACATATAGCTATAAAAGTTTATACAATTTAAATATGAAAAATACAATATGCATAGAAAATACCTACATAATGTAGGAAATTGTTATTTTGTATACAGAAATTCAGTTTTTCAATTTATTTGAGTGTTTGAAATTGCAGTATTTATTACAAATTAGTTGTTTCCTATTCCATTATATATACATGAAATATTATATTAATATGTACATACAAGTATTCAGATATAAAACACAATAATAATGAGTAGATAAATCGGACACGAAAGCATAGTTATTATTAAAATTTTATTGAAATTATCATTAAACCATATGTGAACATTTTAAAAACATCATATACATATGTAAAGACACATAGCATATGAATTATTACCATTTATTCATTTGTAAATAAATATTTTATATGTGTATGTAGTATATAAATAATTAAAAAAAAAACCGTAAAGAAAATATTTTATAATTGTGAATTTTATAAACGAATTACGTTGATTCAATATTTGACAGATAGTTTTCCTGAGTACTATCAGATTGTATGCTATGTTCTTCTACTTAGATGTATACTGTATAGATATAAAAAAATACCTGTATATGTATTTCATTTTGAATAATTAAAACTTCAATAAAAATTAATGCATTCATCTAGATGTAAATACATGCATGTTTTCTATATGTTTACGTACAAATATACGAATATACATTCAATTATCCTTCTTTATACTTGCTAAGTAAAATTTTGATACAATAAAACTCTCAATCCTCAATCCTCATCATAATAAACTTCTGTACTACGGACTTCGGTTATAACGGACAAGTTTTCTAATGAATAAAGAAATTCAAGATAAAAATTAATAAAAAACAATAAATGACTTGTTTTTTTGTTTTTTCTTTTCAGGACCAACAGATAATTTTAAAACGTAGAGCACAGTAATATGTAATATGGTAATAAATACATACGAGTATATACTCGTAAACTCATTGCAATATTTACAAATTTTTATGAATGCAAATCCTTATGGTTTTATACAGAATACAAGTATTATTCTCATTATGACTGGCTGTCATTATACCTGAGGTTTTACGTCAATCCAATTTGCATTTTAAATGTATGTAATTATAATCGTTATTCTATTATACAAAATCATAATCGTACAAATATGTAGGTACTATCGGTACAGATTTTACAATTATTACATTTAAAATAAAATATTGATAAAATTTGTAATTAATCAGTTATATGCTTGGTTAGTTAATAATTATTAATTTATTAGTTATAATTTGGTTATGCTTCTATGTAACCAACCATGTAACTTAATATATACGAAATAACTTATATATAGCATTTGCATGCCATTGTATTGTACTCGTAATATTATGTACAATATTATTGTATATCCCTACTCTTCAGTAGATAATAAAGTTCATTATGGTATATTGAATTTAACAATTTACTTCAATTACTAATTAAATTATTTAAATCATTTTATCTAGTAATATAAGACTTCGACTATGTATTATTATTACTTATGTATATATTCATTCATAAGATGTAAGATTATAACAATAATCAAATCCTTATTTATTATTAGTATTCACTTTAAGATATAGCATATATACTATATATGTCTACTCTAGTACATTATCTTTCATTTAATGATCCTTTAACATTAGATGTACTTATATTATTTTGTGTGTTCTATCAAAATTTTGATTTAAATTTTTGAATTATATACGAGTATAACAATTATTGTTAAATATTTAATTTTATAATTTTACTCTTGGTGTTTGACTCTTTTACTTTTGAAATGTTTGATTTCCCTCATATATTATTTAATTTAATTAATTATGTATTATCATTATTAATAGATATCGTGCTACATACTCGTACATACAAAATAAAATTACCTTTCACATATCTATGAAATTATATTTAGACTTACATTATCATCTTTTTTATTTATTGTAAATATTCTAATTTTTCAGTTTCTACATCCATTTTTAACTTTTAAAACAAATAAATCATTAACGAATAAGATACAATGAAATAGGTACCTATATAACATTAACAACACAAAATTTCAAATTTATCCGTCAGATTGTTTTGTAATCGAACTGATTTCCAAATGGTTGGCTTACCATTTAAAATGTAAACATCTGTAAGAGCATATTATCTTTTTATTCTTATACCTAACATGATCTAAATGGAACATAATCAATAATAGTAAATATTAGGCGTAGATACGTTGATAAATATAAGGAATTTCTTGTTTTTAATTTTTTTCTTCATTCTATAAAAATGCATAAATGAATTAAAAAATTCTTATAAAAATATACATATACATATGTATGTATAAGAATCAAGTAAGTATAATTTGAGTTTTTTATTCAGCATTAAAATTTTCACATTTTCCACTTGTATGGCATGTATATTATTTTAAACAAATATCCAAGTGTACATAATACATGTACAAATATAACTTACATATATGTATGTATAGATACCAAACAAATAACACATGTTATGTGGTGTATTCATTTTATATAATCTGTTATCCTTAACTTTATTTAAAATTTAAAGTGATTTTAAAGTTTGCTTATACGATTCGATACAAAAATATAGGATACATGTTTTGATTGTTGTTAACATATACCTCTAAAATATGTATGAATGTATGTTTGAGGTATCAATATATTTTTTTACACAACATAATATTATCACAGTTTCATTAAATCCTTTTAAGAGAATGTTGTTTTTTGTATGCTAAAAAAAACAAAAAAAATTAAAGTTTTTGTGTGGGTTGAATGATATATAGTATGTGTGATAAAAGTCCTCATAAAATGTGATAAAAGTATATAATGGATAAAGTTATTTGTGTGTGTCTATATATATATATATACCTAAATAAATTAAATTTAATACTTTCATATAATGTAACATCGAGACACAAAAATATTTAATTAAAAAGTTCGAAGACAGGTGGTGGTATATGAGTTCTAAAAATAATCGTTTATAATTTTGATAAGAATATAAATTTGACAAATAAATATACTTATATATAATGTTCATTTTGTTCATTTCATTTGTATTTTTCTTTTTCGATCTTACTTTGCTTAGAAGCCAATTATATTCATTTTGAACGTACGTTTGGTCATTAATAAAATGAACTGTAACCAAAAATCGATTAATTTTGTTTTTAGATATTTTTGTTGGGATATGAACTTTTAATAACTTTTACAAGCAATTTTAAAAAAAAAATGTTTTTTCATATTACACGAGACAAAGAATTCAGATAAGAAAAATATGTTTCGGATATTGTAGATACATAGATCATAAATAGTTATTAATTATTTCATCAAAAAATTTTAATAAGTTACACGTGTTTTAATTACACAGCTTCATACTTATCAATCTTTAGTAATTTTTGGGTATTTAATCTTCTTTTTCTTATATAAATGAACGTAATATTATTGCCTTGAATTCATTTACACGCTTTCATAAATTTTGGATCAATCAATCAATACTAATAAACATAAAATAAGAAAGAAATTTAAATTTTTTTTTTTTTTTAAGATTTATGAATAATGGTTATCATTTTATCATCATCAAAATTTTCATTTACATCAAATTAACGTATAAACAAATTTTTATGTCTAAAAGGATAGTATGTATTTATCTTCTTCTCAAAATTTCACTCCGCTGCGAAGGTTTGGTATCAATTGTTTGTTTGAATAATTGATGAGCTGATCATTTGAACCAGTCTTGTTAAATTTCTCAGCCAAGGCCAAGACACTTTTTTCTTTCTTCTTCCTCGGCTACGTTGTCAATGTATTTTACTTTACAGTATGACATAAAGAATCTTTTATTTATTCACGTCTTAGTATATGGTTCACTTATATTATTTATACTAAGATATGTATGAAATGAATATTTTCTTCTTTTTGAATTATTGTGATTAACAGTATTCGAGTTGTATTGAAAGCAAATACCAGCAATATATTTTTTTTATTATTATAAATTGTAATTAGCTTTGCCTATGGTCAAATCGACAGATTTCAATGATCAAATCATTAAGTTGAAATTACATTAAAATGAACAAAATTTTATTAAAATAGTCATAAATGAATTGATTATTTCTACAAGGAGATTCTTTATTTATTTTCATTTTAATATATAGTATGAATTTTTAAATAATAATAATCATTTGCATATCTACAAATAAGTATAATGCCACGTCATAATGATAACACAAAAGATAAAACATGTAAATTGATTTTATTAAAAGAGAATATAAACAATCATCATCCTACAATTATTATTATTTTATATTTCCTGAGTGTGTTTGTGTATGTATATGTATATGTTCTTTTAAATTCAATACACATAAATATAATATCGCATCATCATATAGAATATACAGAGGTGGCTTTTATTATTCGGTATTACAAAAATTCTAAATTAATATGAGATATAAATTCAAATACATGTATTGCGAATTCTATGTAGATATTATAAATTTTTAAAAGTATCATATTTATATATTTATTCTATGTTCTATACTGAAAACAGTTTTAACAATATTCAAATGAAACAAAATATTTGTCGAACAGAAGTTCAGTCCTTTTAAAAATACAAATATGTAAGTATGTGTACGTATAGTGTATTAAAAAATACTATTGTATTATATGTATTTTTCTACTACTACATAGTATCTACATACATACAACATTATACATACATACATTCATATAATTGTCTAGATTAGACAATATCAAAAATATAAGAGTACTGATACTATATTTAAATAAAATATGCAAATTTATAAATTCGATGAAAACAATAAAAAGGATATATAAATCTATAGATAAATAAATAATGAAAATGAAATTTAAATTTAGATTTTGTTTATAAATAAATTTACGTATACTGTATTCGTATAGTACGTATTTATATGTATACTCGTATGTAGTACATATATTCATTTTGAAAAATATCCTCAATGAATTTATATTAAATGAAAGGCAACAAAAAAATAATGAAATAAATTTCTTTATCTCTTCTGTTGGCCTAGATTTTTGTTGTGCATCATATATCAAAACGGTTCTGTATGGCTATTTTTATATTCTGTATTGGTTTTGTATTTCATCAAAAATATATTTTAAAATCTCTACAATTAGACTACAATCCGTAAAATATCACTAATATATTGAAAAAAAAATTTTTTTTGTACGTTTTTTTTTTGAAATCACAAAAGAACTGTTTGAAACATATTGAATTACTTATATTTTGTATATTAATAGTATGGAAAAAATTTGTATTTCACTTTTTTATAAAATTTATAAAATTTTATCAATCGAAACATACTCGATACGTATACATAATTATATGTATAATATACACTCACATAGCATAATACAAGAGTACTCATACATATACATATGTATAAAATTATTTATTTCTAACAAAATTTACACATACATATCTCTTAAATTTATTTTACATGATTATTAAATTTGAAATTTGAAATTATTAAAATAAAATTTTACTGTATTCGAGATAATGTTCCTTTATTTCTATATTTCAACTAAAACATCAAAATTCATTTGAAAAATAATTTATTGTGCGAGATTATTTATTTATTACATGAATACACTGAATATACTTCTCAGATTTATTTGTTTTTCATAAAGACAATATGTGCAATGTATGTATATTCATTTCGTTAACGTCATTTATGAATGTATATTTTGAATTATATTCTATAATCTGTACGTTGCAGTGGCGGTGTTTGTCATGTACAGTATTTGCTTTCTATACTGAAAAAGAAAATCAACTTATTTTCAAGTAGAAAAATACGAGTACACATGATGTGTAGGATACTGCTCGTACTATCGTAGCGTATACTATAGGTAAAATTACCTCTACTGATACAGAGTGTATATAATATATAGGAGGCATAGGAGCAACTAAGCAAGTATTAAACGTTGTTAGTTGTTTTTCTGTGTTTTTATGTACACCAACACCATTTGCATTCTACTCAGAGAGAAAATCAAATTTTTGAAAATCATGAATGAAAATACGAGTACACGTGATGTGTAGAAGGTGTGGAATACTGCTCGAGCTCGTACTATCATAGATCGTAACGTATACTATAGGTAGAGTAGTAATAGAGGCAATTACTTCTGCTTCTACAGAGTGTTTATAGAGATGAGGTGCAAGTATTAAATGTTGTTAGTTATTTTTTCATATTTTCCGTGCACACTATTCGTATTGAAATGGAAAAATCACGTGTAGTAAAAGTTTCTACTCTGAAACGATTTCTTCCAAGTAATTCAACGTCTTCCTCCTCTGTTTGCTATAGTGAAAAGTTTCCAAATAATAAAAAATTGATATTCTTCTTTGATAGATTTAGTGTTTTTTAATATTTTATTTCACATTTACATAAAAAGAAGTGAAATTGCGATTCGTATTGCTATAAAAAAAGCAAAATATTTTTCTAAAAGGCATTGAATTTTTTTTCTAATATGAAGTTATGTAGGTCAATTTGCCTCTCTAGGTAGCCATCTCTGTTCCCTTTGCGTAAATCCAGCCCTGGTACATTGTAAAAAACAAAATTCTTTTAAATATTTATTTGTATACTGTAACATCATGAAAGGGATTATTTTTTAATCTTAAATCTCACAACACGTATACATTTATTACATATCAATGTAAATTTTAATTTAAAAATCATTTTGAATTTCGTTAATTTAATCTTTAAATGAAATGAAAATTAAATAAACTTATCAGAATCCAAATAACAAATTACATCATTTGTTTTAAATAAATTCTCGTAAAATATTAATTTAATAAAATCTCAGTTAGATTATATATAATGTTTTGCATATAATTATTCTAGTCTGCATCTTATTCATTGTGCAACCTGTGACTGAATATTTTATGATATTTCAAGTTTCATTTCATAAAATTACGAATTATGTAATACGTAATACTTATGATTTCATTACGATTTTGTTCCATATAATCAGAAAATTATATTTCTTCAAATTGTTTTATTTTATATATATTCTACATTCTAGTTAGTTACATGTTTTCGATTTTGATTTTTAGTATCAATTGCAATGTATAATACAAATTATAGTACCTTCCTTATATCATACATATATTTACATTAAATTTTATTATAAGAGATAAACGAATACAAATTTCATATGATATACAAATAAATTTGTAGAAAAAATTATCATTTCTTTTTTATTCGTCTTTCATTTTGAAATTGAAATCAATACCTCTGTCTGTGGTATTGTTTTTTCAATATAAATACAATAAAGTACTTATATTATATTATCCTTGTGTATGTACAAATATGAATCGTTATATACTCGTACATATATTCAAATAATAACAAATAATTTATCATTTTAAAATCGATTTAATTTACTTATTTTGTATATTTTCATTTTTCAAGTTCAAATACATTCAAACAAATATACCTGTGTATGTATATGTATTCACATCGATTTATCATAAATAAGTAAAAGTATATGAAAAACATAAAAATTCTTTATTCATTTAAATTTCAATTATTGTGAATGAAAATATGTGTATGTATATGAGTAACATATTAGAGAAACATATAAAAGATTTATAATAATGTCATTATTTACATGAATATTGTATTACAAAAAAAAAAAAAATAAATTTAAAAGGATAATAAAGTAATGCGATATAAAGTGTTACAATACACACATGATTTTTAAAATTTTTTGTATTAAAATATTTTTTTTTATTTTTCATTCGTTTGTTTATTGTAAGTGTATAATCATGTCAACACATTTAAGTTTTTTTATTTATTTTTTTTTTCCATTTTTATTTTATACATGCACACATAATATATTCATTTGCGTGACTTATTTTTGATTTTTACCTTGAATATTTACTAATATTGGTTGTAAAGTTGTACGTTTTACTTTTATAAACGTTACCAAAATATACCTACGTGTATCTGATGTGTGTATTATGTACCTTTGTAATCTACATAATGTAAATCCATATAGAAAATAATAATGACTTTAAATGTTTGATATATGTATATCTGTATGTATGAAAGAAAATTTAAAATGAATTTAACTTGAATTTGGGCGTATAAAAGCAAAATTATAAAATGAATAAAAGTATTTCTGTGAATTATTCTTCTTCTTCGATGGTCCGCATTCAACTGCACAACTCAAATCAAGCCACGACCTCCATTAGCTTGTCTTCCCAAACAGTTCGTTACTTCGCCAGCTCTTTTCAATTTTTTGCTTTTCTGTGAATTATTAATTTATATAATAAATTGATGTTTACTAAAACCGTGAAAATCATTTTGATTTATATGCTAAATTTATATATTTTCATCTTTCATTTACTTTAATACGCCTTAGTAGTAGTACCAGTGATATTGAATATTTGTTTATTTTTTTTTTTGAAATTTTTCTCCTTTATTGATTATTATTTTCTTACGAAATATTTCAGTTTAAAATATAGTCAAATATATAGATGATGAATGTAAGTGTATTCGTGAACATAAGTGAATGAAATTTAAAGAACTTTAGTACTTTTGTTTCGTGTGCTAAGTTTTTTTTTACTATCATTTTTTTTTTTCATTTTATATCCCCAAGGATACATTTCACGTTTATGTATTTTTCTATTTCTATATCTTTTATTCTTATGCCAAGTTCCTACAAAACACTTGAACAACAAAAATAACATAAAGTCAATTCAATATTAAGTTAAGTGTTTGCTACTAAACTATAGTATCTAAACTGTTTACGTCTACCGGCTATACAAAAAAAAAAAATAGTCTTTTATTTGAAGTATTCAGTTTTATTAAACCAAGTTAAGCTCAATTTATTCCAAATAAAAAGAAAACAGATGAATATAAAGAAAGAAATGGCATTGAATCGTCACTTTATTGTCGTTCATATTATATTTTTTTTTCTTTTTTCTTTGGGAAAAGAAAAAACTAAAAATATTTTTACTTTGATAACAATGATTTTCTTTTATTTGATTGGAGGTTATATACATATAGAATATAGGCACAATAAAAAGGAAGTAGTTTTATTTTTTCATATTTATTGAAAGGGTAGCCAGTTTAATTGACTAATTTTGTCATATTCCTGGAAGCAAATAATTCCTAGAAAGTACTGAATTATATACATACATACATATACATTCTAGAAAAACTATAGACATAAATAAAAATTCATCAAATACAGACAAAAAAATATTTCTTAAGAAATTATAAAAGTTATTTTCTATGATGTTTTCTTTAAAGAAAGGACTAACTTCTTCAAATAATTCAAAAATAAAATTCTTATGAAAATAATTTTTAAGATAACATGAGATAGTAACTACAGTAATCTATGACAGTTTGTCACTAGGAAAACCAACCTTAAGTGAATGAAAACAGAAAGAAGAAGAGTAATTAGGAATTGGAATCAGCATTACAAGTATACCATTCATATGTAACTTATTTATGTACTATGTAAATTGTTTAAATTTTCTTGTATGAAAAATATAACAACTTAGATACATACATGTATAATGTAAAATATTGTATTCATAAAAGTTATAATAATTGTATATCACAAAATAGCTTACCATATACATACAGTTAAAATTTATAGTCCTTATGAAAATAAAAAAATCCTGAAAAAAAAAACTACAAGAGGTTTTGCCCTCAACTAAATGTATGTAAGTATGTATGTAAAATAAATGTATTTTTGCATTGAATATACATAGTTAGAAATTATATTATGTATAGTACAAACCTAAAATTATAAATTCTTAATCATTTATATGTATTAATGTATAAAGAAACAAAAAGAAAATTTTATCATTTAAACCTTTATGGTTAGTTTAATAAACACAATCACCATATGATGCTGGGATGCTGCTATTTTATTGTTATGTAAGACGGTAAGGCATTGTAAATTTGTGTATATATTTACAAGGAAAGTTCACATGTATGTAAATGTACAATAATTTTGTTAATAGCATAATGGTTGTATTATGAAAAACGCAAATAAAATACATAGAAACTTTTTGTTTTTAAAGTAGACAAACTGTATGTGGTATAGATACAGGAGAGTATTACTGATATTACAATACTAATCGTGCTATCATGCGATAATTTTGTTTTGTTCTTAAAGTTTCTTTTGATGTATAATTATTGTTATTAGTTATTAGTTTTAAGTGTTTTTGAAATATAGAAATAAATGTACCTGAATATATTTGATACAATGAACAAAGTGGTAAACTAATTTCTGTTTGAATCCTTTATTTATTTATTTATTATTATTATTATATTTTTTTTTTTTTTTCATTTCAATCGAATACTACAATATGATATTTAAACAAGATTATATATGTATGCAGAAAATACAAATATTTCATTAAAATTCATATACCCGAATAATATAATCATTTTAATATCATCTTAATTACATTTTTTTGCATAATCAGTTGATTCTAGACTATTTATAGACATATTTATATACATTGAGAATTGATGTAGAGTACACCATAGAAATTATAATTTTTATTTCAGTTAAACAACAAAATAAGAGTGAATCAGTCCCATAAATTGAATTTATATACGATTATATACATATATATTTTTTTCATTTTCCTGTAAAATAATTTATAATATACTTATTCACACTGTATAAGGGCTGTAAGTAAATTAGATGTGTTAAATATCTCGCATTTGTAGGAATTATATAAATGAATTTAATCGATTAAATGAATCGGAACTGTTTGAATTTTTTTTTTTTTCGGTTTTTGCCTATACCACACCAAATTACTATCTATCTGATCTGAAAACGTGTAGGTAGTATTAAAAAAAAAAAAACAAAAAAAAAATATTATGTTGTTTCAGTTGAATACACCGAATATTTATAATTCTCTTTCCCTTTAATAACACACAAAATCATTAACATATTCAATAACGAAAAAATGTTCGAGCCAGTTAGAACAAACTACCATATACCAAAATTTAAATTCATTACTTTGAATAGAACAACATAATCTTTGTATGAGGTTTCCGTTAATGTTTCTTCTTTTGACCATTATTAGAGATGTTCAATCAAGCGTGTACTATACAAAACACTCTGAATAGTAATATTGAGTGTATTGAAAACGCTTAGTATGCATGTCATGTGTAATATCCGTGTACTAAATTCTATAGTTATATAAAAAGTGGAACTTAAGAAGTAATAAATACATATAGATTTTACAAATTTTTACTTCTTTAACTGTTTAACTTTATGGAAATTAATTTTCATTATTACACTCTCAATGCTCTTACGTTTCATTTCTTATTTCAAAAAAATTAATGTTTTATTTAAATTTTAAATGAATGAAAAATACGTTTTTCGTTATTGTTTCCTTAGTTTTTTTATATATTTTTTTAGTATAGGTAATTTTCTAATAAACAATTTTTATAAAAATATGCAAACTTTAACAGAAAAGACTCACTTTTCAATTATATTTGCCTCAATATTTTGCATAATTTATTCAATGAAAAGGAAAAAGAAATGAATTACAGTTATATAATCATAAAAAGATTTTTCTTTTTTAATTTAAATTAAAAATGTTGCAAAAAGAAAAACAAGGTTTCGTATAAAAATAAGAAATAAAATGAATAAGCATATTAAAATAGGAGATTTTTTTTTAATAATTTCAGCTAAGAAAGATTTCTCAATTTTACTGTTATATTTTTAAAAACTCATTTAATTTATTCGTTCTTCTTTTATTTTATTTTCGAATTTATCATAGGATTTTTGTACATTTTATCAAATTCATTCTCAAATTAACTATATGCTATTTCGAGGAGGGTTGCTTTTATGCAAATATTGTTATTATTTTTTAATGTTGACAAATTAAAGGAATTTGTATTTTAATCCTTAAAAATAGCAACGAAATTTCAAGTAAATCCCTAAATTAAGAGCTGAAGGAAAAATTTTCATTTTAACCAAACAAAAAGGATAATAAGTAATTTAACTTAATTAGCTTGAGTAGATTTGAAATAATAATCCGATTATAATGTGTAAAACGAAATGCTGACAACGGCTGTAAAACCAATATTTTTATCGTCATCTTTAACACGTATGTTATCTCTGTCACGTGATATGATAATTTCATTTTTTTAATAGAAAAGAGAAAATTAAATTTACAAAAAAAAGTAAAATTAAAAAATAAGGGTGGTATTTATAGCAACCAATTTCAGTCTGGTCATAGTTTAACTGTATTGAAATGCTGATTAGCTCAAAATTTTAAATACGCCTACTTAAATTTATATAAATGATAGATGGGGAATTTAAGTTATTGCGATTGTGAATTACATATGTAGTTTCTACTTCGTTTTGCTACTTAATCTTAATCAATTTTTTTACTTAATAATAGTATGTAAAAGAAAAATGGTATCATTCAGAGCATTTTGAAACTATGAGTTCAAAAATGATGAAAAATAATTTCAATTTTTAATTCATTATTTTTTCCTGGAATAATTTTACACATTGTTATCTAAATATAGTTTAAAAAACACATAAGAGTACATTCATGTGCATAATGAAGTACTCATTTTTGTATACACGTTCAAAAACTTTTTTGTTTTAAAACAAATTTGAAAGTTTTATACTTTTAAATAATATCTACATTTATACGTAACATGCATATAGGTACTATGTATATACATATGTTCGTATGTGCTACTTTAAATCTATAGATTCTAGATACATATTTTAAAACAATATAACAAAACACATTTTTGAGACAGAGAAACGTGAACTTTTATGGTATTATCTAAAAAACATAACAAGATTTGTAAATGTTTCCAGAATAAAATTTTTGTTTCACCGTAACGAGCCAATAAACCTACCTTATTTCGTGAGTCTGATACATACAGAATCTCATCAATATCTGTCAGTATATAATACATTTACTTGATAGGGTGTTCAGATAATTATATTTATACGTCTCCAACATAATGTACATATGTAAATATGATGTTATATGATTTAAAATGCATGTTATGCATACAAGAATTAGTCTTAAGACCATGAGTCATACAATAATTTCTATTATTTTCAATTTTCGAACAATCAAAGATTATATTTCATATTAAAAATGTAAGAAGTAAGACTTTATATAAATATTCTAATACTTTTTGAATCACCTTGTACAAATAAAAGTTGACTGATGCTAAAGTTGCTTCGATTCAGTTTATTTTCAAAATTGAATTTAATGACATTAAAAAAATGAGATGAATTTCAAATCTCTGTTTACATTTTTTTTCTCTACTTCATCCTGCAGTACTCAAATTGCAATTTGTGTTTGTTTGTTTCTTTATAATTTTGTTTTGTTTTTTTTTTTTTTTTGTACGTACATATATAGAAAATGTTTTTTATAATCGTATTCGTATACTGCATAATTTGAAATGACAACAATATGTTGTGTTGTGTTCAAAAAATAGTGGAAGAGAAAGTTGGATAATTTTCAACTATGCAATGTTTGTTTTTGTATTGAAAACATATGTACATATGAGTTTTTTATGTACTAGGTACTAGGGTACTAGTAAGTAATACAATTTCGTTCACAGTTTGTTAAACATTCAGTAGTTTATTCATAAATTCAATTTGTTATTCAGTATTGATTCATTCTCAGATTGAACACGATAACATTTGCCAAATAAAATGAATTTTCTCTAGAAATAGAATCTGAATTTTTTCGATATAAATTAATTTTTAAAATTTAGTTTTAGTTATCACTTTTCGAATAGCAACATAAAAATTAAATTCAATTTAACCTGTATCTAATTGCAAAAAATCTTCGGGTACATATTTTTAGAGAGTTCTTTAATTATTATTATCAGAAAACCTGTTCAAAAAAAAATCTTTTCAATGATTTTATGATAAACATTTCAATTTATTTAATTAAATTTTTTGTAAGTATATATATAAAACAGTACAAATAAAATCTCAAAGTAAATAAGTACATATATATTTCAAATATGACTCAATAGATGAACCAAATTCATGTATGTATATATTGTGAATTACAAAAAATTGAATTTCCATTTTTTATTTTTAATACTTTTCATTAAATTGTAAAAAATCTAAATTCGATTCACTTTGAATTCAAATGTTAGTTCTTTTATGTGCAAATAATTACAATCATTACAAAATATTCAGAAAAAAGGAAATGCAAAAATATAAATAAACTAAATTTTAGATATTAAAACGAATTTTAAAATAAAAAAATTTTAGTGAATTTTACAAAAAATTTGTTAATGTTTTTTATTTATCAAAATCAAATGAATTGCAAGTTTATTGTGAATATCGAATAATTAATTAGAAACTTTAGATCAAGATACAGAGTGAACTGTGATTTTCCAGCAATCAAATGAATTCAAAAGAAAAATCCAAATCTACTTATATAATTATTTCAAAACCATTTAATCGACTCATGGTATTTTTATGCAATTTCATGACTCACTGAATTAAAATCGATTTTAAATATCCAACATATAATTATTGACTGAAAGCTTTCAAAATTGTAAAATGATAAGATAAGATTAATATTAAGACGATAATGAAATTTTTTTTAAAAAGGCGCATTAAAGTATTTAATTATGTGTTCGACTATGACCCTTGAGACTTAAAACTGTATCATTAAAAATAAAAATTTCACAAATTATTTTGCTATCATTTTATTCATTTCAAAGATTCACAGAATCACAGGCAGTCATGTATTACATGTTTTGAACATGTATATGTGAAAATATAAAGAATTTGAATAAATTGCACACTTTCATTATTTTTTTTTTTTTTTTAGATATTTGAAAACGATTCAATATAAACGTGTCGTATTACGTGTTTTTTATACATATTTTTTTCTCCATTCACATTTTTATTTCTCTTCATGAATAAATTCTTGTATGCATAAAAGAATAAATTATTCCATGCATTCACTTGTTATTTACTTGTGGTTATACGTACATAATGTACGTTGTATGCGTTCTAAAATTTTTGTTTATGGTTATACAATTTAAAAAATGTACATAATACTGACTAATAAATAAGTAAAACGCCAAACGAAAAGTTTTTAGATTTATTTTGCATCTTTCTAAGTATCTTGACACGACACTATATGTAATGTATACGAGTATATTTGAATTTATTTCACCTACATTTTGTAGAACAAATGCAATATACATTTCTAAGGATTTTTATAAAAACGTATGTCTAACTTTTACAATACGTTTATGCTGTATTTATCTAACTTTTTATGTGTTATTTTTAAAAGTGAAAAATTCAAAATAGTCTTTGTATGCATTTTTATTTTAGATAGAAAATGAATGACCTGATGCACATCTCAAAGAAAATTTAAAATCTTATGCTTATCCAATTTATATCGTAGTTACAAAATAGTGTATACATATATAGTACATAATGTATGTACTCGTATGTCACGTAATTAAGTATTTGTCTTGTAAATATATTCGAGGTTAGCTAAATGGCTAATAAAGTTTTATGCTTGTATTGTATGCACATAAGAGTATTAAATTTCTTTCTACATATATATATTTTTTCAGGATTGTTGCATTAAAATAATATTTTTATAGATAATCTTTAGTTATTTACATTACAAAATTTGGCAAACATCAAAGGTATACTATGAGGAAGTAAGTACTTAATTTTCTTAAAATAAATTACAAAAATGAAATTTATAGTATCTAATCAATATTTAAACAAAACATACATAAAAGCATTATACTACGCATTTGTAATCCTAATAAATTTTTGTGTTTTATACCTTCTCTTATATTACATGTGTCATTATGTATGTACAGATTTTAAATTCATATGTTGTATACAAAACGTACATACATCAATAATGATTCATGTACACATTAAATGCATCTCTAGTGTTTTGAAATTTATTACATACACGCACATAAGAATATGTTGTATATAATATATATTTTATTACACATTTATATCTATTTGTCTTATAATTTATATTTAAATTGATTGACAATATTTGTATGCATTTGTAGTTAGTATTCTCATATCGATTGTGTTAATTTACTGAACATCAAAGTTGCTGTTTCCGAAAATACATTCGCCTTAAACTCTTTCTTATCCCTGTTTCCGTATCAAATACAAATTTACAATCATGTATGTCTATGAGAATATACTTTTATACAATTACTATTAGTAAACAGACAATTGTTTTATGAATTAATCTTGTCAATAACCATAATTATTTGATTTCAAGCTATAAATTTATATACATTATGTAATGTACATTGTATATATGTATGTATTTTGTTCAATAAAATATCATTTATTATGTTTATATGTAGGTACAATATTATACATGCATGATATAATATAGTGGCATAATACATAAATTTAGTATTTTAGTTATTGAAGATTAAATCTCAATAAATTATTTCTGAACTGTGAAATCATTTTAAATCCTTAATACACATTAAATTCAAAGAACATAAATAAATTAGAAATTTCAATATACGAGTACGTACTCGTATTTCAATGTAATTATTCAAAATTCATTTTGAATACCTGTATAGAAATGGGAATCTAATAACTTTAGGATATATTATTATAGATTATAGGAGTTTCATACATATTATTACTCATATATAGGAACTATATATATTAACACACTACTTACTTTTTATATTGGGAATAACAGAATGCATAGAATATTATAACAGTTCACAACAAAGGTTTAACGTTTTTCAAAGAACTCCTAAATCTCTAAATTATTGGTCTTTCATGCCTAATTTTATTTTCTGACCTTTGTTGCACAAGTTTTCTCTTGATGAAACTATCTATTTTGGAAAAAAAATTTCTAGATATAAAATATTTTAAATCACAAATAAAATCAATGAACGTATGTACGAATATATGTAAGAGCGAAAAACGGATATCCATAAATAAATCAATCAATGAATTATTATCTCTTTCATTATGAGAACAGTATTTTTTAAAATTCCAAAATTCGTTTCGATTCGATGACTATGTAGTATAAACATAGGTATACTTATGTAGTTACATGAATTTATTTGCAAATATTTGTTTATTATACGCTTACGTGACTTCAATCCTTTAGGGGTTTAAAAGGAAATTGTTCAACTTATAAACTTATTTCTATAATATTTTATACATATATAGGATGAAATGCTATACAGATACCACGCATATGTATTTCGATTTTTTGAACTTTAAATTATATTCGCTTTTACTTGCTTTTATACCTTTTACAAATGATTTTTTATTGTAAATTGCTATTATTATTATTATCAACCCAGAGAAATTATATTAAACTCATTCAAAAAAAAAAAGAATATATTAATTTTTTCCCTTTTTTGAAATATACAATTATCCACTTACAGTTATAATGTACACGTTTGTATGCACAAAAATCGTTTGAGAAGTGATTAAATAATTACTGAAGTTTTCTTGTAGTACTTACAAAAGTTTGTATGTTTCTCAAATATTTTAGTTTCGTTCAAAAGATCCTGGAATACACAAATACATACAAGAATAAAAAGAAAAAGTAAAGAGAAGTAAAACTTCGAGAAAAATTGTATTTCTAAACTTTTCTACTTAAAATAATTTCCACAGAGCTATGTTTTTTTTATCTTTCAGAGTTTTATTGTGCTTGTCATCTTGTGCTTGTGATAATGTACAAATGTATTCAATAAATTAAGTTAATCGGCTTTAGTTTGTTTACGTTAACACCATTTTGAAATATGACTTAGATTTGATTGATTAACAAAATATTTTGTAAGAATTTCAACAACAATATCTAAATAACATTTTATGTGTGTTTTATATCCATCCCAAAAATTTCTGAATTTTTCTCGTATCAAGAACTGAACAGTGTTTTTTCTTTCTCAAATAATTGCATAATATCGCATTTTTAGACAATGATAAGTGTATAGAACTATTTTCTCGTTTATAATAGTTGCAAAGTTGACTACCTAGTTGTCACTTTAACACAAAATTATTCGGAGAAATCTTAAATTTTGTATGGTGTCAAAATATCGAAAATGGACTAGTAAAAGTATGTACACATTTTCGAATAAATTCCCATCCAATATGCACAAGATGGTTTTGTTAATGGTGATAGGGTAATCAACCCTTATGAAAGCCAAGGGAAAAAAAAAGAATGTAGATTAATGTTCTAATCCGATGATGATAGTAAATTTTCAACACTTTTTTAGAATTTAAGCAATAGAAATTATTCAAAATGTGTGAAGTAAATTGATTTATTTAAAATAAATTTTTCAAAATTTGTCATAAATTTTCAGGTGAAAAATGGAATGTTTTTTTTTCTAATGATTATAGAATTCTTATGTACTTATTTTTGAACAAAATAACTTTGTGTTTCTTAGTTTTCGGGAATAGATTTCAACTAGAGATTCAGAATATTTTAAATGATAAAAATAATGTTGATAAAGTAAATGTAAATGTTTGAAAGTCACCATTTTAAACATTTAATTAATCAGTTAAGGCCCAAAAAATCATTATAGTCATATTATTTGTTTATGAAAACCAAAAAGTATTCTAATCTCATAAATGCATTTTTATATCCTCGATGCATAAGCATTGTAATAAATTGTCATTATCTCTAATAAGTATTCTGTCTGTACTATAATATATTTTCATAGTTTTTATTCCTTTGGCGCCATTGAAATTGATTTTCTAATAAAAAAAAAGAAAATCTATATTTCTCGTATACGATTTTTCTGTCATCACAAATTCACGAGTATGTATAGTACTCGTAAAACCCAATGAAACACATGAAATTACAGCAAAATACATACAGACTAAAGTACATTATACATACATGTAAGCATGTAATTATATTCGTTTGTATCAAATGCAAAAAACATATAATATTTTACTATGAAGTTGTGTTCAAAGCTTGTCATGTTTCCTGTAGAATTTTTTATTAAAGCATACATACATATCTATACGTATATTATGCTACATGATGATAATCCTCATCATGATTCACATAAAATGACGCCTATAATACTAGACAGACGTTATGCATCTTGAAATATACGAGTATATATATGTACATACATAAGCAGAATATCAAACTTTTTGTTACAAGAGCCTGTAAACAATCATGAATTGAACTGGAATTTTGAATTGTACACATTTTCAAAATAAAAAATAAAAGCATAGAAAACTAGGAAAATGTATAAGAGTTCAAGAATCCTTATACCATCCTTCCAATAATGTTGGTGTATGTATACATATTACTCGTATATACACTTTTATTATTTTTATGTACATTTTATATTATACACGTATGTATGTATACATTTGTACGTATCTACATAATGTTGAGTTTTTCTCAGATTTGTTTTTTATTTACGATATACTGTGTATAATGTCGTTTTTATATTGCTGTTGACATCGTAGGATTTTGAGACGATTATAAGGTTTCGAATGCGCTACTACAAAATGATACAATCTTATACAGACTCATGAAGTATTTTTTATTATAAAAAATAAGCCATAAAAAGAATAACAAACATCTACATAAAATCTAAAAAACAACCAAATTATGAGTATAAAGTGTCCTTTTCATCAGATTATCCCACATATTTTGTGTAACTTTTAGATTTTTGAAATATGTATATATTTTTTTCATGCTTTTTTTTTGTATATACTCGTATGTATGTATGTATTTCTTGTCTGATCTTATGTTGTTTTATGTGTTTGTGTTGTTCATCATAGGAACTTTGTCAATTTATAAATTTTCATGTAAAATGTGTAAATAACAGAGAAAAAAAATTTAATATTTTTCAGATTCAATGAAATTGAAAAGCATTTATGGTCACGGTAGAAAATAGAAATTTAACCCAAAATAAAATTTGCTTTTGTACTTAATAATCGTCTGATGATAGAGTGAATCATCATTAGTTTTTGGAGTAAATATTCAAAGAATTTATATGAAAATATTTTCCAGTCTTTAATTTTGATGGTCCCATGAAAAGAAATTAAATTGGAAAGGGAATTTGAAAGATGGAAATTGAAACATCTTTATATCTATTTTGTATTTTGTATTTGTATTTTTGTATCACCCCATCTATAAAGATTCTTTTAACTTGTTGAAAAACCAATAAAAGGAAATGACTAAATATTTCAATATCAGGTCATTCAATTATTATGTGAGGAAGTATGTTGTACAGTTGGTGTACAACTGAATTTAATTTATATTTCACATTCGTTCAAAATACAGTTATTTGGATTATTGATCAGATAAATTTTCGATTTTTCTTCTAGTTTATTTTCACCTTTCACATAAATTTATGGAAATAATGAACAATGCCATACTATTAAAATCAACTGAGAAAGATCAACAAATCTAAAATGTTAAATTTTCTTTTCAAGAGCATTTCGACAATAATATATGTACATGTTATCCCATCTATATGTATCTATGTCACAAATGAAATTGATTGACAATTCTATCTCCCTATCACCTATATGTATATTGATAGAAAATTGAACGAATTCTGCAATCATAGTTTTCATTATTGTTGTTCATTCGATCAAAGTGCTAAAATGCATATGTATTACATATATATAGATTTCAAAATGATAATAAAACATAATTTAGATTTTCTGTACTCATGCTCTTATTCTATTCAATTCCTTTTTGCTTGAAATTTTGAAGAACTTTCGTTACATACATAACTGAAAGATTTGTGTTCTTTTTTTTTAATGAATAAATTGTTTCGTCCGTTTTTAAATATCACGATTCGGTCGGTCAGTCAATAAGAATTAATCGATTTGGTCAGTTTTAGGCAGTCGCTCTTACATTCGAATTCGAAATTGTTAACAAAATTAACTGTTTATGAACGATTAATTTAGCGATTTAGAACTCTTAATTGGTTGTTTATTTTTGACCAGAACTAGAGTGTTCTTTGAACAAATAAATGTATTGTAGTAATTACTAAAATTTGATTATAAAACTTTTCAAATATTTGCCCTATTTCTTGCGAATGATTCAATCTTTCATCTTTGAAATGAGTTTGATAAATACATCAGTAAAAATGAATAATTTACCTTCTCTTGTTCTTTATTTTTTTCTCTTCCTTCTAAATTAAAGTGCAATTTTTTTTCTTACCAATTCAAATTTTATTGCAGTAATTTGAAAAAAGTAAAAATTTATAATGTCGACAAAACATCAATCTAAAGTAATTTTTAAACGAATAGCTATATTCCTTTCTTAGCTCGTGGAAACGTTCGACATGAACATAAATTATTCTTTTAATTTACAGATATACTAAAGTAACATGAATATTTCAACATTCAGTAGAACGCGTAATCACGTAGTCGTAATAAAATCAAATGAAATTTATAAAATTGTTATTTACATTTATCATAAATTGCATATTCATACTATATGAAACTCTTTGCTAAAGAAATCATTTAATTTTTCTTATTTTATTCTGATTTTTCTATGTTCTACATTCTGTTTTAATAAGTTCTACGTTCTACCTACGGTTCTACATTACATTGTAAACTATGTAGAATCGTAATCTATGCAGTATTTTGTATTCTTAGTGTCAGTAATCTAATAAATTTTCTCTTCACAGCTATGATTATCATGAAGAAAGAACAAATGCTAGTTTTCATCATCATCAGTCGTGATTCATGTAAAATAGACCCCGAGGAATACTTTATTCATCAAATCTAAATAAAAAAAACTGTGCAGCAACATGAACTAAATAATTTACTTAATTCTGTACATATACTTTTAACTGCGGTGTGATTTTTTACATCATGCAAATGAATTCTGGATATGAAGAAGAAGAAAATGTAAGTGTACTAGTGCAGACACAATATATGAATGAGCACTACTTATACGTTGCGTACAATCTTATAATTTTATCATTTTATAGAACGAATGAAGCTGACAAGAGAAATGTATATTTAATTTTTAATTTGGTTTTTTCTTATTGGATTAAAATGTATTATTACGACACAAACAAAACCAATTCAAAAAATAAAAAAGTACTTTAGTTGGTGTTATTTATTTTGGATTTCTTTTTTTCTTTAAATTAATCTAATGAATTATTCGAAATTTTGGAGTATGTTTTGTTACCGTAGATCGATTACAACTCACTGTTGCTCCAATACTTCACTTATTTCACTTATAAATTATCAGTAAATTGGGTCAATTGTTAAATTATATTGTAAGTGATATCAGATTATACCAAATAAAATATGAAAAAATTTAATTTTAAAAATTTATTTTAAATTCAGCAGTTTATTAGATACAAAATCATTTATGTAACTTCCTCATTGGAACACGAATTAGACAATATCTTGTCATGTACCTCGAAAATTTTAATGTCACATCAGTATTTTACATGTAATCACTATACACTGATTACCATTTGATAGTAATAAATTCTTAATGATTGTAATAACCAAGCATTATAGATAATCAATCATCTCATATCTTTTGTGGCATATTCTAAAGCAATTAACATCAGCAATTATTACATGTTGTCTTGTCCTTCAGTCACAGAGAGAAATAGTTTTATCTTTAGGTATACTTTTCATTATCATTTTGTTGTGTTCATTTAATTATTTTAATTTCTGAAGAATTGTAGTAAATAAAATTAAAGATATTAAATCATAAAATTTTCAGTTTTACGTAGTTTTTTCGTAAGAAATAAACATAAATAGCACAGAATATGAAAAAGTATTTCTTTATGTAATTTTCAGATATGAAAATATTCTCAGAAACAGAAAACTTTTCCTTGTCCGAATCAATATGGAATTTTTGTGCCAGAAGCGATATAAACATTATACTGGGAAAATTATGAAACATAATATTGCTATGAGTATACTCGTATTTAAACAAAAAATGAAACCCAACAGCATTTTGCATTACATAGATTTATTAGATTCAAAAATGAGAGGCGAAATTACCTAAATATTATAATATGTTCCATAATTTATTCGTAAACTTTACGAAATTAATATCTATACAAATATTCAGATATTTTTAAATTTCATTTTTATTTTTCTCTTTAAAACCTAATTTGAATTCAAGATATAAAAAAAAAGATTTATTCAAAAAATTTACCACCTGACCACCCACTAAAACACAAGTATATAATGTACAATACAAAAACAAGTATATTGGAGAGTATCATATATGTATGTAAGTATTTTTATAATTTACAGTATTATATATAGAAAGATAAATGATATGAAATTTCGCATTTCATTATGTTGTTGGTTCGTTTTCATTATTGTTGTTGTTTGTTTGTTTTTTTTTTTCTAATTCATATTAATTTTTTGCTTGTGATTGTAATATGTTCCAAATCTTCTAAAGTTTTAAAATCGTCAAATATATCATTTATACTTTATCCTTTTCACTAGTGATTTTCATTGAATATAGAATAAAATTATATAAAACTTAAAACTATGTGGAGATAGATAAATAGATTATTTTAATACTTATGTCTGCATGTATTGTCTGTGCTCATCTATTATGACATTTTTCATTCACATAATATTTTTACAAACTGATGTAAGAAAACTTTTGCAACTGCAAACAAAATATTTCTTTGTGTGTAAAAGTGGGTTGTCATTCATTGCATTGCAAACATTCTAGTCAATAGCTTTCATGAACGTGCTAAATTATTTACTGAACCATTATTCATTTTCTCACAAATGAACCTAAGCCTAAATTGCAGTGGAAAAATAGAAAGTCCTTAAAAAAAAAACAAAGATAAAAACCTTGAATGAAACTCACAATTAAAACTATATTGTTCTGTATTTGAATTTAAATAATTGCAATACTGCATACAATGTGAATTTTTTCTTAAGACAGAAGACAACCCCAATGCTAATTATTTATCTTGCTTTTATGGTTTTACGTGGTTTTATCTTTCACTCTATTCTTCACGATTTCATACCAAACGGATACGATACATAAGAATACAGACTAGCAAGAGAAAATTCTTCTTGTAAAAGATAGCAATAACAGTTAGTCATCGGTAAATGAACAGCTTACGTTATTGCCTCTTTTGTTTTTCCGTATTGTATTCTTCTGTAACGTTCACGTTATGATGTTCATGTTCAAAGGAAACACTATTTCCTTGATGTAAATAAATTCATACTTGTATGGAAAACTAAAATCATGAAATAGAAATAAAAATCAGTTTTAGTTGTTACGACAGTTCTTTCACTTCCTCAGTATCCTTTCATTTGAATAAGTGAAATATTTTCTTCTATGGTGGTTCCGTATTTATTTGTTTTAAATCCTCATTAATATTACAATGAAATTAACATAGAATATGTATGCAGACAAAAAAGAAATTACACAGAAAATAACTTTTTCTCCTTCAATTTAAAAATGTGAAGTTACAAATTATTCGAATATTTCACACTAAAAAAATTATCGCATTGATTAGTAATATTTCAATTTTATTAAGACATAAAACGATCATCATTATTTTATGTATTTTTCTTATTTTTCTCGTTATGTTTACCTTCGTCTTCCTGCTGATTTCTTATTTCAATTATTTCGTTTTATTTTTCTCTTTCTTTTATTTCTTTTTACGACGATTTTATTCAACAGAAAATCAATACCTATTTACCTTCTGTCCTCATGATAAACAGAGCAAACAAAAGCATAAAATAAGGAGACAATCATACATCTTACCTTTAACATTAAACGTACGATTTTATCGTTGTTGTTCTATTTTGGCTTCGCATTATCCTGATGTTTTTTATAGCATGTAGTAATAAGAAAAAAAAAATGAAATGAAATAAACGTAACACAGGAAACATTTTGTATAATTTCCTAGATTTATTATCTTCAATCGAATGGACATCCTATATCATTTTTAATTTGACAAGAAGAAATAATTTTATTCTTTTGAAAATTCATTTGTAGAATACAAAGAAGTGACATTAGAGATTTCAAATTTAAAAAAAAAACATTTTTTAAATGTTCGTGTCATTTGGTAAGTTTGATAAAACAGAATATGAATTTTGAATCTCTTCAGCGGTTACAAGTTGAAACTTATTTTCCTTCAAACCTAACTTATTAAATTATTGGATATACAAATGAAAATCTATACAAACCTTGATTTGACAAACACGAATTACTTTGAAGCATTATAATTTGATTTTTGTTTGTTCATCTGACTCGTCTCTTATTCAAAATCTTCCAAGGAAACGGCTAGAATTCATATTTGGAAAATCGAATTGATGAAATAATCTCCTTAGTTTCCTGTGTCCACATTACAAATAATAATATATTGGTGATTATTTGGTTTGTTCAATTCAAGTTATAAATGGCTCCCCAACATTTACTTTAATTTACATTTCCTTCCAATCGATATTTTTTTGTCATTTCTAGGAATAAGCAGTAATAAATTGAAGATATAAAATCCTGAAAGATTATATAAAAGTTTTTTATTCTTATGGTTGTACGATTTTCCATGATAAATTTTTCCCATTTACTTAATGTCTTGGGGGGATGATGTCTACTTCTAGTTTACAGACTTTTTGTCAAAACTATTTGTTCATTTATTTTCTTGAATCATCTTTCGTCTTAGAATAATATTTTTATTTCGATAATTGCAAGTATTATTCATCATCTATGAAATTCTCTATCTGTTTTAATGCTTAAGAACATGAAAATTCAAGATTATTATTCACATTTTCTATTCGATATAACGAAACATAGAGTTTATTTATAAATATCGAATCTTTATCGGTATTTCCAGTATTATCCGTTTTGTAAAAATGTTTGCCAGAAACTGCTTTGAAATTTATTAAAATTTATATAAACTGTGTTCCAGTGTACATATATACGAGTATGCATGTGTCAGGTAAATAAATAAACACGAGTTTTATTATGTTTTAATTGTGGACAAATTGTCATTACAGATCACTAGATATACAATCCCTTGACAATCGTATACATTTTATCATTCCGATGAACGTCGGCAATAGGCGCTTGGTTACATTTACTTGCATATATTTCACCACATTTTGAACTCAATTAACCTATGCCTATGCAAAATGTAAAAAGATATAAAACAGTAAACAGAAAGAAGAAAATTTCTCCTTTTTTATTATAAATGAACATAACACACTAATCTCCTAAGCAACTATCTACTTGGTACAGAAGAGCCATATACAAATCAAAAGAAAACTATAATTCAGACAACATCAGACTGCAACGATACAGATTCCAGACCAGACACCATCCCATCATCGTCATCAATGTACGATAATTTTATTTTATTTTGTAATAGCAGGGTAATAGAAACGAAACGATTTGTAATCAGATGCAGTCTATACTTTATTTCCATGGGGAGTATATCATCTTTGGAATTTTCTTTCTTCTTAAAATGCTTAAAATAATATTTGAAGAATTTTCTATTCTCGTTTTATGCAGGCGAGTAAATGTGTTTGTATTATATTTGTTTAATGTTTCATTCAAAAAGAGCTATTTTCATTGTGATTTTACAAAATTTCATTCCTTTAAAACAAACGTATCGTAGAAAATTTATGAACGATGATGATGAAAAGAAAACATCGAATCGAATAAATAAGCTTTGCATATAATGCATGTTGCATAACTTTAATTGCTTTCATTTTATGTTGTACTGTGTACCACATGCACATTTTATGGTGTTCTGGTATTTATCAATTCCATTTAATTTTTTTAATGTGCAACATAATAGCCACGAAGATTACATAATCGAATAAATATTTTTTTGGAAATTTGAAATTTTATGATTTGAATATTAGACTTTCTATGTTAACAATCATCACTCACATCACTTTTATAAAAGTGGATGGTTATTGTTCAAATTCAATGAGCCGTTCTATCTACACCTCAACCTATCTATTTTAGTATTGGAACCAACGAATTGAATTTGATTTACGTTACACATACAAAGATGTATTTCTTTTTGGATCAATTATTTAGTTAATTTATAATTTTCATTCCACAATTATATTGTAATTATCTTGAAATATCACGGAGCAAACATTTAAAAATATTAATTTTATTCTATCTAATAAAAGAATCCTTATCGGTTTTACGAAACCCTGATCTTGAAATGAAGTAAGTTTTTGAGTAAATGTTGTGATCAAAGTTACATAAATTATATATAATATCAAAGAACCCACTCCTCATTCAAAAGACTTCAACAGAATTCATTCAGAACTCGAAAATAAGACAGTACAATTTATTTCCAAATTTCTGTTCCACTAATATCATCTCTCCATAGCAACAAAGAAAGAACCATTCACATGATATATTTACTTTTATGGCTTAACTTGTAATATTCCTTTTTATCATTTTGAAATCCTTTATATTTTATATACATGTTTCCATTTTAGATATTTCTGTATAGAAATAGGAAATTTTTAATGTATTATGAACTTATATACATGTATGTTATAAATGGAAAAAAATGTGGTCGTCTTAAAGAAAATATAATTTCTTCATATGTTTTTTCTTATTTTCTAGAATTAATAGATTTCTACATTTTCTTGAGATTTCTTCCTCTTCTTCACTTTTACACAAAAAGTTTGAACATGTGTTGATTATTTTTCATGTTATGAATAAAAAGCCTACATGTATGTATACCTACTTTGATTCGTACTATATAGGATATGAAATCAGAAAAGGGAAAAGTTGAAAAGCATATAGTTGAGAAAAACGCAAAGGAAGTACTTATATTATTTCTTTTTAACGCTTCTACTTAATACACGCACATAATCTCATGTATTTGACAAAGAAATAGAAAAAAATAAGGAAAACATAAATAAAACCACAAAGTGAATTGAGCCTGTAGCGAAAATGTATAAATAAAAAATATCAGAAAATGAAAAAAGAATTTATTTTCTTAAAGAAAATACGTTTGACTTTGAATATAACATGAACTGAGTTTTCAACACAATTCATATACGTTTGTATGTGTAATATAAATTATGTAGTATTTATTACTGTTTCTAATATTAAATGTGAAAATTTTTACAACACACGTTTTATTCATATATATTTTAATGCGCTTATTTTGCTCTATTGTTGTTCAAGGTGTAATGACATTACATGTTTAATATCAAAATGGAAGCAACAATTTTTTATGACTTGATTACCATAAAAAATATTCAGGTCTATGGACTACATTCCAAGAAAAAA
Organism: Villa cingulata; assembly: GCA_951394055.1. NCBI lineage: Eukaryota > Metazoa > Arthropoda > Insecta > Diptera > Bombyliidae > Villa > Villa cingulata. The sequence goes on from OX596018.1 coordinate 3,712,574, forward strand.
TCGAAAAACGAAAAAATTTGAAGAAAAATATTTTTAATTTTTTCATACTGTAGTATTACACGTAGAATATCAGGTGTGAAAATCAAAAGTAATGCAAAATATGTACTTCATAATTGTACCCTCCTTTTCTCCTAGGTTTGTGTGGATGCATATATTTGTATGTTATAGGATCATCATTACCAAAGACACGAATATGTCCAACAATTGTTGTACGTCCAGAACCAAGTCAGTACAGAAACCACTAAAATCTATAAAACCATACTTCTTCCAATAGTTGTACAGAAAATTTTAAAACAAATTTTAAACAATAAAACTTTAATCTAAGTATGATATCAAAGTAATGTCAACATTTCTCTAAATGATATTCTTAAAATAAAGCTGAAGAACAAAAAAATTGATAGATATTTTTTTTAAATATTTTCATGGACTCAAATTAAGAATTAACATAAGAATCGAAACAAAAACTCGGCGTTCTTACTACGAAACATCATTTAACGAAACACTCGATGACAATATATTTAAAAAGGAATATTAAACATAATTGTATCAATTTAAAATAAATTTATGAATAAAGATTTTAACTAAATTGACAGAGTATTATATCAGTAAATCATATAAAATGTAATTTAATTCTAAATAAATATTAAATAACATTTTCACCAGTTAATGCAAATAAATATTACATTATTCATTTGTATTTTGTGGTCATACATATATAATTGTTTGTTCTGTTTGTTTTATTTCGTCAAAAAGAATAAATAATAATATGTAATTACTAATTTATAGCATTATAGGTAACATTTAATTTCATTATATAGCAAACTACGGTTATATATTATAGTTTACACTTTATATTCATCGAGTATACGCATATACGAGTATATGCATGCATACATAATTTTCGGATGAATAATTTGAATATTTTCTCATTGTTTTTGAATTATTAAATATTTACATAATATGCATATTCGAAACATTTTGACAACAAACTGTTTGGTTATAAACCATTGAATTCAATTGTTTTTTGTTGTGGTAATAATAATCATCGATAAAGCATAAATTTTAATTCAAATTAAAACCAATCTAATATAATTTACAATATAGTTTAATATGTAGTTTATGTACATATGTTTTTATATTGAAATCAATCATTAACCTTATTGTCATTATTGTAAACAGTTTATTATTTTTTTTTAATATATTACATACGAGAGAATTAGATATGTATGTATATTTTTGTTAAAATTATATACATATACAACGAGATTATGTAGAAAAGTGTATTCAACATATTAGTGGTAGGCTAGTTAAATAGAATAGTTGAGGAAAATATTGATATGACATGTAATGAAAAATTTACTGTTTTTATGTACATACATATGTACATAGGATGAAAATTAATAATCCAATATGAATAATATTAGAAAATAAAAAATAATTTAAATTTATGTATCGATATTTTTATACTTTTATTGCTTTTATATATTCGATAAAAATAAATTCAATTCCATTTTCACATTATCTCTCTTATCAGAGCATTAGAAAACCAATTATGGTAAAATCATTGTTTATAGAGTAGAAATCTAGTAGATCAACCATGTCATGTACTTGTATTTTTATTCATGAGAAAAATTAATTTTCTCTTTATGCTTTCTCTGTAATACGTACTACAACCGTACCAGGTATACGAGAAATAGGAAGAGACGGTAATTAGTAGCAATAAGGTTATAGACTTATAACTATAATACAATATATACGAGTACGCTAGAAGGGCTTTACGTACCATGCGCTCGTCGTAGTTTCATTCATGAGAAAAATCCATTTTGTTTTTTTACTTGTTCTGCACTACACACCATAAGAATTATACGAAAAAAAGGAAGAGATAGTAAGTGGAAGCAATTATAGATTATTGGCATCTAATTATAGTACGTTATACGAGTACACTATTTAGTATCTCGCATACCAAGCACTCATATTTACATTCATGAAAAAAATCCATTTACTCTCTATACTTGCTCTGTAAATTGTATTTTTAGTTTTTTCTTAAATACTTATTTCCTATTCTTGATAAAAAAAAAAAAAGATCAACGTACATTCTTATATGAATATAGTACATACATAATAATATAGATATATAGGTACATTCTGTTTGTACAATTTTTAATGATTTATCGTAAAATATAAAATTGCTTTCATAAATTATATTATGTACCACGAAAAATAAACAATAAAATATAAAAAACACAACAATCGAAAAAAGATATTAATTCAAGAAAATTGAGTTAATAAAAAAAGAAAACATAATATAATATAACCTAATAAATAGAAGAAAAAATTAAATGATATTAATAATAATAAAATAAAATTGTGATCTAAAATGTGATAATGGAATTTTAATGATTGATACGCCATACTAATATTTCAATATATGTACATATAAAAAACGAAAAGTAATAAAATTTTATAAGTAAGTAGTATTTGAGTGTAAAAGCAAAATCTTTATAGATATCTGTAGGTATATACTCGTACATAATGCATAATGTAATATAATATCAAAGACATGAACGTATATAATAGTAGTACGTAGTACATTAAATTATTTACATCGTACACATAATGGAAGTGAATGAAATAAAATTAAAATGCATTTTAATAAAAATTGAACAATGATCTGCCTTTATTTTTCAAAAAAACTAAAATAAAACAAACATAAAATATTTTTTTTTCTCTTTTTTTTAAAGGTTTTATTGGAAATAATAATCAATACCCATATAATGAATTTTTTTTTTTTTTTCGTTATTCTATATTATAGAACAATAATTTTTAATACAAAATGTTACATACATTTTTGCATTATTAAATTTATATGACTAATAATAAGTGTATAAATACTTAAGGTCAGTTTTACAGTAAATACTTAAACAAAGGATAATATAAGAAAGATATTACACTTAAATTATACTGGTTAGATTTTGAAAATTTTTTAACAGTCAACACCTAAATTTTCCTTATGTTTTCAATACTTGATAAATTTCAATATTGTAACTCTGTTACTGTTACTTTTTGCCATTGAAATTTTTTTAAATACAAATTTAACGATGATATTTGGTTGAATTCAAATGCAATATGCCATATACATTTCAAATTTTTAATTCAGTATGCTATTTTGTGAATTTTTATTTAAGTTATAAGCTTAGATTATCATTCATATTGGCTTTAAGTGTTCCTTAAATTTTCCCTTATAGTAAGTACATACTGTAAAACCGAAATAATTACTTGAACGTGCTTAAAATCTTCAGTAAAAACTACACTTAAGTGTTGACTGTAAAATTTAGCCCTTGAAGTACATACATACATATATACGAGTATTTGCCCTTTCTATATTCAGATGGGTAATATAAAATTTTCATCATGATATAATAATATAAATTATTACAAGCATCTTAGAAAAAAAAAACATTTTTTTTAACTTATAAAAATTTATTTATTAAAACAGAATAAAATTACAATAGAATGTAAAAATAAACGATAAAAATACTTAGTATAAACTCTTGTACTCCATATCCGAGGAGGATAAAAATTTTCTTTTATAACTTTATTTTAAAAGTTTAATATATGATTGTATGGATATGTACGTTATGTATTGTTTTATTATGTGTATGTATTGTTTTTATTTTTTGATAATAAAATTACTATATGTATGTTCTTATATTTATTATGTCAACGAAAATCGATTAAATAAAAGAAAAGAACAATATTATCAATCATTTTCAAAAAAGGAAAGGAAAACATTATATACAGTATGCATCACGTCTACGTTCATGGTGTGTTAGTGTTACATACATATATGTATATGTGTATTAAGAGAGATTATACACATATCACCTAGACAATTTTACTATACGAGTATGTACGTGTTGTACGTTTAATGCAGTAGATCAGCAGCTGTTCATTAATAAGCCTTTAAGAAACATTAAAAGTTAAAAGTCATACATGCCTGCACATAAATACATACATACTCATATGTGCAAGTGTATATGTATAGATTATTGTACCTTTAAACATCGAAAACAATTTACCCTTATCAAAAACCATGAGATTTATTAATTCAATAGATGTTTTCTTTTTATTGTTTTAATACTTACATCATGTTTCTTTTTATTCTTATTCTAATTTTCTCCCTTTCTTTTACTTTATACATGTAGTGTAGTATACATAAATATATGGCAGTGTAAGTGTGCAAATAATGGAGTTATGAAGTTATTGGCTTGGCAACTAGCTATAGAGCGATATACGAGTACAGTACACTCTAATACCTTTGTCAACCATATATAATCGTATTTTCTCTTTATACATACTTGCTCTATACTACCATACTAAACACCACAAGAAGTATACCAAATGCAGGAAGAGACCGTGAGTGGTAGCAATGGGATTATTGGCAGGTAACTATATTATTACTATGTACGCTACAGTACCTCGCTTACCATGGACTTGTATTTTCATTCATGAGAAAAATTCATTTTCTCTTTATATATTTGCTTTGCACTACACTACACACCATAATAAATAGTATACGAGAAACAAAAGAGACAATAAGTAGGAGCAAGTGGAAGCAATGAGGTTATTAGTAGCTAACTATAATACGATATACGAATACGTATACGCTCTAGTACCTTGCATGCTGCCATCTAATCGTATTTTATTCATGAGAAAAGTCTATTTTCTCTTTATACTTGCTCTGTATTATATATTATATACAATAAGAAGTATACAAGAAACGGGAAGAAAAAGACACAATAAGAAAATTGTTGTAGAAAATTTTTCTATCCAAAAAAGAAAAAAATTATAATGTGTATTTTCAGGCAATCAAAAACAGCATAAATATACATAAATACGTATAATAAAAGTTAATAAGTATATCGAACTATAATTTAAATACCCTTACATATGTAAGTACATACTACATATTACGTGGGATCAATACAAAATGATAAGATACACATTAAGTGATTGAAATCAACTAAAAAAAATTCAAGATAAAAAAATTTTCTCATTCATTTATTTTAATATTTATAAACATGCATAAATTTATAAACAAAATTATATTCACACAAAGTTATAATGTAATATGTGTATATAGTGCCATGCCATTAGTTACTCTCTTAATCCTGTTCAAGGGAATTATTTGCTCCAATACCTAACAGAATATATTATGAACTGCACAAAATGTATCTGGGATTAACAGACAATTTAAGTACAAAGTTACTATATCACGTTTTAATTTAAATGAAAATTGTTTTACAAAGCGACCTAACATAAATGTATATAAAGATATCATACTCGTATGTATGTACATATGTTCATGTGAATACAATGTTATATTGTAATCCTTATGAGGTTTATATGATGTGTTCAAAATAGTTTACTACTTCAAAATTTATTTAAAACATTTTATAAGTATATATACGTACATAACTAGCAAGAAATTCTCTTGCTTTAAATAAATCGTAATTAAAAAGAATGAGGAAAATATAATGAGGATTAATGATGTGAAAATAAAGTGAATAAAAATATTTTCTGCTCATGTTAATGGTAATACAATAATTAATGTTAAGTTTCGTGTAAATTCTCAGTTTGCATTAAAGTTATTTAATATTTTTAAAAGATATTTTAAATTGAATTCTAGAAAAAAACTCTAGAAAATGTTAAACAGAGGATTGATGCTACAACAATATAGAATAATTTTTTTTTCTCTTCTTGATACTTTGCGTTCACTAGTAAAATTAATAAGAAATATAAAAATTATAACTATCTTGCTGTAGTAAGTTACTTAATATGTTCACATGATAATTACACAATTAAATGGCTATACTTATAGATTATGTGTCGGTTTGTTATTTGAAAGTTAAATAATATTTCTAATTTCATTTATAATATTCACAATGTTATATTAATATTATATTTTTCAAAATAACTTTTACAAACTTGAAATGATAATAAATAAAATTGTCCTTTGCACACATTCAATCGGTGCATATAAAATACACAAGCAATTATATAATAAATTGTAACAAAAATGTAATCTTCATACACTACACGTGTATGTGTATGAATGTACATATTTGAAATTTACAGCATACATATAAAATGAATTTTAAACATAAATACCATACATATTTATACATAAATTTATTCTTTATTCGTTTGTACTCTACAATTACACAATGTATACTTTTTCCCTTTTATATGCTTCTATGTGTCCTTGTACATATGATATTGGAGATGTTATCTAGTGGTTTACGCTATATATAGACTATAAAGTAAATATGTTCTAGTACAATGTGGAAAAAAAATGTAAATTTTAATCGAAATGTATTTTGTATATACTTGTATCCTTTTATGTATTGCTAAACGTGTACAATATGTTTTCAATTATGTATATAAAATAATGTATAAATATTTCAAATTCTAGTACATATAGAATATAATATCTAATTAAATATTTTGAGAATTCATTACATGCTTTTGACTGCAAACTGTAATAAATATGAACTTTCATTTCACATACTGCACATACGTATGCATTTTCCATTCGCATGCATTTGACATTCTACGAATAATTAAACTTTTATACATATGCATAGGTGTTTGTATTCTCTATAACGCAGTAAATTGCAGTTCAATTTGTTTCAAAGTTTTGGAATATTGAAAAATGATAGTATATCAAATTAATATTTCGCAAAACCTAAACTAAAATGATCACTTTTCAAAGCGAAGTTAAAGAGTAGACGTTAGATGAAATTAAATTTAAATTGTGAAAATAAATACATTTTAACGATTCGATTTATGTTCCTCGAATTGATTTTATATGGAACTTGAGAAAAAAATTGCATTTCCATATTTTAGTAGTATTGAACATTCAAATGCGGATTTAAGACTTTTAATCATATTTTAGAACCAATCATTTAATCGGCATTGCATTTTCCTTAGTCATTTAAATACAACTCATACTAACATAAATATTTTTTACTTTTCTCAAGATTCTTTTCCTGTCTTATTTCCGGACTATTAATCGATAAGAAACAAAAACAATAACATCAAAAAACAAATTTTCATGTTTACGATATTGTTGTAAATTTATTTTCTTGTTTACGCTATTTTTGATCTGTTTCTTTATTTACAATAAAATTACGAAAATAAAATTTAGATTTTAGTTTTCTAGTACCTACGTATGTAGTAAATCTAAAATAAAACTAAAATCTACAACATATTAAACTGATAACCATCATTTATTTTTTCTATAAAGAAAAACAAATTTAATAAAACAGAAACATTAATCAAAGAAAATAAATATCAATAACAAAATGTTTTTTATTTTCAAAGATATTAAGGACTTGTTTGATAAAATTTTCAGTAACGTGAATTTTTTGGATTTATTGGTCGAATAAAAATGGTATTTTTTTCAATAATAGTAAATAACGATACAATTTTAACTACAACTAAAAACAATTTCTAAAACCATCCTCATTACAAAAGAAACAAAACCTGAGAATCATAAAAAAAGTTAAGGCAAAACAAATCTACAATCAAATATTGATTTATTTGAATTTGGAGAAACTTTTAATTGACTTTTTTTATCTGTTAGTTCGTATTCAATTTCACAAACGTTGGAAATTATTTTTTTTAAATATGTATTGGAATGTAGAAAAGAAAAAATAGGCATCAGAAGACTAATCTTCTATTTGTCGTATTTAGCTCTTGCAAAGATCTTATCTACTAATCTAATTTTTCAATTTTCATTTTGATTGTAAAATGTAGCATGTATTCCTTTGAACATTAAACACAATTACCAATGCAATCCTAATGTCTGGAACTAATCATAAAAGACTATCACAAAGACACAAAGAAGAAAACGTTTTCGCCTCAACTAGAAAAACATTAAGCATTGAACGTAATTTGAAAGCGTGAAAATCTCATCTTCTGCATTTTTTATTTTTTATCCTCTTCTGACTTTCTTTGAATGTAAATAGTCATCCTATATATGTATCTAAATATGCACTGAAATTAATTACACCAGGAAAAAGTAGAGATAGAATTCTTTTATGAGCTTTTGTAGAAACTCATTTGGAAAATGTAGAAAAAGAAAAATTCTTACAATTTACAAAATACCATTTTCAGATCATAATGCTTGTATGTGTATACTTTAAGCAACTTCAAGCTAACCTACAAAAAAGGCGTTTATTAATAAATACAAAAAAAAAAAAAAAAATTAAAGACCGACAGCTATGCAAATTTTAAATTTAATAGGAAAATACGTATAGAAAAATCTTTTGATACATAACATAGATTTGCAGGGATATATTTACTAATACTCTTAAAAGGACATTCGGGCGTAGAAAAATAATCTTGCATTAAAAATTCTGCAAGTATCTATATCTCTGTTTTGGATACATTTCGTGTAATTAAACAAAAAACAATACTAAATGGAAAAAACAAAAATATTGCAGAAGACAAACAGACAAGAATAAAAAGGATACTTTTAGAAATATAAAAATTCTGGAGTATTTATAATATAATCACACAAAAAAAAATGTGTAGCTTGAAACGCGAAAATGAAATGGTAAGCATTTACCTTTTACGTTTTACCTGTTACGTTTGTACGAGACGAATATAAGAACATACATATGAGCACAGTATGCATGTACAATTTATCTACTCTTTAAACTACGTACTTTTACCGATACCATTATGTACCGATTGTGCATTATGTCCTTTCTATGTGAAATGCATGTACATAACATATTCATATTTATGCCAACATCAGATAATATTGTAATACTGTAGGTGTAAGTGTCGTGTTATTTTTTCGTTCCAAAGTTTTATGCAAACGAAGCAAAATAATTTGAATATCATTATTTCTGATGTAAGCGTAATTAATCTTTTAAAGGCTTTAAAAACTGAAATGAAAAAGAGAACAGTAAAACGTAAAACAGTAAACATAATTGCATACACATTATTCCACATTTCCTCAGATACACGATACACCTTTACCATTCTTTACTACTAGTATTTTGAAATTTAGATTTTTTCTAGTTTCCATCTATACAATGTATATGTAGGTGTGTGATACTTGTGCTCATACGAATATATTTTATAAGCTTCACACTTTCTTTTCTATTCATGAATATTTTTCCGTATTTATAATTAATATCTTTGTGAGAGATACCAGATGTACATGTATAGGAGTAATTGAAATTTATGTATTACATTAAAAATTTTCCACTATGAATTCTTAAAAACAAAAAGAAAACGAAGAATAATAGGAAAAAAGAAGTGCAAATATTTATTCCTTACAAAAAAATGGAAGTATAAATATTTCGAAAGAAATAATTTAAATAGGTCCAGCCACACATCCACCTACCTGAGTATACTGGGACACTTTTGATATCTATATTCATGTAATTATTAGTCTTTTTGCAAATATTGACTTTCTAAAGCAATATGTAATATTCTATTCCTGCAAACTACGATTTTTACCATTGTAACTTAAGCAAAATAAACACAGAACGACTAATATGGACATTTCTTAAACCTAAAATTCCAAAAAAAAGAAAATTAAAAAAAAAGAAAATTGTTTCATATACATTGATATGCGATACACCTAAAAATGTAATTCTACATACAATACTTAGTCTAAAAATTGAAGAACATAACAATAAATACGTTAATTTTTCATTTCTATAAGGAAATGACCTAGGAAAATGTTTGTCTTTATTGTCCTGTTCGTGAATAAACTACATAAATAAATTTATAGGAGAAACTCATAAACAATATGACGGTTAAATATATTTTTAAAAAAGAGACTTTGATTGTTTGTATGTGCGTAGCTCGTAAGGGTACGTACGGGTAAGTGTTGAGGTTATGGGAAATATTTATAATGCACGCAATGTTCATTTTCTAGTTTCCTTCCTTTCATTTTTCATAAGAAAATGTAATTTGTTTTCAAATTACATTCAAACATAACATTGCTGTCGCTATCAATTTACTAGGACAAAACTAAAATAAAATAACATGTACATATGTACGTATAAAAGTGATAATTTAGAGTCAAAAGCAAAAAAAAAAAAGAACTAAGTCATCACTTCGTTACTTCAGCTGTACATTTCACGTACACACACAAATTAACCTACATTGCTATAAGCTAGAGAATAATAATTATTACTTTCAGTTCAATTACAATCGTAAAAGTGGAAACTCCAAACATTTGATAATCCCATTTTTATTGCTGATGTTGGAGATGAGGTCTTAGAAAATAATAGCTTGAGATTTTCAAAACGAATTTGTAACTCTAACCATTTACACCAAATCTGTTTGGAATGGCGTGTGTTAGTACACCTACACCTGCCAACTTTTAATGTATTTACGAGTTGGATTGTGTTCTTATTATAAAATATGTTTTCAATGCTGAATTTTCTATTCAAAAACGCATTTAGTCAAATTAAACTCTATTGAACACAAATGAGAATTTAAGAACACATTAACTTTTATCATATGTAAATGAAGTAAATGTATTTGAATATTTCTTCCTTAAGAAAATTTCAAATCAGTACAAAATAATTGATGAAAACAAAACAAAACAAAACAATCATACATAATACGTGGTATCACTTAAAAAAAAATTGAAAAATGAGTGGAAATCGAATTTTTCGTACACAAATTTTTTCAACGACATTATAAGGAAGAAACGTGCCAGGAATACTCGTGAATACAAATCAAATAACACATAACCCGAAAAACAAAAATTTCTTTCCACATTAAATATAATTTGTCCCTTCATATTATACTAATATTTATAAATCGAAATAAAGATTTCTTTTTCATTTCTTTTTATTTTTTGTGTATGCCATGTCCTCAATCCTTGTTTCAAAGTCAATTACTTGTATGGAACAGAATACAAATTATTTCTGTAAGCATTCTGTTATTACATCGAATCTAAACTGAACGCTTTTCTGTGTAATTTACAATTTCGTTCTTATTTGATCGTCAATTTTTTTTTTACTCTTACATAATTTAAGTATAATTGGTATAATTCATGTAGGTACAATAGAACCTGAAATTTGTTTTTTATTTGATTTGAGAGTTCAGTGTTTTTCTTGGCATAAATTTCAAAATGTCTGTTAAATCAAATCTGTGCTTTCAATATCCTTTTTATTTGAAACCGTTTTGTGAGTTAAGTATAAATTGATTGTGTCCTATATTTGTCATTTGAATGTCCGATCATTTAGGAAACGTATAAGTTAGCTATTCTTTCATCTGTTGAAATAATTATTCATATAATTTAATCTCTCAATTTGTTATTTTATCTTCATTCTTAAAATAAACCAAAATTTTATCGCAAGCAACAATTTTATTATGTTCTTGGAATTTTTATACAATATTGCACAAATAAATGCTTCTTTCATCACAAATTCATTGTAAAATTTTGAATTTAGTCTTTTTAATACTTTACGTATGCATGCATATGAATACTTTTCTCAATAAAAGTTCATGAATGCAAAAAGTTTCTAAAATTTCTCTATTCTAAGTATATGAAATCCTAGAAAACTGTCATATTATTTTGTTGCAATTTGTTTCCATGCCAAAAAAAGAATTAACAGACGGGCAAACATTATTGAAACAGAATGGAATCCTTTTAAATTTGAACAACGCTATAGTTGTACAATTTATCTGACTTCATTGCTGTTTTTTAAAGTTTTTTTAAAAATTAGTTGGAACTTTATTTTTCATCCTTTGGGAGTGATGTACATTAAAATATGAAAAATTCGTGTTTTTTTTTTCAATTTCCTTTATTTTCTGAAGTTGTTTAAAAAATGTTGGTTTGTATTTATGCAAACAATACATTTATTGTCATACAATACATTCGCATTACAAATGCGGCGCATTTAATTTTCTAGATAATAGATATATACATATATATCACCAGTACTGATTCTGTTCTTTGTAAAAATATATAAAATCTATGAATTTTGCACTATAGAAGAAGTTACTCAATCTAAATCCAACAACTCCCCAAATTTTTATTTTTAATTTTAGTCCCAGAAAAAATGACAACAGTCTTTTAAATCGAAAGAATCTGGAGGAAATTGGAAAAGCTTACATTCTAGAAATTGAAGGAAACATATGGTACAGTGATTACATTATTAGGTTATAAAACGTGAAATGATCGAAATCACTACTGTCAACAAATATAAAATAGTTCATTCGAATATAGATCACTATATGTATTCTTAATACGATTTTTTCTGTCTTCGATCTTACTACAACCATGAAAATAAAGGTCTGAAGGTTTGAGAATAAAAATAATAATCCAAATGAATTTGCCTTTGAATGAGAACAAGGACTCTCAGATAAAACTTCTTCAACTTTTTAAAGGTTTTTCATACAATTTAAAGGTAAAAATTTGTACAAAATAAATCAGAAAATTAAAAGAAGATCCCTAACCTTCGAAATCTCCTAATTTATAATGAACAAAGATTATTTTCCATATACACAAATTTTATGCTGAATTTATAGAAAAAAAAGTAGGAAACGCAAAAAGGTTTTCATATTTGTTTCCGCAACAGAATAGAATATTTTAGATAAATTTTTTAGATAATTCAGCAAAATTATTAACCATTTGGGGATACATATCGACTGTAATATTAACCCTAATAATTCTTGTATTTTTTTTTTCCAATAATTTTTATCATTATTTCTGTTGTTATTGTTAGTTGTTAGTACTATCATTCATCTATTATATGAATTCTATGCCTTCTTAGTTATGAGGTATATGGCTGGATATGGATACATATCGAAATGATGAAAGAATAATTTGATTTTTCTGAACGTAAAATAAATAATTTGCTTCTGATTAACAAATTTAGTTGAAAAAGAATTTCTTTAGAATATGAAATCTATAACTGAATTCCTTATATGAATGAAAGAAAGTTTTCTTGCGTATTATTATAGTCAAAAGGATATTTTTTTAAAATATGTTTATGCCCGTGTTATTATTTAAGTATCTATTTTACATTGTAGATTTTTTTAATCATTGAAAGTTATCCTTTTGATTATCGCTTACATTGCAAATGAATGATGTTTCTACATCTTTTTAAGGAAATAATAATGTACTATCGTCAAGCTCATAAATCTGTCATTGATTACTGATAAAAAAAAAATGGTTAACGTTTGTCCGATTACTAATTTTCATATCACGTTACTTCCTGTTAAAATGTGAAATTAAGCCGGGTATTAATTACTTTCGGCGTTCATAATTTATTTTCGTTTTAATTAATATTAATTTGTGGAATTTTGAATGAATTTTAATCCCAGGAACTGAATACAAATACAAACATTAATTTTTAAAACTTTATCATACGATGTACCTTTATATCCTTCAACAACCTGAATTGATAATGATAATCATAATATCATTACATTCACACATGTGATACAAAAATTTATGTACATACATACAGGACTTAATCAGACCAGACAATACCAAAAAAAATGAAAAAATTAAAAACAAATACGAGTACGTATCAGAATTTTAATATTTTCAATGAATACAAAAGGATTTTCATTTTTTACTGTTCTTGTATTTTGTTTTTATATTCATATACACATACACATATACATCATTTACATGCATTTGTATTTACATGAGTACAAGTACATATATTTTTGTTTCGAATAAACAAAAATGAATACATGTCGTTTTCTTCGTTAAGGATAATTTATTACGTTAAATCCAATGTCTCGTTTTAATAAGGGTATTATGAGATATATGAATCGTTGTTTTCATTAAACAACCAAATATTTGTTGTCTTTCTCTTTTACATTTCCCATTTGAGGACATTTTGTTGTAAAAATTTTATTTACATACAAAACTAAAATCGAATATCACAACTTTTTATTAATACACATTTTCAAAAAAATTTTTTTTTGATCTGTAACATTCACAAATTGAACATAATGCATTTTTTAATATGTTTATGAAAAGATTATGTAATTGGGAATATCAAACTTTCTACTTTTAATTAGTATTCGTGTTCAAAACAATAAATAAACCACAACTTGTTCTGAATTTTTCAACTCAAAAACTTAATCAAGAACCAAAATATTGATAGTCTTTATTCTTTTTTGCCTTAATTTTTTCCTACATATCGAATTTACCATACAAGCAAAGTCAAAATTTAACAAAAATTTTACAAATTTATTATATATGAAAAGTTTTAAAATTTAAAATCAATCAATCATTTTGATCGAAATCTGAAAGGAAATTGCTATAAGAAGGCTGAACGAGTTAATTTAAAAACAAGAAACTAAATTAAAAAAATATATTGTTATACAGGGAACAATAATCTTTCATTTCTATTTTCAAGTCTTTCCTCTCATCTTCACAGAATATAACAAATTTTGATAGGTGCCTATATCTTCTTGTAAATTCTGTATCGAAAAATTATAAAATTATCTATGTATCAGAATGTTTACATACGTATCTCACCTGGATATTAATACGGATAAGGGATATGTCCTTTTTTTTTAACCCTAATCGATTTAACAATCGAGGTAAAAAAATAAAAATAAAAACAACAACAATAAAATGTAAACATTTCATGCTTTTGATTTCATTTTATCGTCCTCATAAATAAGTACATGGATGTACAAAACCGTAAATTTTTAATTGAAGGGTTAACCTCTATGATAAAATGGTTACAGAGGTTACAGTCATCTCTTAGTCTCTTAATTTATCGACCATTTATATACCTTACGAAATGTATACATCTAAATCTGTCCCTAGAAAACAATATAAAACGGAAAAAAATAACGAAAAAAGGAAATTTAATTGTCAAAAATATTTTTGAATTTTGATAACCGTCTATACGTTAGTCTACAGCAGAAAATGATAATCTTTAAATTTTGTACAAAAATGAAAAGTCTAGAGTGAAGTATGTAATAAAATAACTTTGGTATACATAGAATGCACTTAATAAAACTCAATAATTGATAACAAGCTGCAAAAGAGGATATTCATATGGAAACGATTACAAACGACAAAAAATATTATTGTATACAGGTAACTGTAGAAAATTAAAAAAAGAAAATCATCAATCTTTCTAAAAATTACCATTCTTTTTTCATGTTTCTGCTTGAAAGCGAATGAAATTCATTCATTTGTTTGTTGCACATTTATGTTGCATTTTCTAAAAGTAAACTGAAAATATTATTGCACAGATTCATGCACTAAAAAAATTTCATTTTTGTATAGTTGATCATATATGTATTTTACTCGTTAATTTTACAATTTATATTCATCCTTTGAACGAAATGCTTTCAGAGACAGAATTCTGTGCCAAATCGAATCTGAAAAAAAAATTCTGTTTTTTATTTTTAGTAGAATCTGTTAAAATTAATATCTACATATACATAAAATAAAAGTTTACAACACAAAAATAACTAGGACATAATAGGCGTTGTATTCAAAAAAGGATGAAATCAGATAAAGTATTTTTTTTTTTAAATCAGAAATTATTTCTAAATTTTAATTTTTCTGTTCCTTGCAAATACATTCTTCTTCCTTATATACAATACACATATTTTTTGTATAAATTTTTTGTACAAATTTTTAAAATATAATAGTAGTTTCTCACATTATCTTTGAAACGAAAAACTGGAACATATATAAAATGTTTCTATATATTAGATTGGATGACTGTCCAATGATGATGACCCAGGTTCAGTATTTTTTGTGAAATAAAATCAAAAAAAGATTCAGATAACATTTATTACTTTTGTATAATGTATCAAATAGGGTGATTCATTTAGTTGTATAGTTTTATACAGAAATATCAAAATTTGAATCGTATACACTCAAAATTATTACATAAAATCGCATAAAATACCTTTTAAATTTAAATTAAACTAAAATTTTTATTAAAATATACTTTATGTATAAAAATACATACAAATATATTTACTAAGCAAAAAGTTTTAATTAAATTTAAATAAGACAAAAACAAAATATTTTTTCTACACCTACTACAGAAATATATTAGTTTTGGTACCTATACTAAATTTTAGCTTATTTTATTTTAAAATGAACAGTTGACTATTTAAACAATAGAAAAGTTTTGTTTTAAAATATTTTTCAGTTCTGCAAATATTTATAGAATAAATTTCCAGAAAAAAACACATTTGTATCTGAATATACATTAAAAAAAAAAAAAAATTCAATTATAACATATAAAATGTCTACGGTAAGTGCGTACATACACTTATAGTATCTACTTACTTTACACACACGACTAAATATTCGCACATCGTATGTTACATTTTACTTCAGAATGAATAACTTATGAAATTCATTTTATTTAAACAATAAAATTAAAATATATAATTTTCCAGAATTTGCGTATATGTATGTATGTTAAGATAGCCAGAAGCGTATAATATGGAAAACATAAAGCCAAAAACACAGAAGAAAACATTCGGAATTCTGCTCATTATTTTATTCACGGTAAAATGCAAATATTTTTATCCTTATACTTATACTATCATATCACACCAAAGTTACATAATTACATATACTTACATTACTGTTGCTGCTTGTTATGAATATATACATTTTCGCCACTATACCATTACCATACATGAACAACAAAAAATATACATACTCGTATACTATAGTTTTTAAGTCAAAACATATTTAAAATAATTATTTTTGTTCGTATATAGGATATACGTTATACATTCATAAAAGTGCAATATATGTGCATGTCCATACATACATGTATAGTATATACATACATAAAATCCGGGTAAGAATCCTTGAGGCTTTATACATTATAAATTACAAAACAGGAAGAAGGTGCAATTTTATTTATACATTGTATGATTACATATACATACATGCACATATACATGCACAGGCACACATGTATTTTGTATGTATTATATAGGATACTGTATAAAATCGTATAATTGACAACATAAACTTCCACTACAATGTAGTATATACAGACTATTTTGAAAATAATTTTAAATTTTCCAACAGAAAAATTTCATATTAATCTCTAGGACGTAAACATTTAGATCTACACATTTCACATAAACAACTCCAATAAAACATGAAAATTCATAAATTTTTTTTTTTTTTTTTTTTTTGGAAAATACATACTTATACCATTCAAGCAGATTGTTTTTCATGAAACCATAACCCATATAATCTTTCCAATTAATGGAGTTATCTTCGACCGCGCATATTTTTTCAAAGTAAGTATGTCGAAGTAGATTTAATTAGTTTTGTTGCCCATCCTGTTTAGTTTTTAAAAATTACTTTTTCAAGTTGAGTAGGTACACTAAAACCGAACTTGCGATTCGAAATGCTTACATGTACATTATGTAACGTTAATGTATATTTATGTTACTATATGCTAATACAAAAATTACTGTAAAAATATAAAAATGTTATTTTTATGTTAGTTTATATTAATTATTTTCCAAAGCAATTAATTTTATTATATACATTCTCATTTATCATAAAATAAAAATTTGTTCATTTTTTGTTTTCGTATCTTTATATAATTAAATTTATATTCAAATAATACAAATAAAAAAATTCTTGTTCATTTAGAGCAAAGTTATTTTTCTAAGTACAGTGGTACAGTTTACATTTAGAGTGTTATACGTATTATACCTATACTCTATACTCTTTATATTATAAAAATAAAATCGTAATAATTTGCAATAAAATCTTAAATCTGATAACACACAAGTGGTAAACACTTCATTTCCTTTATTTATTTTCCTCATTTTTCTTATTCTATCCTTCTGTTTATAGATATGTATAACTCAATGTTCAAAAATTAAATTAAGCAAACTCGTTCATACCTTATTTTTCACTTGAGAAATTAAATTCCCACGAAGCAATAATAAAAAAAAATATATAATTATATGTATGATTCTTCACTCAAAAGAAGAATTTTCATTTCTTTTTTGCTAGGATTTTATTTTCTTTTTACCTTTTTTTTTTTTTTGAAAAGTTATAAAAGTAAAATAAATACGATTATTTTTCTTAAATAAAACTTTTCTTCTTTTTTTCTTTTTCATAATTAAAATGAAAATGAACTATTTACATTTGACCTTATATACAATTAAAAAAAAAGGAAAACGAATTTATTGCACCATAATAAGTAAATCAAATCATTATGAAATTATGCTTAAAAAAGGAAATCTTTATTAATAAAAAATATAATTGAATTAATAAAAAAATTTATGAAATTTTCAATAAACACCTATTCATAATACTACAGGAAAGTATAGGCAAAATTCATTATACCTTCACGTGATGTCATTTTGTTTGAATTTTCTTTAACAAAAAATCAATCAGTTTCCTTGCTCAAGATGTATTTTATAAAAATTGTAAAAATATCACCTTATAGTAAACGCAATTTAAAATCAAATTTCTAAGATAAATAAAAAGTAAATGTGTCTATAAATCATTGTGTGCATATATACGTGTATATGTAAGTAAATAATTGTATGTTTACTTTGAATACTTTGCTCCACATCATTACTTCCGCAGTAGCAATAATTTTAATTTTCTTTAAATTTGTTAACAAATTATATTACATTCTACTTGCCGTATAACAACTTAATCGATTATAAAAATTGATTATTTCATCAGAAAAAAAAAATAAAAAGAATTAAATTAAAATTCAAAACAATATAAACGCTATATACTCTTTAGTACACTAATTCTGCACATATACAAATAATGTATGTACTTTAAATTTTTATTTTTAGAATTGAATAATTTCTAACATTACTTGGTAATACTCTAAAATTCTTACATAATTATATCATAATTATTTTTTAATGACTTTTAACTTTTATTGTGAAAATGTGTAAATTGGATGTAATAAACACTATATAGCTATACATTATATGTAATTATTTTCTTTCTTACTTATGAAAACAATTATTATTTTTCTTTTATATACATACATATACAAAAAAATACATATACATACATAAAAAATATACACATATATATACATAGTAGTTTCTAAAGTCCACAAATAAAAACTATACAATACATGTGTACATATGTATGTACATTTGGTATATATAGATATATATATTTATTTATGTATAACATAACATAATGATGTACAATATATATACATAGTTTTTTTTTTTCAATTTTTAACAATTATCCTTATTTTTGTCTTTTCCTCTTGTTACAATTAATTACCCAATTTATTTTATTTTATTTTTACTCTTGATAATATTATGTAACTATAAAAATTTCATACATACACATACCATATATATCTACAAAGACAAACAGAAGTTTATGTCAACATACTCAATTATAAATATGCATAAAATACATTCATACATAAATATACATATGTATATGTAGTACCGTATAGTACATAAATAATGAATTTTGTATATCATTACATATGCTCGTATAATAATAATTTTATTTGTATATAATTTTATATGTATGTATTTAATTTGAAATGTGTATTTATTTATTTATTTATTTTTTTAAATTATAATTACGTAATACCACATTAAAATTTTACTTAATTATATCGGTACTTACATACATTCTTAAAATATACACAATTGGTATAATTGTACAAAAAAAGGACATGATTTTTTTTATACGTACGTATATAACAACTACTTACACATTACTAACATACATTTATGATATTTATGTGAACGTATATAGAGTTTTAAAAATAATAAAATTTACATATATGTATACGAGTACATGGATACAAAATTTACATACATGCATGCATGTATACGAGTATACTAATTATACTATCTTTTTATTTTAATCTTCTTATTGATATCGTTATTGTTAAATTGTTGAATTATTGTAAATATGTGCTATAATATTTTTATATTTAAAAAACAAATACAATAAACTATAAAAAAAAATGTTTGCATGTGTATATACATATGTATGTATATTGTTTGGCTATGCATAATATAAATTTACCAAAAATCACTCTACATATTATGCACGCTCATACATACATATATAATTTAAACTGAGAAAATCTCAAAAATGAATATTCAATGAACATATAAGAAGTATGAATTATAGTTTGATGGTTGTATGATGTTGGACCGATACGCTTGATGAATGATGTTCCGAACCGAGTTCAAATTCAAACCACAGCCAGCCAGCGAACATTTTCACCCAAGTCGATCATTTATTCAATCAGCAAAGTAAAGTAGTAACCAATATTACTGATGATAAACTGGACTGTATCACTGGATCATAAAGATCTAAAAGAATTATTACTGATCGACGGTGCCATAATGGACTGAGTATCCGCGTGTATGTATATATAGTACATACTAACATTTATATAATATTAAAATAATTAATAACATTCATAATTAATTCCCAATTGTTTTAGTAATTAAATGAAAAACATTTTTAATATTTCAAATACATTACATTCATGTTAAAGGATAGAATACATAGATATGAAAGTATATGTAAGTACATGTACATTTATACAGAACAGGATCCACCATTCAAACAATTTGTGTACTTTCTCCGGGTGTATCAATCTACAGGGACGACAAAAATTATATCAATTGAAAAATATACATACTCGTTCGCATACTATAAAATATGAACATTCAATTTAAGTACATACATATAAGAAATTGTTAACAGTTTATAAATTCAATGAAATTTTCTTTCATATTCATATATCGTCTTACATTTAAAATATGTTTTATAAAATAAGATTTACTTTACATATGCATTTAGGTAAATCCTATCCGTCTTATCTCACTACAATAAAAATTTGTATATACACAATTTTTCGTAAAATCTTTTATCGATTTCTGAAATATACTATACATACATATACAAAATACTCGTACGTATACATATTTAATGTACGTACATCATGACATAGAAGCAAAATCAAAACATAAAAATAAAAAATCATAAAAAAAAAAAAAATAAATAAATCAAAATATCATATAAAAAGGATATGTATACGGGTGCGGGTGTATGTACATAAAATCACTGTTAAAATAAAGTGAAATGAAAGTACATATTCAATAAACTAAAACTGCATGTACATAATATAATAACATTTATATATAAATAAACTTTATAAACTTATAAATAAACATATAATAAATTTTATATGCACTTAAATATATCGAACTGTTGCATACGTGTACTGTTACATATATACATTTGAGTATTTATGTTTATATGAATGCATGGTATATACATTATTTTTGTGATGCATAAAAGTCCTTAAAATCTTTCAATTGAAATACAAATAATATTGAACTGATCAAAAGAATAAATAACAATGTTTAGCAAATACCAACAATGTTATATATATGTTAGGTATATATTATATTTTGTTTATCATCCCGAAGCTTATATATTACATATACAAAAACATATCTTTCAATTCAAATCTGCAACAAAATAAAATCGAAAATAATATTAAATGATAATAAAATAAAGGAATGTTAATTTTATTTATAAACATATGATTTCTCATGTAAATACAACAATTCGTATTTTTATGTAATACGAAAATACTTTGATTTTTTTATGCATCTCTGAGTTAAATTATTGTAAAATTTTTGATTTGTGTTTGTTGTTTTTTTTTTTCTTTTATAATCGTTTCGTCTGTGGTTTCACTTTATTTATTTGACAAATCACTCAAGGATTTAGTTAAAAACTACTATTCCAATATAACATGATTATACATTATATTTTAAGTCAATATGCAAAAGTTATTTTCGTTCAATTTTGATGAGAGGGTGTTCGGTTAAAGAATGAAGAATGTGATGAAAAAATAAGTAACGTAAAACATTTTAAAATTCGTTGATTTAGTTTTATAATTAAGGTCCATATGAGGGTTGACATAATCTGTAATACTTGTTTAGGGGGAGGCAAGCACCTAAGCACTCAGACAAATGCTGTCCATATATTGTACTCGAATCTGTGATACTATACACTTATATGTTACATCTTATTTCTAGCATCTAGCATGTTGCTCACTCACTTTGCAGTGAGATCTGTTTGCTTGCACCTGCACCTATCACCTAAAATGGTGCACCATCATGAGTATATTTAGGACTATTGCTCGCATCCCGTATGTCACAC
The DNA here is from genome assembly GCA_951394055.1 of Villa cingulata. NCBI lineage: Eukaryota > Metazoa > Arthropoda > Insecta > Diptera > Bombyliidae > Villa > Villa cingulata. The sequence goes on from OX596018.1 coordinate 3,734,802, forward strand.
TTCAATTATTCCAACCAACAAATTCTGGTTATCGTACTTCTCTAAGTTTAAATTTAGTACCATTTCGGCCACAGATTTGCTTCTTAATTACAAGATCATATACCATTGTAATCGTGCTTCGAACATTTTAAATGATATTCGAACTCAACTACTAATGATAAATGTTACTGTGTAACGAAAAAGACAAAATATATAGAAACATCATTGTACAAATAAATCAATAAAATATTGAATTTATCTTATACATTATGTATTTTGCTTTATTTCACTTTCTTTAATATCAATCAAATCATTTTTTTTATTTAAAAAAAAAAAAAAATCAAAATACCTAAAAAAAATGTTTAGAAAATCATTTGAGAAAGGAATAAACGAAATTAAAAAAATAAAAAATAAAATAACGAAAATTTTTAATATTTATAACTTTCTTATTCTAATATTTATTTGATGATTTAATTTTATTTTTTTCTCGTTTCTATACAGATCAATTTTCATTTTGATTTTTTCGATGATTATATCAAATACATAAATATTAATATAAATGAATATTTATTGTACACACATACATGTATATGTATTTAAATCGTACATACAAATATCATACAAATAATGGATATATGAATATGTACGTGAAAAAAATTCTAGATAGAGAATAAATGAAAACATAACATTATTGTAATTTTGGAAGAAAAAAAAAATAACAGTATTACACAAAAAATAATGAACCATTCTTCTTTTTTTTACGGAGGTACATTCCTCAACAGAACCTTGGCCTAAGAAAGAATTTGTTGTCATGGTGCCCTATCCAAGAAAACATTTCTCCAATTTGCAATCTCCAATCTGTTTAAATCTTTTTTAACTGAATTCCAACATCGATTTATTGGTTTTCCTCTGGGTATTTTATAGCTGACGATGGAATATACTGCTTTCTTACAGGAATCTTGTTCTTTCATTCTGTTGATGTGGCCCCGTCATTTTAATCTACTCTAGTAATAAAAACGAAAAAAATTCTTGTAATTTTAACAAAATTAATTAAAACGTAATATATTAATTAATGCACATGTTTATATAATGGCAAAAATAATCTCATAACAATAAAGTAAACAACTTCAGCGTAAGTTTCATTTTTCTCTCCACATACAATACAAATAGCATCGTAACGTAACTGAAGCACAGATTAAAGGTCTCTCCGACTTGTTTTAAAGACACAGGCAGACAGTCTGTGTAAATGTTTGACCTTCACTAACATCAGAGTTAATATTTGTAGCACCACTCACCACACCAATATTGTCAGTCTGGAATCAATATCAGACCTTGTATCACTTATATTTATAAGGAAAACGAACAAATTCGACTAGACGGAGGTGTCGTACACAATGACAAATATATTAGCAGCTCAACGTTACCTTCCCCAAAAAACACGAACCCAAATCACATAAGTTTATTTACTACAAACTTAAATAATTAAAATCAAATGAATGATAATTTTTAAAAAGTACTGTAAGTGGCAAATGGCAGTTTACCCATATAGCAAAACAATTTTCAAGAAAAAAAAAATTTTTTTTAAGTCTTTTTTTAAATCAATTTAAAGCAAAGTAAACAGAAGAAAAAAATTTTATATATACCTACATATATTTATGTATATGTATGTACATATGTACTATAAAAGAAACGATAAATCGATTAGAAAGTCAATAATGATAAATGTGTGTACATTTAAATTAAACGATGATAACAATAATGACGATGATGATGATGATGATAATAATAACGATAGGTAAAATGAATAATACGTAAACAGTAAAAGTTACAATGTAATATGTAATATGTAATACTGGTAATACACACATTCACATTCACATAATATACATTCTATTACCTGCATAGAAACAGACATTTAATTTAATTTTAAAATTTAAATTGAAAATACTTACTTAATGTCTTATTAATGGAACAAATAAATCAAATGAAAAAAAAATGTAATTTTCAAAAAATAAAATGAGAAAAATAACGTATAGGAAGTAGAATAAAATCAAATTTTCTTTTGAACTTTTATGTACATTATCAGAATTATCTTGCAGGCATTATACTGTGTTATTACATGAATGTACTAGATATCTAAATGTACACATATAGCATATAGGTATAATGATTGTGTACTTGTATGTGAAATGGTATAAAATTTAATATAAAAATGTAATATTTTTTTTTTTTTTTCAAATACATAATTAGAAAAATGAAAATATAATTTATTAACAAACAATTTCTGGTAAATACATATTATTATCTTACTAATCATTTTTGCTTTTTAATTTGTGGTTTATAATAAAGTAAATATATTAGATTTTATAATCACAATTCACTGTTAAAATATTTATTTACATTCAAAACATATTTTCAAGACTGAAAAGCATTCATAGCTTTGAAAGATAAAATTTTCATCAATTATATCAGCGAAAATGAAAAATAAATAATTAAATGATGATAAGACTGAATAATAAACGAATAAATAAATATAATAAAAAGAATATTATGTGATAATTTACATATTTTAAGATTTTGATTTTATTAAATTGGGTTGAGTGTATTATAATCCACATACTCAAAATCCCCATGAAAAATCCCCGACACAAAATTCTCGTACTCAGAATCACCGACACAAAATCCTCATCCGTGTGTGCACGGTATTTTTTTTATTTTCATATCAACTGATAAATATGTCAAATTACGACTACAAAACGTAGAAAAACAACAAAATGCAATTATGTTATTCTTGTAATTCGTAAATATGTGAAAATGAACTAAAATGAACTAATGAAACTAAAATAACTAATAAAAAAAAAACTACATATGAAGATAAACATGTTTTCTTTACGATAAACTGAAACGTGAAATGATGAATACCTTAATTATGATGTCCAATAGCTATAAAGAATATTTTTCGAAACAATCAATTGCTACCCTACAAAATAATGTATGTTATTTATGTATTTATTTTGATTATTTTCCTATTTAATTACATAATTTATGTAAATTGTATAATTTTAATAATGTTTTTAACTATGTATATATAACAAGAAAAATTAATAAATAAAAGATGTTTTTTTTTTTTAGATTTTTTATAATTTTTATCAACATGTCGGTATATTTGATAAATTTCGATAATTTCATCGGATAAAAACTGGTTGTACAATTAATTATTAATTATTTTTATTAATTTTTATTATTATTATTATTATTATTATTATTATTATTGTTATTACTATAATCATCATCATTATTATTTACTTTATAAAATTATTTTATATACGCATATTATATACATATTATATGTATTTAATAATATTTTCTTTTTTTTTCAAATATAATTATTATTTATCATTATTATTACTGTTTGTTACTTTTATCATTTTAAAGAAATTGTTTTTTGTTCTGATTTTATTTATTTCACTCAAATACATGCTTGAAATTCATCCTTTTTTTTTGTTTTGTTATTTTATTTTATTTTATTTTCGTTTTTAATAATTTATGACTGAAATTTAATTCATTCATTATATTTATACATTACATTTCACTAATTTATGTATGAATTATAATTTTTTTTTTCTAATTACTAATTTTAACTTATTATATCAAATTTAATAAAAATCTTTTGTTTTTATTTCCATTTCCTTTCATTTTTTTTTTAATTTATTTTTTTGTATTTTCAACATACACATACTTTCAATTTTTAACTTTTTTTTTTTCATAATTATACCATATAATTTAATTTTTTTTCTCAATTATTATACATATAATTTAATTTATTGATAAATTTATTATATATTCCACTGTACAATTTTTTTTTATTACTTCTTTCACATTCTTAAAATTCTACATAATTATGTTGTATTTAATAATTTTCTTTCACATTTGATACTAATTTCTGATTTCTTGAAAGAAAAAAAAAAACAAAAAAAAAACGTTGAAATGTTATAACTTATTTTTTAGTTGTTTTTTTTTAAAAGCGACAGATTTTTATTAAATAATCTACAGATAGCGTCGTGTATGTGTATATTTTTGTCATTTTAATTAAAATGTGAATAAAAAAAAATGAAATATATTTTATCATTTTTTTTTTGCTTTTGTTTTAGTCTTGCTTTTTAATATTTCTCAGGTTTATTGATTATTTATATTTAATATTTTTCAAAAGTAATTTAAAGGAAAATACAATAAATACATTAAATTTTTTTTTAAATTAAAACATTATCTAAAAAGGAAAACGAATTTCAATCATAATTTTCGTATTTATAACTGTAAATTTTAATTGAAAATTATTATTACATAATTATTTTTGTTTTTTTTTTTTTTTACATGTCCAAAATACATATATGCGTGTATAAATAATTTTTGAATGATTCCATTATATGCAAATAAAATTATTTTTATTTCATTAATTACAATATAAATTATATGTAATTTAAATTTTGATTTTTTTTTTTGTCCGATAAATTTTTATTTTGAATTTCGTTTTTTAATTTGAATTTTATCCGGTTTTATACATCAGCAGTCTTACTAACAACACCAGTACCAGTATTAGTAAACGATTTGTTGACATGATTTTCGTTTGGCTCAGCCGTTTTAAATAATAATGCATATTTAAAATGTTTATGACATTTTTGCTTATAGCTATTTAATTGATCTTCTTTTATTGATCCAAGATGACCGTCACGTAAACTTTCAAAAACTATAATGCATTCCTGAAATTAATTAAATATTAATATTAAAATTTATACAATTTTTTTCTTCAAATAAATATACATAATCTAATTTACTTACATATAAACTACTTTTACTAAGATCATATGATGTAATTAAATTAATTGCATTATCAGCTTTACTAGAATCTAATGAATACATAATTTTGGCTCCCTCTAATAAATGCAAAATTGAATTTGCGTTGGTCTTTATGAACTCATCATTCAATTGTTCGGCTGTTTTATTTTCATATAATTCATTACATGCTTTATCAACAACTATTTTAACATTTGGATGTAATATTGCCGATGAATCATCTGATATTGTTGCTGATTTTTGATGTAAATTATTGAGAAACATCATCATTTTTATAATACAACCATGCAATATTGGATGTAATGGATTCAATTTACGTGCACGTTTTATTGATTGTATCATTAAAAGAATTTTATTTTTACGCAAATATACTTCAAATGCTAGTAAATGTGTTTCAATACGATCTTTGGCTAATTGCTGTAATGGTTTTAAAAATTCAATCGCTTTCTCTAATGGATCATCTGGTCTTTCTAATTTTTCTGGTATTAATTCGTCTAATTGTGGTGCTTCTGGATCAGTATCTTGCGGATTTTGTTGTTTTGATTTATGATGTTGTTCCTTTTTAACAGCTGCTTGTGCTGCCTGCGCACTTTCTAATTCAGCTTTCTTTTTGGCTTTACGTTGTTTATTTCTCAATTTTTTAAGTTCAGATGGCGGAAGATTTTCTATATTTTAATACGAAAAAAAAAAATAAATAAATAAATAAATAAAATAATATATTAAATTACATTTGAAATTAAAAAAAAAATAATTCAAATTTTGGAAAATATCATTTATTACCTGTATCAATTTCTTCCACTGTTTGCTCATTTTTCAATGGTTTATCATATAATCTAATATAAACCTAAAGCAAAATACATTAAAAGAAAATCTCACTTTATTTTTTTTTTTTCAACTTAATTTAATTCAATTACCTCAATGGCACATTTAGCTGCTTTATAATAAAATGGATGTCGCCTTAAAACATCTTCTAATCTTAATAGACCAACGTATGCACGTAATGTCATTTTTCTCATACAATATGTATGAAAATCAAATTGATCTTCAATTATTTCAGCAAAATGTCTATCGACTTCATGACATTTTTTTAATGAATCTCCCCATTTCCCTAATCTTTGATATCCTAATGCACATTCTGTTTGAAACCACATACATTGCATTTCATTTAAATTTTCCATTGCAGATACACCTTCACGTGTAAATTTTGCACAAACTTCTTCTGCCTCTTTTATTAAATTAGCACGTAGCATGTATTTTGCGCATTTCGAATTAATATATCTTTCAAAAAACAAAAAAAAATTTATAAAAGATAAAAGAGAAGTCTTTTTAAGATTATATATTTTATTACCTATCAGCTGTATCCAAACTTTGAGCTTCGTCAAGCCATTTGTATGCTTCAACCGGATCACCAGCATGTTTGTAAATTCTGCCTTTCGTTAAAAATAATTCTATTAATGTTGGTGTATGATTAATAGCTAAATTTATGTATTCCAATGCCTTTTCAGTGTTACGTAAAAAATCATAATGTTGTGCTAAAAATAATAATGTCCATAATAATGCTGAAGCTGGTTCAATTGGTTTATTATTATCGTTATCATCTTTAGAAAAATGACCATTATCATTTAAGTTCGTATGATATTCTTGTATTAATTGTGCTATAATATCGACTTTGGTTGAATCATCATATAAGGAACGTACATTAACAAATAATGGTGGTACACCTTTACGTAAACCACGACGTAAATATTCATCAATAATTTCACGAAATGCAGCACCAGTTGCAACATCTAATGGAAGACGTTTTGGACACATAGCATACGGATATTCCTCCTTAAATATTTCAAATTCAATTTATATAAATTAATGTACAAGGATAATATTTTACATATACCGAATGAATGTATGTATGTATGTATGTATGTATACAAAAAGAGTAAGATATTACCTGAAATTTTTTGTAAATTACAAGTATTTCACTTGCATCCGTTATCTGTTTAGCTTCAAAATATTTCTTATAGTATAAAACATTTTCTGGATTCCTTTTAATAAGATGCTCATATATTTGAATAGCTGAACTATATTGACCTAATTTTATGTATAAATCTCCCATTATTTCTTTAACTGATAATTTATCAACAATTTGACTTTCGAAATCTTTTAGATGATTTAACGCCTTCTCAAGATTACCAGATTCTATAAGAATTTCATTTTGATATAATAATAGTTCACTATGTCTATAATCATGTGTTTCCTATAATGTACATAATATTCAAAAAAAAAAAGAAAGAAAAATATTAAAATAAAATTAATATAAATATAAAATGTTAAGCGTCAAGGTAATTGAAAAATAAAATAAAAATAAATTTATAACTTACAATCAACGCTTGCGATTGTCTAAACGTCTCTAATATACTATTAGCTGTTTCGTAATCACCCAATAAATGATAGCTCATTGCAAAACCAATCCATGATGCATGTTGTGATGGTCTTAATTTAAATAATTGATGTCTTGTTTCCTTATAACCTTCTAAATCACGCATTTGAATTTGTAATAATGATAAATCTTTTAATATTTGTAAATTATCTTTTTCCCATTTTAATGCATTACGATAACATTTAATTGCTTCATCATATTTTTTATCAGAACGTTGTAATAAGCCGTATACATGCCAACATACATGCGATTTTAAATCATTTCTTAGACCACGTCTTACATATTGATATGCTTCTTCACGGCGTCCTAAACCATTCAATGTTAAACCTTTCATAGCCAATGTTTCTCCATGTTCTGTATATTTTGGATTCGATAGAATTTGTTTAGCCAATTTCAATCCATTTTTATATTGTTTCATTTCATAACATTTCTATAATTAAATTGAGATATATATTATAATATGTGATATACTACAAAGTATAATTTTTAATTAAGAACAAAATATTAAATATGTAGGCAAAATTTAATATAAAAAAAAAAAAATAGAAAAAATTTTTTTTGAAAAAAAAATTGATTTGAATTTAAACAAGAAATTTATTATTCTATCGCATTTATGAAAAATTATTAATTCTAAAACTAAAATACATATCCATAATTTCTTGTAAATTGGCATAAAATTAAGAATTTTTTTTTCTCTGTCATTTAAGGTTATGTTCTTTTACCAATTTATTTTATATTGGCGTAATATGAAAATATATTAGAAAAAATTTTAAAAATAAGAAATTAGCCCTAAATGGAAATCACGATCATTTCATTTTTTGTACGCCACTTATGTCCTTCAAAGAATATTATTAATTTCTAGTATATTCAATTCCATTTTTGTCTGAATTTTCATTTAAAAAAATATATTTAGTTAATTTCTTGTAAAAATTCATTCTTTTAAAAAGCATTTTTATATTCACGTAAAGATAAAAAAAATATAGAGAACATAATAGAAAAAATTTTTTTTTCTTCTTAAAACTATACGGCGGCATGACATCTCAAGTCTCACCAATAGTTTTCTGAAAAGCGCGCTTTCCTTTGGCGGTAATGGATCACTTGAAGGCATCTTGGTATTATTTTAAAATTTAATAAATTGTGTCTAAAAAACAATAATTTTAATATATTTATTATAATTTATTCGACACAAAAATTATAAATTGTAATAATCCACTTCTTTTTATACACACACTCCGTCCGTCCGTCCGGAAAACCTAACCAACCACGAGCAGAGAATTTTTCAATTTTTTTCTTCTTCTTACATTCCTCGTCTCTCTTTCTTTCCCCTTTTTTAATTCTATTTTATTTTATAATACCTATCATATCATCAGTATCAATCCAATCAACTATCAAATTAACGTGAATTAACTAATTTTGTGTATATGGATATATGTGTGCGTGTGTGTTATTTTTCGCTATAATTGTTATGTCATTCATGTCATTCTATCGAAAATACACTGAACTTAAAATTAAAACACAATTCAATTTCCATATTTGAAATAGTCCAAGTCCAACCAACCAAATCCAATTCATTGTGTTCATTTTATTCATATCTTCTTCATGATGAATTTAAAATGAAATTAATATTATGTATTTTGTAATAGTACATAAATTCAGATTTTTGAAATTCATTTTTAAATTTTTTTTGATAGCAGTTATCAAAAAATCTCGTTCAAATATTCAATATGAAGATATGGAACATACATCGGAATTCGGCTTTTTTTTATAAGAAACGAACTGAACCAATTTAGAATTACATGAAGCATGATGAATTACCAAATAAATTCATTAACTTTTTTCCTACTGGTCACGCATTAGACCTTGTTTAGACGAATTAATATTTTCGTTTTTGTCTGCATAAATTGTGGCTTGTCTTGTTGGTGAGCGAATGTGTAGGTGTAGGAACTAGGAACTGGAAACTAGGAAAAGAATAGGTAAGAACTAAGAAGTGCAGAATCAGAACAGAATTCAGAATGAAAATTATCAGATAATATCGTTCTTTAAAGAATGTCAAGAAAAAGACTTGAATTTTAGTAATTTAACACAATTAACGAAGGTGAAGTACGAAAGCGATTGTCAAATAGTTGCGAATTCGCATGTTTAATGCAATATTAACACTAATAGCGGCAAATATCAGTTGGTCATCTGTTGATCGAAATTTAAATGATCTGATTTTATAATAATAATAATTTGTTTTTTGATAAAATAAAATTTAATTCAAAAATTGTAAAATGTGTTTTGTTTCCTATCTTTTCCAAACACCATGCACAGCACAAAATGAGGAATGAATAATGAATTAGAGATGAAGAATGAAGATGCAAGATATAATCCGTCTAAACAGGATCTTATACGTTTAACAAAGTTCGAGTTGGTTCGAGTATCGTTTTTATGGATGTCACTATTCACTAATGTCATTAAATGAATGAAATAAACACATTAAACAAACCAATATGCTAAGTGTGTTACTGTGTAGTGATCTCCATTTTCTTTTCTACAATTACAAATCAGATTTATAAATATTGCTAAATAAAAACATTACCATATATTGATTAATGAAAGTGTATAATTTATTTTAAATTCATTATTTATTACAAATTAGAAAAATAATTAAATTGTTCAGTGCTTTATACGTTATCCTTATAAATAATGGAGACAATATTAGAACAGCAAAGACGGTATCATGAAGAACGTGAACGTCTCATAAAATTAATGGTAGATGAATATGTTCAAAAGCGACAAACTGTAAGATTTAACAATTAAAAAATTTTTAACAATTACATTTTAAAATTGTATTTTTTAAATTTTATTATTAGGAAAGAGATAAGATCTCTTCAGAACATCGTTTAAAATATTTACTTGAGGTACATAAATTGAAATTTTTATTTTTTTCAATTAATTAATTTGTTTTATTTTATTTTAAAAATATTTATATTATATTTGAAATAATTTTCTATAGCTTCATCATAATGCAACAACGAAATTGCGTGAACTATACGAGGACAAAGATAATGAAAGAAAAGCTGAAGTACAAGCATTATCAGGTCCAAATGAATTTAGTGAGTTTTACGCACGTTTGAAACAAATAAAGGAATTTTATAAAAAGCATCCAAACGAAATAAGTGTACCATTATCAGTAGAATTTGAGGAATTAACAAAAACATATTCAAATCCAGAAGAGATGAGTGCATTAGTAGATTTCACAGATGAAGAAGGCTATGGACGTTATTTAGATTTAAATGAATGCTACGAGAAATATTTAAATATACGTGGTATCGAAAAAGTTGATTATATTACATATTTAATGACATTTGATCATGTATTTGATATACCAAAGGATCGTAAAAATATGGAATATAAAAAATATTTAGAGAGTTTAACCGATTATTTATACAATTTTATAGCACGAATTAAACCATTATTAGATATTGATTTAGAGATTGAAAAAGTTGATAAAGAATTTCAAAAACAATGGACGAGCGGTACATTCCCAGGTTGGCCAAAAGAGACTGAATCTGTATTAGCAAATACTGGTGCACATTTAGATCTATCTGCATTTTCAAGTTGGGAAGAATTAGCATCACTTGGTTTAGATCGTTTAAAATCTGCATTAATGGCATTGGGATTAAAATGTGGCGGTACATTAGAAGAGCGTGCACAACGTTTATTTTCGACGAAGGGTAAAAAAACTTTAGATCCATCATTAATGGCAAAAAAAACTGGTGGCAAATCGAATACACGTGAATTAGCACGTCAAAAAGAAATTGCAGCATTAGAAGCAATTTTATATAGATTCACTGAATTTGTATCAGAGCAAAGAAGTGCAACAAAAGAGAATGTTCAACGTAAACAAGCAAGAACGGGTGGTGAACGAGATGACAGTGATGTTGAAGCAAGTGAAAGTGAAAATGAAGAAGAAGATAATGATGATGTACCATATAATCCAAAAAATTTACCATTAGGATGGGATGGAAAACCAATTCCTTATTGGTTATATAAATTGCACGGTTTAAATATCAGTTATAATTGTGAAATTTGTGGAAATTATACATATAAAGGACCCAAAGCATTTCAACGACATTTTGCTGAATGGCGTCATGCTCATGGTATGAGATGCTTAGGTATTCCAAATACAGCACATTTTGCAAATGTCACACAAATTGAAGATGCAATAACCCGTAAGAAACGAAATGCTTTGTTATTTTACTTTCAATTAAAACTAATTCATTTTTTTTTTTTTCTTTTTCAAATAGTTTGGGAAAAATTGAAAGCACAAAAACAAGGCGAAAGATGGATTCCAGACCAGGAAGAAGAATTTGAAGATTCACAAGGGAATGTTGTGAACCGCAAAACATATGAAGATTTGAAGAGACAGGGATTACTTTAAAAAAAATAATAAAATGAAAAGTTACATTTTCTATATAAATTTTAATATTATACATTAACCTCTTAATTATAAAAAATAATTATACAGATTTGAAAAATGTTTTTAAACTTCTTTATGTCTTTGAACATTATATAAGTTTAAACCTTCCTATATACTTTTACTACAACTTTCAATAACTTCTGTCACCCATATATTTTTTTTAAAAAATATACTCATATTATAATGTAAATATGTATATGAAAATAATTTGATCGCATTGAGTACACCGTAAATAATTCATTTCATTATTTTAGAATATTTATATGTAAATTTAACTTGACCACATATAGAAATATGTATCTTGCCAATGTGGAATGTATTTAATCAAAGGATTACATACTGCTCCCGCCAAAGGTATATTATTACCAATACCTTTTAAGAATGATTTTAATCGTTTTTCAGTTACTTTTTCATAAAATGGAGATCGTACAAAATATAATAATAAATTAACACAACGTCTTGAAAGTTCAATTCTTTGTTGTTTTGTCAATTGATGCCGATGATTATAATACATTCGAATACTGAAAATAAATACAAAATATGTAGGTAATATATATAATTGAAATATTTTGAATTGACTTAAATAGATAAAATCACAAATAAGAAAAATAATTTTTTTTATGTACCTTGTTATATCTAATAATAATGCAATCATATAGCTTTTCCAATTTTTATAACCAAATATACCGATTGCACCTAAATGTAATAAAGGTTTTACTATATACAAACCTTCAGCTGTTTTAAACATTATATTTTGTGATTTAACTAAATTAAATTCCGAATTTAATGATTTCCAATTTCTTAAATGTATTGGTGGTGCACCTTCAATTTTTCGTACAATCAAACCGAAACGTTTTGATTTAAATGTGAATGATGATGAACAATTATCAAAATTTGATGTATTTAATGTTGATGATAATGGATTATTTATTGATAAATTATGTTGTTCTTTTTGAAATCTTTGACGATCTAATATCGGTATTGGTGGTACACTTATTATTTCTTCTGTATAACGAAACATCAATATGTAACGTCCAATTGATCTAAAATTTTGTTTCACATTAAATCAAAAGCTATATAATGCAAATATTTGATTAATTTTACTTACTTTATTAATTGTATAATAACAATTAATATCCATCTACCTTTTGTTCCCCATAATTTTTTAGCTGATATTTCAATAAATACTTCACAATATTCTAATGTGGTTAACATTAATTTTAATGTATTACAATTATTTTTATCAATAATAAAACTGTTTGATCGCTCTATAATTCTATCATTGAACAGCACAATGATATTTGATAAGGAATAAATTAATTCTGATACAATTGATGATTTTGATATTCTACCTATGAATATATGAAATAAAATAAAGAATTAAAACAAACATTTTATGGTTTTTTTTTTTTGTTTTTAAATTTGCATTTACCAGCGGCAAAATATGAAATCCATTTTACACTACTTTCTAAATCACTAACAAACTGTGGATTACTGCGTACCCAATTTTTATAAGAATTATAAAAATCTTGAACGGATAAAATTTGATTAGACATTTTTTTATTTTTTAATATTTTATTTGTAGTGAAAATTCATATAACAAAATAATTTATAAAATCAGGATTTTTATATCTGTGCATGTGAATCTACAATAATTTATGTGAATTTTTCACTTTCAAAATATGTACATATATAAAAATTTTCTTCAACTTTAAATGCAGTTGCAGATCGCAGAATGCATACACACTAACTACACATAAACTATAGCACATACACAACAATATAGAAAAATAATAAAATATAAAATTATAAAATGAAAATTGAAATTTGAAATGTCAAAAATTATCATAATTTACTCTATGTAGATAAGATAGTAGATAGTAGGTAGGTAGTGTCAGTACTCAGTAGTGTAGAATACGTGAATATGTAATAAATACAAAAACAAATACAAATACCGTTCGTAAGCTCGTAACAATAAGAAGATGGAATGCAAAAAATATAGATAAGTTGATAATTGTTATATTCAGCAACTTAAAATCAAATTTTCAAATTAAATAAAAAAGTTTTCAAATTTAAAAATCAAAATATGTCTACTAAAATTTCATTTAAAAACTTATATTTTTCTAATAAATTTATTCCTTATTATTAATATTTTGATAACCAAAAGCCAAAAACTAAAAATCAAGATATAATTTTTTTTTTTCATTTTTCCATCCATATGTTAAAATATGCTTGCATTTGTATATTACATATTTCTAACAATCAAATTATTTATAGTTTCAACTTTACAAAAATTACTTAATATTTAAAAGATAATAATACAGAGACAGACGTACAAGGAAATTAACTTTTGTCTTCACTAATATTAGTTAAAAATTAAAATTGAAATTTAATTTTAAACATTTCCTAGATCTTTTGGTCCTCTTAAATATCTAACTAATCTCATGTCTTTAATTGATAAAGTTTTACGATCTCTATGTAATGTACAGACATAACTATCTTGCAGAAATATTGTTAGATATGTTTCAGTTGCTTCCTGTATAGCAAGAAGCGATGATGTCGTAAATCGCATATTATAATGTCCTAAATCTGCACAAACTTCTCTGATGACTCTAGCAAGTGGTCTTTTTGGAATTAAAAAGTCTGCAAAAATGTAATATAAAAATATTCATGTTTTATGGTAAAAAAAAAATAAATGAAAAAAATATTACGAGTGCTGTTTTGTAAGTGTCTAATTTGTTGAAGGACATTAGTTCCAAATGATCGACGTGACGGTTTATTTGTTTTACGTCTAGAAGTACCCGCTACTGGATTTTCTTGTCTGCTATTACCTCCAGGATTAGTAGGATTATCTGTTGATCTAGTTTGAGTTGCTGTTATCGATCTATGAGACACATTCTGATTTCGCAAATGTTGCATAAACTCCTCATTACCTAATATATCCGAATCCGATGATCTTGCATTTTGTGACATTTCATCTTCTTTTTGATTTTCATTCTGCTTTTGTGCATCTGTAGTTTGTTTTTTTGACCTTTCAGATCGTCGTAATGCTTTGTTTTATTTGAAAAAAAAAAAAATATCAAAATTAATAACTCCTTAAAAATATTAGTACTTGACTTGTATATATTTTAAATTACCAGGTCGTTTTGGCATTCTTAGAAATAAAAACGAAATCAAATCTATAGTTCAAATCTTCAATTTAAAAACAATTACACAAATGACAACTGCTTGTAGATGCATCTGACCATGAAACGTATTTTATTTAACATATCACAGAGTATCAATTTTATAATTTGTAAAATAAATCAAACTAAAATCAAATAATAGAAGCAACATAATATAGCGGAAAAAAGCGCAAAACATACGGCACGGTTGGTTAAGTAATTTAAATTTAAATTTAAATTACTATCTATGCGTGTCTGTCTAATTCTCCACTTGTGCACGAGTGTGAATGCGACGACCATATTTTTTTACATTCTTTCAATTTTATAAGAAAAATGTCAAAAATAGACAAAAATAGATATAGGCTGAAGCTGAATAAAAAGATTACATTATACAAGAAGAATAACAGTAACAGTTTCAGATTGCAGATTTTTGAAGTCGGAATAATGTGGGAATCATGGAACAAATTTCACAAAAGAATGAAGAAGAAAAACATAGAGGAAAATGATGTAAAATGTAATCGACAGTTTTCTGGTTTTATAGTTTATTATACATAAATGTTTGAAATTGGTTTGGAATTAAATTAGTGAATCAAATAATACATTAAAACGAGTTTAAAAAAATTGATTTTCACTTTAATTTATTATATTCGTTAACATTAATTTTTCTAACTCAGCACATTTTGTTGGTATTCGCCTATGATCAATGATGTCACACCACACATTATTTGATTTTTTGATTGAAATTTAATTTAAAATTTTTACGGAAAGCATACCATCCGTGCATCTGTACCACATCTGTACCATCTTACATTTTTTGTAATTATTTTGTTTGTACACTGTGGAAGTGGAATTGATTTTCATTTTCAATGATGGAATAATGTGAAAGAGAAACAACAAGTAGAACTAAATAGAACTAAATAAATAAAAAATAACTCCATTTTTACAATAATGTCAATCTCAAATCTCAATAGTTGAATAATAAAATTAAAAGTCAAAACCAAATCCAAGCCGAAGATAATAAATAAATAAATTATCATACAAACAAATACAATTAATTTCATTTGTTTAGTTTTTTTTTATTATTAATTTTTCTATATTTTATTAAAGTATTAGAATCTAATTTTTTCATTTTACACATAATTTTACTATTAATTTGAACTGGAAATTTATTTTTTAAAAAATTAAAAATCATGAATAATAATAATATGATATTAGTAAATCAGGATCAGAACAGTTTTGTAATTTTAATCAATGTACAAAATCCAAATATAATTGAAACTAATTACAATAATTTTAATAATGAAAATTATTCATTAAATAATTATTTACCAAACAACATTGTCGGTATCAAAAATGAAAATTCCATTGAAAATGCCAAGGATAATGATGAATGTAATAATAAAAGTGACTTAACACCATTATTAAACTGTGTTAAAGTAGAAAATGGAGAAATAACTGATAACGATGAATGTAATAAGGAAAAAGATACAGAATGTAACTTAACACCATTATTAAATAATATCAAAGTAGAACATGAAGAAATTATATCTGATAACGTTGAATGTAACGAGGAAAAAGAATCATTATTAAATAATATAAAAGTCGAACATGAAGAAATTATAACTGATAACGATGAATGTAACGAGGAAAAAGAACCAGAATATAACTTAAAACCATCAATAAACGATATCAGAGACGAAAATGAAGATATCATAATTGAGAATAATGAATGTGATGATTTTGACTTTGAAGGAGAAGATGATGATGATTTATTTTATCAACTTATTAAAAAAGTTAATAATCACGAATATAAATGCCAAGTTGAAGATTGTAAACAAGTATTCTCAGATATGAATTCATTACAAGAACATACAGAAAGCCATTCTACAAACAATGATAAATCTACTGTTACTAAAAAAAATTATACATGTGATGTATGTAATAATAGTTTTACAAGAAGTTTTACATTAAAACAACATAAAACCATACATACAGGAGAAAAGCCTTACAAGTAAATAGAAAAATATATTTTTCATATTTTAATCATTCATTAATTTCAAATTTTTACATATTTATATATATATTATTATTTATTTATTCTTCAAAATTTACATAATTATTTAATCCAAAAGTTAACATAAGTTATAATAATATAATAAGCTATAATATATTTAAAAGTTATATATAATTTTATTCTTATTATTTTTAGGTGTACATTTGAAAATTGTTTGAAAAATTTTAGAACCAGTAGTAGTTTAAAAAGACATAAAATAGTCCATGCAAATCATTCATACAAATGTGCATTAAGTGATACATGTAAATTATTGAAATTTTCAACAGAAGCTACTTTAGAACATCATCTTCGAACAGAACATAATGGATCGTACAAATGTTGTACTGAAAATTGTAATAAAAAATTTTCTTCATTAAAAAAATATAAATATCATCAAAATATTATTCATGCCATAAGACCACATAAATGCGATTTATGTCAGAAAAGTTATTGTGATCGTTCATCGTTACGTAGACATAAAAAAGTACATATATTAAAACAATAATTTTTCTTCTTTCTTTTTACTATTAATTTAATTATTATTACATTAATTATTATTAAATCTGAGAAACCGCATTTTTGAGAAAATATTTTTGTACATTAGTATGTAAGATTGGTAAGACATAATAAAGGATACATGTATATGTATGTATGTAAATGCAGCATATACAGTATATAAAAAAAAGAATTTTTCTTCTTTTAGTTAATCTTATTAGAACATTTTTTATTTGTTTTTAAAATAGATTTGTTTAAGTATTTTAATTATGAATTACATAACATAAAAAAAAAAACAATATATTCTGTAGATATGCAAGTATGTATGTATATACATCATATATATGATTGTATAAAATATATAACTAAATTTTTATACTTGTGCGTATATATTTGAAGAAAAAAAAATTCCTTTTCTAATAAAAAATTATAAATGTATTTGGGAATTGAAATTGAAGAAAAAAAAAACGAATTTAAACAAATTGAGTGACTCAATTCTATTGTTAATCCAGTCTAGGAAGAAACTAATTATTTATTTTACTGAAATTGTAGTATAATCTAGTTACAGATCAAATCACGTACGTACAATTGAATACAGGATTTTAAACTATTGAATTACTGATAAGAAAAAAATTAATATGAACTTAAATTATTACATATTTGTAATTTACTGTCTTTTTACGATTTAATATGTTGTAGTTTTTAAAAATTTCATTTTAAAAACCTTAAATCCACTGGAGCGAACACTGGAGTATAATGATATGAATGATAATATAAAAAAAAATGATTTTTTTTTTTTTTTTTTTGAAAAATTCTAAACATTTCTTCTATATATATATATTTTTTTTTAAATGTGTATTTATATAACATTTGAAAATAAATACATACAATATTTTTAGATAAATATAATATTAAAATTTATGTAAAAAATAAAATTATAACTATGGAAATTGTATACATTATTATTGATTTAACTGATAATTTTGATGAAATCAAATTAAATGATCCATTACACAAATCTCCTTGACAAAAGCACATATAAACTTTTTTATAATTGTAAACGGTGAATGCACATCGATCCTCAGAATCAGATGGTCCTCGTTGAACGCACATCCTTTGTATGGCTTGATCGTAATCTAAATTTAAAAAAAAAAATAAATAAAATTTAATTAAAAAATAAATAAAATATAATTTTCATTTTTGGTTTAATTTTATTACCATCTTCTCTGAATGTTCCAACACCTTCTATTAATTTACCGCACCAACCTGATGCACACGGTATTGCAAGAACACCTGGTTCATCTTCAACTTGTGTTACATTAAATTTAAATGGATCTTTACAACTTCCTAATTCACCACGTGAACGGCATTGATAACATCTTCTTAATAAACCTTAATGCATTAATCAAAACAAAAACAAAAAAAAAAAAAAAATAAATAAATAAAAATATGAATAAAACAATAAATTAAATTAAATTAAATTGAAAAATTAGAAAAGAAAAATGATATTCGAAATCAAAAATAAAAAATGCATTACACAGTTTCGCTTTTAAGTTTCAAGTAAATGTATATGGGCATTGGGCAGTATAGTATTATTGGTATTATTTAATTTATTTATGATAAATTCAAAGGGAAAATCAAGGAAAACAAATAAACAAACAAAAAATTCGATAAGTATTTTACTCGTAATATATTTTTTTTTTAATTTTTGATTGTTTTTTCTTTTAAATCTATTCATTATTATGTTACCTTGAAGAATTATTTGAAAAATTAAAAAAATGTATTATATACCTATAAAAGATTGGTAGCTATGTAAAAACTAAAAACGACATTCTAATATAAATTTTCATTTATTTATATTAATGTAAATTTTATACATATACATACATATTTACAATTACACCCAGCGACGAAAAAAAAAATGTTTGCGTTCTTGTTTTACTAAAATAAAAAAAAAAAAAAAATTCTTAATTGATTCTTTTTATTTATAAATTCCTTTTAGTTTTAAAGGTAGGTATGTAAGAAGAGTTGGAGTAGTTGTTGTTAACAAGACATATCATTATCATACTGTTATCTGTTATTGTTTTATATTTTTGAAAGAAATTTTTTCTAATGAAAGATTGAAAGTATCTTAAAAATACAATGTGTATTGCATTGATAAATAAGAACATTAAGTGAGTTTTCATGAATAAAACGAACGACTTGTAAATTTTTTTTGTCCGTGGCTGTATATATGAAGGTATTAAAGGTATCTATAATAGTGTATAGGGTATATAGCTTTTAGCATATATATAATACAATACATGTATGCATATATATATATATATGCTACGGCTATCTACATACATTTTATTCAACATTTTATTAATGTGAATCATATATCGATAACGATATTATATTCATCACAAAAATATACCCACCCAACCAAACTACTTACATATGCACATATTTTTAAGAAAGAAATAAATATTTTTATTTCCTTATTTATTATACACAATTTTACATACAATACACATTCATTTATGTACATTATGTATATCTGTATCTATAAATTGTAAGATTATAATTCATGCACGAATAATAAATGAAGTTATATGTACATTTACATATAATATAATAATAAGATGGCCACGTACAAATTGAAATTTTAATTTTTCATTAATTTTTTTCCCCCAATAGAAATAAGCGGATATTCTTTTTATAATATGTAACATATTTAATATTTTCACAGGTATATTTTTGGTAAATATTTATAACACATTTAAAAAAATTCACATTATAATATGCATGTCAGCATGTGTATTATAAAACTATAAATATCTAAATATTTTACTTTACCATATTTTACAAAAAATTTTATTCAAGTATATACCAAGTGTACAGTCAAGTACAGTCATACAGTGTACAATGTTTGTATGTAAAAACAAAAGATTTGAATGCAAAATTTTTTTGAAGCAACAAACTTTTTTTTTGTAATTAAAATTAATCAACAGAAATAAACACTAAACACATACATATAATCAAAATGAATAAATTATTTATAAATAAAATACAAAATAATTTTTAATTTTTACTTACCTTCTGAATAATTGACTAAAATTAATAATATCACAGAAATTATAAATAAAAATGAATTAACACTACTATTATTTTTATTATTATTACAATTGAACATTATCATTATTTTTATAAATTAATTAATTATTTTTTTTTTTCAAATATATTCACATATGTATATATAATTATAATAAAACTAGAGATAATATTGTGTATGTAGATTGATGATTTGACTGGCAGTGATTGAAAAATTGTATGAAATAATAAAATAAATTTACTAGATTTTAAAATGTAAAATATGAAAATTGTCTAGTGTGGTCTATACCATCTATACCCTCAATGATTCAATATCAATATCACATATATCGCTAGCATTACATAGTAACAGTATACACACACACACTCTGGCTCTACTATACCATCATCAGTAGATCTCTTATTAATAAAATTACATACAATCATACTCATACATGATACATGCAATGCACAAGCACCACAAGACATGTTAGTTGAAGAAAAAGTATCGGATCGGTCTATCCTCTATCGGTCGCTGTCTCTACTCTAGCTAGATATCTCTTTGAAAATACAAGTCTTTTATATCCAATCAGATTCATCAATATTTACATACATTATACATTTGAAACGTAGACCTTTTCAATTTGTTAATTTATGTATGATATGTGTGTATATTATCACTTTCTGAAAATATGAGTGATGAAATTTTGGAAATTCTAAAGAGATTATATTGTTCAAAAGTTACACGAAGTTACTTCATCATAAAAATGGTAAAAAGTCATACATCTAAATGAAGAATATTTGAATGTTACAAATAATAATGCTACTTACATTCTACCAATTCTACATATTTATATAAAAAAGGCCCGACCCGATACTTTTTCTTCAACCCAATATAATATGTATACTTTTGCCATGCTTTTATAAATATATTTATAAGGTGTTCAATATTTTTAAAAATAAATAAATATTTACTCTTATGGTTAGCATTAGCGCTGAATGAATGAAATACAGTTAAAATATTTTTATTAATTTTACTTGAATCTTGAATGTGAAAAAAATCATTGATTCGATCAAATAAATAGGTATAATTACAATCTTCATAAGTCATTAACTTATATTATTTTCTAATTGTTATATTAAGTTAAAATTGGAACACCCTGTTCATATATACCTATCTATAACATAACATAACAGCCTATAATAATTTTACCTGTTGTATGGTCGTATGGTATTGTTGAATCAATTGTAATACATACACTAAATCTAAACTTTCTTGTTTTCTTATAAGTGAATACAAAATACAATAAATTCATGTATGTATAAAATTGGTAAAATAAATTTTATAATATGGTATCTTGTTTTGTTATAATTTTAATCATTTTAACAGAAAACATGTACGTAGTAAAAGAAAAAATATCAAGCATGATAATGGTACAAAACATATGTGTACATAATACGTACATTTACATACATACGAATAATATATTTTATTAACCACATGACCACATTTACACATGCTTTTTTTTACTTTCTTTTATTACATTTACTGCTTTTTACTTTACTTCTTGCATGCCACTACCAGTAACCAACAAACCAATTACATACTACTTTATTATAATTTACCGATGTACTAGCTAGAAGAAAGTAGTCTAAGACAAATCTATAGAAAACTCCCCCCTCTCTCTATTGAAATCTCACATGTCACTCTGCGTTTTTTCTTTTAAGAGTTATTGTGTTTCAAAGTCAAAATTTAGTAGATTTTTGCCATTTTTTTCATAGAAAATACAGGCTGTGGAAGTACAGCGCCCTCTATATTAATTTTTACTTAAATATGCAGAAAGCCCAAGACACCTGCTTCACATGATAGATCTAGTACTGGTCGTTGGTAGCCAAAGCTAAAGAATGCAGTGATAGGAGAAGCAATTCAAAGTGCAATTCATATATATTTTTGCAATTGTTATTAACTTTCTTCTTCAATTTAAATTACATATTCCATTTAATTCTTTAAGACAGAAACGGAGAACTTTTTTTAAAAAAAAAAAGTTCCTCATTTTGGGCATTTAGCGTTCATTTTTTTGAATTCAAGAATTCTTATTCTTACACCATTCTTCAGATTTCTTAACAATTATCCACATTAATCTTCTTAGGCTCATAAATCAATGGGTGTATCCATTAACTAGTCTTAGGCTTGAAAATTTTATTTCAGTTAAGAGAAATTTATTTCAAAAAATACCTCCTCCACAATGTCCACATTATTCACAAATGACATCAATTAACTTATTCTTCAAATTACATAATTTACTATCAGATAAAGGACAGTTAAAACCTACACTAAAGAAATAAAAAAAAGGAATTCTACTAATCCTTAAACAAAAAATATATATGTTTAAACCAGGATCTTGTTCATATTATATCTGACCCCATATGGATGTATTTAATGTTTAACATGGTAAATGGAATAATATAAAAAACGATTATTTTTATATTAAATATAATGTATATACATTAAAATTTTATTTGTCTTATTTTTTAAATAAAGTACATAAATGTATTACGTACTAGTTAATTTATTATTTATATATGTATATATATTTTTTATTTATAAAAAAGAAAAAAAAATATACTTGTGGTCTACATAACTCTAATTATTGTTTGAATTAGAAAGAAAAAAGCAAAAATTTTTGATTATTCGTGTACATAAAATAACAAAAAAAAAAAAACTTATGCATACACGTAAGTATATTATATTCCAATATATGTAAATCATTCCTATTTCGATTATATGTATATTAAGATAGTTATAATTATTTTTAAGTGATATAAAAAAACAAATAATTTTTGATATTTCAAAAAAAAAAAAAAAAAAAAAAATTACATTTATATTTTAAATATTTTTTGTTTTTGGACTATTTTTAAAATTTTTAACGATACCGAAATAACGATTTAATTCAGTTTTCATTTTATTACCTTGCAGTAATAATTTCTCTTTATATTTTAATGTATTATAATATTTATTACGAAATTTATTGAATTCATTCACAAGATTTCGATTATTTTTTCGTAATTTTTCATTATTATTTTTAAGGCTATTTGTGGTAGTAGAAATAGTAGAAGTAGTTGTAGCAGTAGCAGTTATAGTAGTAGTAGTAGAAGTAGTAGTAATATAAGTAGCATGAGTAGTAGCAGCAGCAGTAGTAGTAGCAGTGTTGGTTGTAGTCTTCTTCTTCTTATTCTTCTTTATCTTTACACCTTTAGTACAACGATGATCTGTAAATAAATAAATAATATAATATTGTAAACAATAAATTATAATACTACATACTATTACATATATACATAAATTGTTGTAAAATAAAATTGAAATAAGTTCACTTTTAATTGAAATTCTTTTTCTTTAAAATTGAAAAAAAAAAAAAAAAAACTGTGATTATTCTAATTAATAAAAATTACATATACCTAATATAGATAATTCTTATAGATTACTGACTAGAAATCAAATTTTTTTTTTTCATTTCCAGATCGAAATTACATAATTTCATAAAATATAGAATTTTTGAATTTATCATGTGAAGTGACACAATGTAAATTTTTAATTTCAATTGTTAAAATTTTTGTATAAAACAAAATTATATGAAAAAATTGAATTGAAAAACTTTGTTTTCAATTTTAATGCGTCTAATCATATGGAGTATAATCTAAAAATTGATTATTCATTGTTAATAGTTAAGTATTTCAAGAATTTTAAGCTAATGTTATCATCATAATCATTACCCTTGACGTTACAGTCCAGGATAAATTTTCTCATCCTTATTTAATATTTGAAATTTTATGATTGTATCATTACATTTCAACTTATTTACAAATACATATATATATATAGCAGACTTATTTCCATTTTCATTTACAATGATTTCTATTTTATTATAAAATTAATGTAATAATATTAAATAGAAATATCAAAAATAAATAAATATATAAAAAATGAAAATATAATTTATTATTAGATATTAAATTTGTAAATATTAAATAATTATAAATACAGAAAAAAAAAAAAAATAATATACCAAATGTACAAAACAAATTCACATTATTTTGTAGATTTTATAAATACATATTAGGAATATTTACGGTTAATATATACACATGGATAATCTTGTAATATACACAAGATATAGGATTGTAAAATTATACCACTTAAATAAAAGCGTAAGATGAACGCAATTCACATCTAACGTGAAATTTATTGATGTGGTATAGCACTTTTCTATAGTGATTAATCAAACCAGAAATTTTCATAAGAAATTCTTTGTGTGTACATATGCAACTGTATAATAATGTGCTCTAATTTATTATGTATGTATTAGTTTTTTGTAGAAATGAAAAGTGTTTAAAAAAAAATTAAAAATTGAATACAGAAAAATCATCATTCACAAAAAATTATATCCGATTTACATACATACATATACAATATTGTACGGCACACACAAATATTATAGATTATAATAATTTATTTGCTAGTCTATTATTAATTTTATGTATTCATAATTAGTTAATATTTGTTTTTTCTTTTCTTTTTTTTTTTTTAATTTAATTATTTCGTTTTGAAATAATGTGTATGTATGAAATTATTTACCAGTTGGTAATAATTGATATTCAGCTATAAAATTAAATTTATCACGCTGACACGGTGGACATATTCTTCTTCTTAATTCGAGCGGTTGTTTTATAAATGTGCCACCGTGACATTCAATATGAAAAGTATCATCACATGCATCACAATTTGAAAATGTTCGATCTATTTGAAGAAAGAAAGAAAAAAATTTTTTTTTAATGTATGTACATTTTATTTATATGGTTTAAAATATATTAAAATATAAAAGATAATTATTGAAAACTTACTATGATGTTCGCCTTCCGAACACTCATTACATATAATATTTGGTTCCGGTGATGATGAATTATTTGATTTGTCTGATGAAGATCGTTTTTTTGTTGTTAATACTACAGTATCTGTGTCAGTTTTACGTTTTTTACCACCAATTCCATCTTCTCTTCTTTCTATTTCTGTTGCTGGCTTTTCTGGTCTTCCTCCTGTTTTATTCGATGTCGGTGATGCCAAATATACTTTCTTTCGTTTTTTATCAGCACTCTATATGAAAAAAAAAAAAAAAATGCCAAAGTACATTTTATTAAGAATTTTTAATTTCATTTTATAATTTACCTCAAATAAATCCAAATTTCCATAATGGAAATCACTTTTCTCATTACTTTGTACATTACGACGTTTACGTTTTGAACGTTTTTCAATTAGGTACGCACTATATTCATGCGTGTACAAACCAAATAATTTTAAGAAATTTTCTTTTCCATAATTTTCAGTACCAGATGATTGTTTTATGTTATTGTCATCATTTGATGATGTTGGAGACAGTTCTCTTGCATTTACACCATTCGATGATGACGATTGTGATGAAGACAACGGTGAGGATGATGATGACGATGACGATGATAACGACGATGATGTTGATGATGATGACGATGATGATGTCGATGTTCTCGATGAATTACGGCGCTTTGCCTTTTTTTTCTGTTTTTTTTTCGAAAGCAATGTGCCAGTATTATTATCATCATTATTTATGAATGTTTGTTTTTGTGCTTTGGCTTTTTTTAAAGCTTGCAACAAATT
Source organism: Villa cingulata (assembly GCA_951394055.1). Taxonomy (NCBI): domain Eukaryota; kingdom Metazoa; phylum Arthropoda; class Insecta; order Diptera; family Bombyliidae; genus Villa; species Villa cingulata. Next base: position 3,761,001 of record OX596018.1, read on the forward strand.
TAATCGACTTGTATTTACTGCTGGAGATACTGGCACATATATTTTTCTTGACTTTGATTTTTTATTACTTTTATGACGATTTTTTTTCTTCTTTTTACGATTATCATTATTATTTTTATATCTTTCTTGTTTTGATTTTAATAATGATATTTGTTGATTATTTCTCATACACATATTATTGCTATTATCGTTTATATCATTTTCATTTTTATAATAATCTTCATCATCACTTGACGACATTTCATGTATTTCTTGATTATTTCTCATATGTATATTATTGCTATTATCGTTTATATCATTTTTATTTTGATGATAATCGTCATCATCGTCATCATCATCATCATCATCATCATCATCACTACTTGATGATATTTCGCATATTTGTTTATTATTTCTCATATATATATTACTATTATTATCGTTTATATCTTTTTCATTTTGATAATCATCGTCATCATGATCACTTGATGGTATTTCAAATCTATGACACATTTCAATAAATGTTTCATCATCGTCTAAACCATATTTTGCAATTAATTCATTTTCTGTTAAACGTTTGCTAACATTAATCGGATCCCAATTAAAATCTTGTTTATTAATCATTTCAATAAAATGTTTTGTTACATATGCATTACAAATTTCACGATCAATATTTATATCAAGATTTTCTAATGTTTCATAATATTCATTTAGATCAGATGTTAATTGATCTTTTAATAATGTTTGTTCAAAATTTATTTCATATATTTCTCCTTTAATTTCATCTAAATAATATTTTATTACTGTCTGTAAAAATAAATAGAAAAAAAAACATGTGCATGTAATGTATTTTAACTAAATAATGTATAAATTTGAAGATATAAAAAAAATAAAAATAATTTTGTATTATGAGGCACAATTGCATTTGAAATGGTCAGCGTGCTTGTGCAGCCCAGATTTCATTCCTGTAGAACATTTATGGGGCATAATTGCACACAATATTTATGAAAATAGCAAAAAATTTCAAAGTAGATATGTACTTCCGGATTGAAGAAAAAAAAAAAAAAATGAATGAAGAATTTCAATTTTTTTTTTTTTTTTTGTATAAATTATATTTTTTATATTTTTATTTAAAATTATTAAATTTTATAATGTAATTAATTGTAAATAATCTTTTTGATTTTTGAAATTTTTTACACTTTATCAAAAAAAGAGGTTATTTATTATAATGATGATATCTTTAGTCATGGCGATTTTCACATTCCAAAAAAAAAAAAAATAAATATAACACGTACTGTATTATTAAAAAATTTTTGAAAAAAAAATACAATTACTTTTTAATTAAAATTATGTATATAAATACTCATATTACTTAACTGAATTAAATAAAAAAAATGAATTAAAGTCATGTAGTGTAGGCATATAGATACGCAATACAAAAATAGTAGTGTAACGTTCAAAAAAACGTTTCTCACTCTTTTGTATCTTACCTTTAAATTATCCTTTAAATTATTTGTTGATTTCGATGAAATCGTCTAAAAAAAAACAGAAAAATGAAATTATATAGAAATTAAAAATTTTTTACATAATGAAAAATATTTGCGAACATTTTTTCGCTTTTTGTTTTTGTAATAGATATGAGTAGATTAAATTGAAAAAAAGAAAAAAAAACTATTGCTTTACATATAAAAATTCCTAAATTTTACCTTCTTACCTTATAGATCTTTAGAAATGTACGAATTGCTTTTTGACAATATAAAAGATCATTTTTAATTTCATTCTGTGAAACGAATTTTTTAAAATTTTCTTCCGAAACCAATTCAGTAATTTCATTTTCATTATTATTAATATATTCATCAGGCTCTGGCATGGTTATAATTATAATTTAATTTTTGTAGCAGTAGTAGTATAGTAGCAAGTATGTAGTTCTTTTACTTTTATAAAAATTTAATATATAATACACTGACTTCTTATTAATTAATAAACATTATGTATGTACGAATAACAGGCAAAAAAAAAATATTTATAATTTTAAGATAATTTTGAAAATTGAAAAAACAATTTTATATGTATACATTTTCTAATTTAAAAATACAATCACTATTTTACTAAAAAAAAAAAAAAAAATTGTTTTTCTTTCACTCTTTTTGATGTAAATGTTTAGATTTTCTTAGCGAATAATACATTAATTAATTGAATAAAACAATTTAACATTTAATAACACATTCATTTTACTTTAGAAGAAACAGACAAAATAGATAAAAAAATATATAATTTTATGTAGCCTTAATTTTGTATTCAATTCGTTCAAGTTCAATACAAGAATACAAAACAAAATATGTAACTGCACAGTTTTAAAAATATGATGTATAATATATAATGTGTGTTGTTTGTGTGCATATGTATCTTGTATTGTAATTGTAAGTAAAGTAGATAGTAGATAGATGTAATTTTAGTAGGTAGTTTATTGCTGAATTTATTGTATTACCATAAAAAATATAAACTCAGCATAAAAAACTGACATTATTGACAGTTAAAAAATTTTGTATTTTTAATTTTCATGTTTTTTATTTTTTATTTTTTTTAAACTTATTTTTGCCTATGTAAAAATCATGGTAAAAATGCAGATACATGCAAATTGTGAATTATTGTAAAATTATCTGTCGTTCCTACCTGCAGATAAAAAGTTTTAGTAACTGAAATTCTTTTTTTCTATTTTCTGTATATATTTGAAAATTATTTATTTTTCAAATCACTATTATATACTCTAAAAAATCAATACCACAATCTTATGAATTAAGCGTTTTTATAAAAAAAAAAAAAAACTATTAAAAATAAGGATGCTCGTTTATATTACTTTGGTTAGTGTTTAAAATGACCGTTGATTTTTTATTATAGAATATTTGATTCGTATTTGATAGATAACTGATTAACTACAAAAATGCATATAGCCAATATAGCTTAGCATAGTCATTAGCCATAGCCAAATAGACAACAATTAATTGCAATTAAACAACTACTACTGACTGTTACCATATATAACTTTTAATTTTGATTTTGCGATTACTCTACGAGTCCGTGACTGTGCTGTAAAGTATGTATATGTGGAATAATAATGAATAAATAAATAATTAAATATATGGATGGATGCATTTGATATGAATATGATATTTTTTATTATATTTCATCTATATTTATTTTTATTTACTTATTATATGCATGTTGTACAAGTGCATCTGGCCACACACAACCCAAACACAACACAATAAACCAGCTTGGCTTTGTTTGTATACACTGGATTTGACTTGCAGAGCTAATTGAAAAATAATCTATTTATCGTTTTTATCATTTTCTTTACTTTACTTGACAATTGACATTTTCTTATCAGCCAGAAATACTAACAGAAATCAAAATTATGATTCTGAAGAAATTCAGCCAACAAACAACAACACAAACTGCAAGCAAGTAATATTATTAGGTATTAGCAGCCGTACTAGATACTAGTATTAAAAATAGCAATAATTAAATATGATTATGTATTGAGATATTTTCATTATTGTTTTTGAAAGTGATAATGAATTATGGAAAATTGAAATTTTAGCTTGTTATAGAAGAAGAGGATGCATTTATTTGTTGGTCTGTCGTCAATAATAATCATTAATCAATATTCTAGTATCTTCTAGCTGGTTTGGTTTGAGTGTAATCTAATGATGATTGATGAGAAGAAAGATGCAATTTTTTAACAGATTTTGTTTTCATAATCTTTTAGCTTTTAGTCATCATTATTAATTAGTTATAGATAACTCTGATTTAACTATTAAAAATTAATTCTAATAATTTAAATTTTATCTATTTTTACACTTAAGTCGAATAAAGTAGATACATGACCATTATGCATTTCTAAAGATTGGATATTAATTGATTTTTTTCCGATTGAAGGCGTACATATACTATTTTCATTTTAAAATAAACTACTACTGCTACTGATTCGCTTCTAAATTTAAGATTCAGTATTTTAAATTGAATAAAATATATTTTGTATTTTACAGGGAAAAAATAATTACATAATTTAGATTTCTTTTTTTGGTATTCCTAATCATTATAATATACACAATGAAGTTGTCTTGACGTGCAATAAAATAATGTGATGCAGTAGGTAATATATGTAGTAAGAAGGCTACCTATATTGAATCTGAATCATTAAAATTATGTATGAGAACTTCAATAATACGATGGATATATTATATTTGAATGAGAAAATTGATTTTTTTAACGAAATGATGATGTTTTGTTGAAAAATTTATAAAAAAAAATAAATTTAACGTAAAATAAATAAAAACGCGGGAAAATTTTTTTTCTTCACTTTCATCCCTTTTATAAGTTGGTTATGGAGTATACACATTGTTATTTGTAATTGTAATCATAATAAATCAAATTATTTTTAGATAATAATGCACAAATTAGATAAAAATATAGAGAATTTAATTTCCTACCTTATCAATGGATTTCTTTTGGTCTAATATCATCTGAAAAAAATTAAAAAAAAAGAATATACACAATTGAAACTTTATTACATTGCTATTATATTAAATGTATAATAACTAACTTCATGAACTTTTATATAAGTTTTCATATATTTCTGGCATTGTATTAAATCATTTTTAATATCTGCTGGAATAATAACACCGAAACCAGTTACCAAATCACAAAAACTGTCATCATTTGATGATGATGATGATGATGATGATGATGATAAATCTAGGGTCATTATATATTTTGTTAAATCTACATTAAAAAACTTTTATTTATGTATGTTTAAAATTAATTAAATTAAATTAGAATTTTAATTCACATCAAATTTTATTTAATAAACTTAATTCTCAATTGAAAATTTGGAAATATACGAAAACTCAATATCCCGCGCACTAAAAACAAAATATAACACATATAACTTTCAATTCAATTGAATTCAATTGGCTTGTCGTTGTCTGACTGTATGTGTATGTGTATTTCATTTCTTTCGTATGAAAGAAAAAATAAATAACAAAAAGAAAAGTTTAGATTATCGTATTATGGTACCGCCATTGAAATTCCATGTGATAATCGATTTATCAAAAATTATAAAATGTCTAAAAGTGCTGAATATAAATACTTCTTCTTTTTATTGTATTAGAAATGTCATTTAATTTAAATTTTAGCATTTTTCGTTATTCGTTATTACAAAAAATTTATTAAAAACTAAAATTTGAATTTTTTTGAAATTAATTTAAAATTTGAATTAAAAATTTTCGAAAATGATGAAGTTATGAAAATATACTAGATACATGAAATATTAAGTAAGACAAGATAAATAAATATGACAATTTAAGAATTGCTTTTTGTAACTATTGAAAAATTAAGATAGTTCTTAATCATTGATTTTGATTATTCCAAGAATTTTATTTCTTTTTTAAATAAATCACGTTATTCAAAAAAAAAAATTGAATACAATCAAAAAAAGTCCATTTTTACTACAGCATATTTATTTTAGCCTTCTAGCAATTCGGTGACTTTGATCTTAGCTCACAGAGAGATTCAAGACTGCTGATTTCAACTTTAATTTTTTTTTTTCATTCTTGCAATGATTACATATTTACACTCTTATCAATAACAAATGATTAAATGCGAAAGGGAGGCAGATTTTAAAGATTTCAGTATTTTTTTTTATTTCAATTTTCATTTATTTTCTTTTTAAATTTTTTCAATTTTAAGAAAAATTAGTATTAAGTAAGAAATGGTAAAAATAGAAATACAGACAAAGATAACACCAAAAGTATTCAAATATGTGAATGTATTCATCTCAAACATTTTACTTTGTGATTATGAAATATAAAGTAATAAGACTATAAAAATGAATCTAACTCAATTGTTATCATTTCATTTTCAATAACATTTTAATTGAAAATTAATTATTTTAATATGTATTATATTTTTATTCTATTTTTTATAAGCATATTTGGAAAATGTTTTTTAAATTTATATTTATTCGGCAGCTTTAACAAGAGCTTCTGCAACTTCAATAGCAATGCTAGCTTCTGCTTTTGCCTAGAATGTGAAAAATTATTTGTATTATGAAAAATTCATTTTAGACAAATCAAAAATTTTTAAAGTTTCCACTAACTTCTTCTGTTGATGCACTGCTTAATTGTTGTTGGTATTGTGATAGCAGTTGTCTACATTCACTAGCGTCAAGATCTTCCACTGAATGTGCTTCTTCAGCAAGTACTTGTACACTTGAATCTTCATTAACAGTTACAGTTCCACTTGAAACAAAAACTTTTGAAGTTTTACCATCGTTTTCATATACCTGAACAACTCCTGGTTTTAGTACAGCTACAATTAAATTATTGCAATTAACAAATTTTAAATTCAATTTATTATTCATTTGATTTAATAGTAGTATTTACCTAAAGTTGGAACATGTTTTGCAAGAATACCAAAACTACCACTGAATGATGGTACGTCTACTTGTCGTACTTCGGCATTATCATAGAAAACTTTATTGGCTGCAGCCAGAGTTAATTTCATTTCATCTGCATAGCCACGAGACTGTTGTAAGAGTCTAGCACCAGTAGCTTGAAGAAAACGTACTCCTTTTATAGTCATCGACATTTTTTTTTTAAATTAACTAAAATTAAAAAAAATAATCTAATTACTTTTCAGACATAAAATTATGTAACTTTATTTTGAGGTTATGACCAAAGTTTTATTATTAGATTTCTAGTAACAATTTTCATTCGTGAATACTATATAAAAATATTAAATTGTCAAATTTGAATAGTTTTAATATTGAAATTTTTTTATAAAATTAGTAATAACACCAACTGATATCATAAATATCAAGTAATCCTACCTGACTTTATTAATTTTTACTTTTTTTCACTTACTTACTTTTACTGGCTGACAGCAGTACCAATGACAATGACGAATGACGACAAAACAGACAAATCACAAAGCACAAACTACAATCGGAATCAGCAATCATAAACAAAACAACTGATTAATTGACAATTTCATTTCAACAAAAAACTGAAAATTCTGAATTCTGTTTCTGTTCTGATGAATAATATTGCTGACAACAAAGTGAAATTGAAATATGAATTTCATTCAATTCAATTGGAATTCAAATTTGAAATTGTGGTAATTGTGGAAATTATTTATTACATTAGCCACTCACTAGACATAGCCGCATACAGCCGTAGCCGTAAGCTACAGTTGATAACAAATTTGAAAAATGTAATATGGTATAATTTAGTGGTTATTTTGGCACGATTTTGATTTCCGTGGCGCCGCGATTTGACGATGATTTTTTATTTTAAAATTTAACGGAGAATTTTCGATGAGCATTTATAAATTTATAAGAATCGTAATCGTGGTTCGTGATTGAATATTTCAATAGGAGTGACTCGAAACTGGCAGCATTTAAGAACATTTTCCCTACTAACACTAGCATTCTTGATTGCACTACGCATATTTGTAAGAAATAGACGAATTGATTTACATATTACTATTACATATTATCGATTATCTCATCTTTCATCCTGGACAAAAGTGTCTACGTGAATATTGAATATATCGTTATATCGTTTTGAATTGAAACAGGAAGCAGCATTTCCAGAAATCCAGAGAAGAAAATCCATTTCTTTATTTAATCTGATGAAAGTTAAATGCAGTTGTTATCTGGTTTCAAAGAGTACATACTCATACAGTATCTTCTATAAACATTTTTACAGTCCGAATTGAAATTTCAATGCGCATTCGTTCAATTTAATTTTTTAAATAAAGTGAAATTTCTCAACGCGCACTGAAAACTTACATAATTTTGATAATAATTATCAAATAAAATTTTTTTTAAATTTTAATCTGAAATCCGCATAATCATAATCAATTTTTTTTTATTTTCAATATTGATTAGTACCTAAATATAACAAAAAAAGAGAAATAAGTTTTTACATCGCTGCAAAAAAATCACCACAATAAAGTACAAATAAAAAAAAAAATTAAATAACGACTGTTTGACTAGAAAAAACGATGATCCACTCAAAATATGTTTTTATTTATGCACTATTTGGATAATGCAAATTTTAACCCATTAATAGATATAGCTTTGTCTATATATACCTATACTCTTAAATAATATTTTGGCATAAATTACTTTCACTACAAATTTTTGAATTTTCAAAAATCCGTATAAAACGTTGCAGTTTTTTAGAAATCGCATCAGTTGTTTACGGTTTTTATCATTTCATATACACACTTGAAAAATTTAAGTTAAATAAATAGTGTAAAAATGAAAGTAAATTTAGAAGATTCAAAATTTTAAAAAAATTGCATTCATAAGTAATTTTAATTTCGATTTCTTTAGATTTTCGTTTGCTTGTTTGCTTTGTTGGGCTGTGGCCACGCGGGATTTCTTGGGAGTAGCTTTGGCGGAGGTCACAATGTTGGATATGGTCTAGGATACGGTGGAGGACATGGTGTTGGACATGATGTAGGGCATGGCGTAGGGCATGGTGTAGGACATGGAAAAACGCAAATAAAACTCATCAAAATTAAAGACATTACGCCGCATCATCATTCTGATAACGCTGGTGGTGCTTACGCTCATGCATACGCTAGTAGTCATGCTGGCGGTCTAGCTGAAAAAGTTGTAAAAGTCATTCACAATCATAATCACAATCACCATCATCATGGACATTTTAAAATTATTAAAGAACATGTCGGAGATCATCACACTCCATCAAGCTTAGGATCAGGATATTTGCCTAGTAGTGGTGCTGGTTTTAGCTCACCACCAGCACATGGTGCTGAAGTTATAACAAAATGGTTATGATTTTTTTCAACATATTTTACCACACGTACCTTTTTGTTATTGTAATCTTTATTTCATATTAAAATAAAATATTTTTTAATGTTATTTACTAGATAATGTAAACCAAAAATTAAAATGATTTTTTTTCTCTTTCTGGTCCTATATTCCTATATAATACAATATATTTACATATTTAGTTCTATAATAATAACAGTTATTCACTTAATAATAATAATATATATGTATTTATAGTAATTAATAATAATTTACAGTAGATATAGATACTCTTTATTTTAACTTTATACTTTGGCCCTTCCACTAGTAAAATCGCCTGCATAATAATTGGTATTCGGTAAAATAGTATCATAATCATGTATATTGTTTCGATTTGGTAAAATTTTATTGATTTCAGATGAAATATTTTCGTCATCTAAACCATTTTCATATCCACTGCTGTGGTGTCTACTAAATTCGTTATTAAGATTTTCATGAATGACTTTTATAACTTTGAATGGTTTTTGATTATTATCATGTCCATTGTTTTCGTTGCTGTGGAAGACTTTTAGTAAAACTGGTTGACCATAAGGGCGTCCGTATACTGTGCTGATTTCTTGAACCCTTAAAATTCTTGAAGGTGCATTATTTGACTCGTCTGTTAATTCGTTGTGTCTATTATATCTTCCTGGAAATCTTCTTATAGCATCGTTATGATACATATTATATCTTTGGGGATGTTCTCTTGTAAAACCGTTGGGTCTATTATATCTTTCGGGATGTCCTCTTGTAAAACCATTATTATTATCGAGATTGAAGAAAGTTGCATATGTTGCAGTCGTGGAAGCAAGAATCAGGAAAATAGTGTAAATCTGAAATAAAATAATAAATTATTATTTATTATCCTGTCTTAATTTTAATTTATTTGTAATACAGTATGTTTGTACACAATTATTTTTTTACCTTCATTTTTAATTTGTTTTATTATTTATTTAATAATAATTGTGATCAAATTAAGTTGAAATGATAAAAAATAAAATACCCACATTCTTTATATATGATTTTTTTTTGAAAAAAATAGGCCTATTTATATTTGATTGTCCCCTTCTTTTAAATCACATTAAAATTATATAATTTTTGATTTAGAAATGATACTTTTGCAGATGGTGATGCATATGATTATCAATTATGTCTCCTGGACTTATTGGATTTACATATATATTGTTTCTTTTATGTACGGCGCAAATATGCATATAGAGAAAGTGAAGAATTGTAATATATGTATGATTGAATAAAAATTAAAATTTATTTTATTTTGTTGTTATTGTGTCTCTCCAAATTCAGTGTTCGGTGAAATGATGCTAAAATTTTAATAATGAAACCGTCAAAAATCTCATACATACAACTTGTATAAAAATAAAATAAAATAAAAACTGGAATAATAAAAACAAAATGCAAAATTAGGTATAATAAAATAAACAAAAATAAATCATTAATGTAAAACATATATATGAACACATGATTTATATTTTTGTATGATTTTTGCTTATTTTTAAAAAAATTTGTTTATAAAATAAAAACAAATATATGTGGCCTGAAAACCGGCTTTTTATTTTATATCTATACACATATAATAAGGTGATCAATAATTTTTCGTTTACTTTAAAAATTGATTAATGACATTTTTATTCAAATGTGATTTTATGCGAATAAACGCTTTTGGAAATGAAACACCAATTTTTGATCATTTTTTCAAATAAATCATGCGGTTCTTATTACATTACAAAACGAATAATATTGATTTTAACATCATCGAGTGATTTTTTAATATTTTTTGTTTTTTTAGAGTGAACCAATGATTCAACATCTTATATCAAAAAAAAAAAAAACATCAATAAAGTAAAAATTTTTGTGGTCACAAGATAAAGACAAATTTTCTATGAAATACTCATAATAGATCTATTTTAAGTTATACATGTGCCAAGGTTCAAGTTTCAAAAATTTCTATCCAATAAATAGTCATCTTAGGGCTATAGAGTTTTTTCCATGGAGATTTTCTAAACAATACTGAAAATAAACGCCAGTTTTAAAAAGTGATACTGAAAACAAAAACATACTTGCTCGAAAATTATATAGAGTACTAAATAATCGCCCTATATCTGTTGTGTATTATGTATTACATATTTTATGAATGAATTGAAAAAAGTAAAAGACAAAAAAATTGAAGAGATAAAAATGAAAATCGATATGTGTATTAATATTAATACATATTTCATTCATTATAATTTGAAGAAAATATACATATATGCTCGTATATGTAATATAACTAATTTGAATGCATGTGTACATATATATATTTAAAGAAAATTTAATTAATTTTTTTCAATAAATTATTTTATTACTATATTTTTTCAATGCGCAATATCTTAGAGTTTATCACCATTTTCACATTTTTTATCTTTTATATTCTTGTTCTAAATCTTCGTCCAGTTGAATATCCATTTGGACCAAGTTGTTGGGTCTGTGAACCAACACTATCGATAAGACTACCGCCACCAGATGCAGCTGGAGCTGGTGCTGGTGCACTTCCATGATCCTCTGTAATAACTTTGTACACTTCTTCGCGTGGTGCTCGTTCTTCGATTATTCGAATTGTTCTGGCTGGAGCTGGAGCTTCTTCAACTATATGAATCGTTTCAACAGGAGCATGATGAGCTACTACAGGAGCAGAAACAAGATGAATAACAGTCGGAGCCGGTGCAAGTGCAATTGCTGGAGCTGGAGCAATTGCTATTGCCGGACCAGCAGATGCACCTGCAACAACATATTTTCCACCGAATAATCCAGCACCACCACCTATACCTCCTCCGAGACCACCTAAGAAACCAGCATTAACTGCAGTTGCAATGCAAACAATTAAACACAAAATTATCTGTAAAACACACAGAATTAAATTAAATTTAATAAATTGAATTTATTTTTTTTATTTATTTATGTATAAACTTTTTAATATTTATATATTACGTATATATAATACGCATGAATATTGTATACCTTCATAATTCACTACAGTGGACTTGATAATCTTATCACAAAAATTAATACAAAACTGATGTAAAATTCAAGAGTTACAATACCTTTATATAGTCATGCCAAATTTTTACTAATGAATGAAAATTTACATATTGCATATACTCGTATCGTATAGTGTATTATTATATCTTATAACCTTATTCATAATCATAATATATTACAGAGTTATACATTGTGTACATTGTACATATACATAATAAGTATGTAACTATGAGAAAATATTAATCTAATTTTTTATAAATTTTTTTTTATTAATTTGAATTGAGCACATAAAAAAACAATTCATGAACTAAAAAGCAAATTCAAATTTGAAATTGATATAAAATGTATCTGAAAAGAAGAGTTAATACACGTATAAATATAAAAAATATTGTCAACAAAAATATATTGAAAAGTGATACAAAAAAACAAAAAAAAAAGCCAAAGATTTTAATATGCATGTGTATGTACAATTTTTATCATCAAAGATTGAAAACTAAAATGAAAATTATGATGACCTTATACGATTTAATATGTTTATATTCATTAATATCTGAAAAGCCTTGAAAAATTGTGTCGTGTTTGTTATCATTAATTTTATCATTAATACCATTTTCGGAAAATCAATATCAAAATATTATGTCGTTTTTTTTAGTTATTTTTTTTTCTCGCTTGATTTTTCATGGTAATGTTTTAGATGGATGAATTGATATGAAAAACCATATGTGAAAATATACGGTATGTATAAGCTTCTTTATTGATTTTACGTTTTATACATACAATTACTAATTACATATTAATGATTTTGTGTCAAATATGATTTTGGATATAAATATAACACTTGATTTGATACAATTGAAAAGAAATGTTGAGTAATTTATTTTTCGCTTTTACTTTTCAATAATGTTAAATATAAAGATTTGTTATAATTTGTTTGATTAGATCAAGAATAAAATTTATTGCGTATTATAATAGATTTTTAATTAATTTTGTATTAATCTGAAACAAAATTATAACAAATAAACTTTTTCATAATAAAATTTTAAATTTATATAAGATCAATAATTTAAATAAAAAATGTTCCTAAAATTAAAAAATATGTAAAAATTTAAAATTATTTTGAATTTATATATATGTATATTATATTGTAATAGTTTTATGCAAATCTATAATTTTTATGCAAATATTTGATTAATGCATATATGCATACTTGTATATTTATATTGTATTTTTAAATTATTAATGTTTTAAAAATTTATTTTAAAAGGTTTTCATATTATTTTTATCCACAAATACGAATATTTATTTGGATTTATTTAATACAAATAAACACACATACATAGATACTTGGTATTACATATGATATTAACTAGATATGTATGTATATTATTGTAAATTATTCGGAAGTAAAAGTACAAAATATTATACATATTCGTATGCACATAATACTATATCAATGTTTATGATATACATAATAAACTTTTTGTTTAAACAATATTTTTCCGTTAATATGACTTTTGTTGGCTTTTCTTGATGTGTTTGAATAAAAATTAAAAATGATTTAAATTTTAATAGTCTTTTTATATTTTAAATTAAACTTCTGAAATTTTGTACATAATTTACATGAGCATGTGTATTTATTATTGATTCGTAATTGCATTCGATTAGAAGGTGTGAATAAATTCTTTAAAAGAGCTATCTATTTTTGCTTTAACCGGATGTCGGTCTTGTATTATTTATACATTTTTTATTACATTTTAACGCCAAAATAAACAAAAAATTATCGATAATTTTCCTTCTACTGTTACTTTTACTTCCCCATTTTTTGCCTATTAATATTAACCATTATTAAATAATTAAAATCATGACTTATGAGTCACTGGTTCTTCCTCTACATCCCTGCATATTTATTATCCATCTACACCTCTGACAATTCCATATCTAGACTAGATACTAGATTAGACTAGACACTAGGCCACCAAAATTCGTCAATATTCTACTCTTAAACTCCCTTTCATCCCAATCAGTCATCACTCATCTCAAGTTTCTCTACTTTCCTGAAGATTTTCTATTCTCTTCTTGTCGATTATATTTTGTTTTAAAGATTTAAATAATGGCAGTGGTGTTTTAAAAACTAAAATCCAGTATGATAATATACAAGAAATAGATATGTTTGAAAACAGAAAGACAAGAAATCAAAGAGAATTGTAAGGTTGAGGAGATAATGAAATAGAAGTTACAACTAAATTGAAACTGAAACTGTATGCAAATCGATTTAAACGGCTTTGAATGAACAAAAATATTGATTTTATTTCCAATCAGAAAAAAATTAATTTGTTAAAGATTTGAATTTAAATTTTTCTGTGAGTAAAGCCTAAATTTAGATTTTAAAAATAAAAGATTTTTTTGATTATTTTTTATTTATTTCAAAAGAAAAAAATTCGTAATATAAAAAAATAAAAGTAATTTTTTCACATTTTTATTTATTTTTGGCATTCCCAACACTCTAGAATACAGTATTTATAACTTACAACATCAAATATTTGAATTTGATCAATTTGAATTGAAGCATCAAATATTTTATTTGAATCTAAAAAGTATGCAAAATATTTTAATAATTTGTACATCATCATAAACGATTATATTCAGCTAATTCAGCTGTGTCATGGTGTGAGTAACGCTATAAATTTTCATATGTATACGATTTAAAAGAATTTATATGAAATGATAAAATAAATCAGAAACATCAGAAATATATCAGATTCAGGAATGCCGTAAATACTTACTTATAATTTATTTTCAAATACTGAAATTATTTAGAATTACATATAATGGTAGACGAGTAAGCAAAAGATTTAGGGGAAGAAAAATAAAGTAACGACAATTTAAACATTAATACCAACATGGCGACATTACATACATGATGAAAATGTAAGGACAATTTATGTACATCTTATCGACAATATTTTTAATGGTTACGAAATTGAAGAGATTGTAAAAGTTTTAAATCGAAAATATTATATTTTTTAAAAAAATTTAGATTTCGCTTTCCTCAAATTGACTGTTTACCAACATTTTTTTTTTTCATAAAACTGTTATTTTTTAATTCACTTTATCTTATGTATTGCTATAGTATTAAGTCACGTTTCGAACAATTTAAATATTTTTTTCAAATCAAGTAATATATATACATTTAAATAGTAAATTGATTATGTCAAATAAATAAAATAAATCGTTGTTATAATTAACAAATTTTATATTATAAATAATGATGATAAAAAATTAGGAAAATAAAAAAAAAAACAATAATATAAATGTTGTTCCTATTTTATGATACATTTGAGATATGTATCATATTTGGTGTTATTTCAACATTACATAATTGTGTATGTATGTATCTTATGGATTTTTATTTTGCATTCAAACCATTTCAAAGAAGCAACATCGTTGATCAAAATATTTGAAATTGTTTTCAGTCTTGCTTTTTAAGGGATGGATAACAAGATATTAATTTCCTATAAAATATAGTTACCATTTTAGTGATAAATTTTGTATTATTTTGATGCAACCTGTTTTTGATTGTTTTGTTTTTTTTTGTTTGTATCATTGTAAAATGTGTAAAAACACCTTCTGCATAACATTTTTTAATTTAATTTTTTTTTTTAAATCTGTTTTAATTTTAAAACTTGTTTTTTGTTTTTCGTTATGATTAAACATAATAATATGTCCTCATCATAATACGTTCAAAAATATGTACACATACATATGTAAAATCTAATAGTAATCATACCTTTGTTATTTTTTTGTTGAAATAAATTTTATTTAATTTAAAAAGTCAGATTATATTGAGATTTCTATGGTTTTCATTTCAAATTATTCATCAATTTTCATTTATGCTCCAAATTGTTAAATTAATTATTTATGTAAAATTATTTGTACAAAAAACACATACATATCAATGAGTTGTTTATGGAAAAAAAAATACATTTTTTTTACCATTTTAGTTTTAATTATAATTTCATTAAAAAAAAATTAACTGATGTTTTTTTTTTATGATTGTGTGATATTTAAAATTTAAGGAAAAGTACAGCACAACAACGAAAAATATTTTCTTTTTATGTATAGTGTATTAATTTTACATAAATTTAAAGGTTTAGGCTATTAACTATAATATATGACACTGTCGAACACAAGCACTAGAAAAAAATTTAATTTAGAATCATCTATATATTATTATTTTTAAGTCTGTTCAGATAATTATATCATTAATTGAATGCCAAAATCAAAATAAATACATATATGTCTTTTTATAACATAATTTGTAAATCGTGAAACATGGACGATATGGATAGGATAGATAATAAATTTTGTGCAGCAGGGTGACTAACATACCATGCACTTGTATTTTGATTCATAAGAAAAATTCATTTCCTCTTCATACTTATCCTATACTACATACCATAAGAAGAATACAAGAAAAAGGATGAGATAGTAAGTAGTACAAATGAGGTGATTGGCAGCCGCTAACTATAGTATGACAGTACTGTATACGCTAGTAGTAACTTGCATACCGACTTGCATAGTGTAATCGTATTTTCATTCAAGAGAAATACCTGTAAAGGCTGAAATTCTATACTACTATGTCTGAATGTAAATAATCTATGATGTAGAAATGTCCATTTTTGTTTCCAGTCTATATATTTCAATTAAGTACTAGTAGAATTTTTGGCCTCAATAAAATCAAATTAAAAACAGAAATCAGATTATACTTTTCATTTTAAACGGTTAACAAAAATATGAATATAATCATTTATAAATATTTTACTGAAGTTTATGATTAATATTCCGTAGAAAGACTTTTATTAAAAACAGTACAAAATATTTACATATGTGTATATATATTTAAAATGTAAAAAAAAAAATACTATTGTATATCAATATCATATCCTAAAAATAAATTCATAAAATCTGATAAAATATTTTATTTATAATAAATTATAAATTCAATTAATTAAGTTAAAACAAGATCAAGTTATTAATTTAACACCATCAGATTATATTAATTTTTATTATGTTAAGAAAATAATAGAAAAATTAATTCTCTCAAAACTTATAAAAATTGAAACATATTTTCGTAAAGTTATGATGTATTTATGTACTCGTATATATTATTTAAAATGTGAAATCAATTTACAGATTGAGATTCAAAATTTAAGTAATACTACTCTACGCATAAATATTATTTTGACCTTAAAATTAATTAAGTTAAGTTACACTTCATGTCATTCATGATAATATTTTATATTCATGTGCTTGTATTAAATAAAATTCTTTTTAATTTGATGTTTGATTTTTAATTAATTGATTGAATTAATTGATGCAAATAAATTTACTCAACTTACACGTGTTATAGTAAAATAGTACGTAAGTTTTTATAATTTATGGTAAACAGCATAACAATAACAGGGTGTACATATTATGTAGGAGAGAGTATACATTTTGAAAATCAATTTTCTCTGTACATAACGTGTACCCTTTAATTGAAGTGTTGTATTATCAAATTATGTGATTTTTATAATTTTCTATATTATATTTTTATTCCCTATATCTAGGTATAGAATCTGAAAGTAATGTACATAAATACAACATTACCTGTGATAAAAAAAATTAAAAATTTTCAATATTTTTACACAGTTTTACTATGAAATTTTCGTTATAGTAATATTAAAACTTGAAATGAAACACTTATACTTATATACATGTACATATGTACTTATACATACACTTACTAGTATTGTTTGTTTTTATTTACAACTAGAAATTTTTATACACATAGTTAAAATTAATTAAAATTAAAAATATTTTGAATAAATTTTTTTTTTTTTTTTGTTTTCAAAATTAAATTAATTTCAAAAATATTTTTTTTTTCTTTCAAATTTAAACGACTGTTTTATGTTTTCTTGTAATTTGTAATACTTTTCAAGATAATATGTAATTAAAATCGTCAAAGATGTAATAATGGTCATAGACAGACAGACAAATTTTTGATGATGATATAACAAGGTTACAATTTTTGATATTTATAAGTACATAAATATTCATCAAATTTTTACATGTATACACGTACCTATATATGTAATATAATATCTAATAAGTATTCGTGTATATGTATTAATTTCTTTTTAAAAATTTAAAGACTGACAAAAAAAAAACCATCATTTAAGTATAACAAAAAAAAAAAAAATATTGTGCGTGTTACGTAGGCATGTTTCTTTGTATTTATGTATTGATTTGAAGATTTTCAAATGTTTTTAATTTTATTCAATTTATTTTTTTGTTTATTTGAATATGATTAAATTTTTTTTTTTGTTCGCGTTACCAAAAACTAATACATGCTCGTATGTATCATAATGATAATAAATTTTTTCTCTTTTTGTTTTTCTGAGTTATTTATTTGTTACTGTATTTGTATAAATAATTTATATTTTGTACCAACATTATATGTACATATATGTGTATAAGGAATTTATTTGTACTTGTAATTCTCATTATATACGAGTACATACATATGTATATAAATTTAGATGAGTTCAATATTTCTAATTCGAGAAAAAATGTTATTTTTTTATTGAAACAAAAAAAAAAAAAAGAATAAGAAACTAGTATTACGTTTGGTAAGGGCATATGGGCATATTATAAAGTATAAAGTGTAGATATATACGAATGCTTATATCCTTGAAAATGTTTATGATTTAATTTTGATTTGTATATTATTAAAAAATTATTAAAATAAAACAACTAGATTAACAAAAAAAAAATGACAATCACAAGAAAAAAAAAACAAAATGTAAATCTATATTTTTGACTAGATTTAGAAGATGATGTTTTGATATAGAGCACATATGTATATTGGAGGAAAAAAAAATTGCTATTTTTTTGTGAATTTTTTTTGATAACTGGTTACATTCGCATATTATATTTAATTTAAATTTCATAAAAATCGTGTAATATATAAATTGGAATGATTTTCATACGTTGGCATCATAAGTATTCATGTCAATCATATTGTGAAGAAGTCTGATTATATAAAATAATTTAATTCGAATTTTTAGAATCCGAATAAATATTTTGAACTGATATTGTTTATTAAAAATAAATATTAATTAAATATAATAAATATTATAAAATAAATATGAAAGTAATATTGCAATTATACATATATATTTAAAAGTTTATATTTTAAAATTTTTTTTTTTGAAGATAATTAAATAATTATTTACAAAATATAAATTTTATTTTTTTTATTTTAAAGGTTCAATTGTGTGTTTTACTTGTAATTTTTGCAATTGCTGCAACAAATGCTGGTTTTATTGGACATCATGCTGCTCCAGTATATACTGTTATTGCACGACCAGCAGTAGCAGTTCATACAGTACATGCAGTTCATAGTGTACCAGTTGTCAGTGTTCCTGTTTCATATTATAGTTGGCCATCATCATCAGCATGGTGGTGGAAAAAATGAAAAAAAAAAAAAAATAAAAAAAAATTCTATAATAATTAATTATACAACTAAATATACATTACGAGTAATGTATTTTCTTATCCGAAGTAAAATTCTGTATGACCAGCAACTAAATAATTGCCATTTTTTTTATCTAGTGTAATGTGATTGTTTTTTAAAGTAGTAATTATCTGTAAATATGTACCTACCTATGTTTTTAATTCAATACTTATTTAAAAATTATTTAAAAATGTATTCTAAAAATATTCGCAAATAAATGTTTTTTATTTTATGAAAATAAATTTTAATATTTGTAATTCTTGTATTATTATTATTATTTTTTTTTTGTTATTGGAAAATTTTAATTAACTTGCCTATATGCGACTAAAAAATTAAAATTCAATATGGACAAAATACTTTGTAATCAATTCATACATTTTATAATTTCAATTTTAAGTTTCATTCTGTATATGCACATTAGAGGGTACCTAAATTCAAAGATTTAAATGCTTTTCAAGCAATATGAAATTTTTTAATTAACTTAATAAATTGAATGACACGAGCGTTTTATCGTGTTAGATAAAAAAAAAAAATGATTTTAAAATCTCAAATGTAAATTTGTAAACAAAAGTCTATAATAGCTGACCAATTTAATCCAGAGTATACTCTTAAATTCGTTGAAAATGTCAGAAACATTTTAATAATGTTTTTCTTTGTTGGATGCACGTATACTGAAAAAAAATTGAATCATTCAAAACAGATAAAATTATTTCACACATTTAGAAAAAAAGACATATACCACACACAATACGGATAAAAAATTCTGTTAATTTAATGTTTTTTTTTTTTTTTATAATAATCATCAAATAAATTCAAGGATACTACATCGAATTAAACACTTAATTCATTTGTTTTTCATATTTATTTAGAATTTATTTGATGACATCATAATAATGTCAATTTATATTTTATTCAAATTTGTTTTGTTTATATGCAGTAGCACATGGTAGCACATAATTACATTGTTGTATATAAATTGTAAATTTAGCCTTTCGGTACTATAAGAAAAATATAAGATTACGCAAAATTATAATAAAATAAAAATCTTCCGGTTTCATATTAATCATTTGAATAATGAGCATTTTATATTTATTTATTCTAGTTTTATTATTAATTGAATTTAATATAAAAAACAAAATCAAAAACTTTAAAAATCATTACGCATAATATTCAATGCTTACATATGTATATGTTTTGTAAATTTAAAGAAAAAAAAAGGAGAATGGAAAAATATAGTTAAGTTAGGCGCCACTTAAATTAATTAAAAAAATACCAAATTTCAAGTCATATGTTATTCAGAAATGTTAAAAAATGATTCAAGGTTTAAGTTATTCAGCAAAAAAAAAAAATTGTGTATCAAAATGTTATGAAATCTGTAAATATTAATTGTTCCTCTAATCAGACTCATGTGATAGTAGACTAAGAGTTGTTATATAAATATGGACAAATATGAACAGCAATATTGATGTTTGTTGTTTGATAGGGCATCAATATATAGTACTGAATCTATCTATATTTTATTTTATACAAATATGGATGTTGCATATTATAATAATGATATTTTCTGGTAATAATCAATATTTACACTGAGAAGTCCATAAACAAATTATAACTGTGATATGATTTAAAACCCCAAGCAGAATCTTGATACTCTCGTCTTTCATATTGAATAATCATGAAACAAATTCTTATTCTTAAATAAACGAACATTACTCCAACCTCCAACAGACTGAATTTATTTATTTTTTATTTTCAATAAAAGGGCTTCAATGGTTTTTGTTTTTCAAAAAAAAAAAAAAATCACTAAAATGTATTTGAGTTAATTTTTTATCGTATTTAATTAATAGACAATTAATGAAATTAATAAATGGAATTATAATTTTTTTTTCTAATTCTAAATTCAAAGAGATTAATAGATTCGTAATCTTTAATAACAAACACATAAAGCAAAATAATCATATAGATAATCGAAGTCTAGAAAATGGAATTAATGGATTCTGAAAATAAGTTTTTCTGATACCCGATCATTTTGTACCCGTATTTACAAATAAATATGTATGAATGTATGTAACAATAACGTTAATTCAATTCATTTTAATAATCCTACGATACAATTGTGATTGTATTGTTTGTTTTCTGTTAGATTTTTAATTCTTATATTCGAGACAGATTTCATGTTGACAAATTTTTTAAAATATTACTTGTTTAAAACTGGAAAAGTAACAAAATTCTCGAACGTTTTTAATAAGTTTATTTTTTTATAAATCTTAAGGTTAAATTAAATATGATAAGAAAAATTAATTTATTGAATACATATTTTTAAAGATTTCTATATATAAAGGGCTCTGATTACAATTTAGAAACTTAGTTGCTATTATTATTTATTTTGGTAGAAACAAAAGCGAAAACTCTTGAAAAAATTAGAAAATAGAAAAAAACAAAATGAAGGTAATTCCGTAGAAAAATACTCATACAAATCGAAACAGATTAAAGTTGAAGATAAAGTGAACACAAATTAATTTGAATATTTCTTCTAAAACAGATCATATTGTATTTTCTTGGAATTGTAACAGTAACAAATGCGGGATTCTTAGGTGGCATAGGAGGAGGATTAGGGTACGGAGGACATAGCGGTGGTGGATTAGATTCAGATGAGATAGCTGCTTTGATAGCTAGTGAATATAGTGGTGGACATCAAGGAGGATATTATGGGGGTGGTGGAAGTCACGGAAATAGTCTTGACGATGCTACTATAGTAGGCATATTAAGTGCACTAGATAGTGGCCACGGTGGTCATGGTGGAAGCAGTCATAGTGGAAGCAGTCATGGTTATGGTGGACACAGTCACGGAGGACATAGTGGTGGAAGTGGATCCCTTGATGATGCTACGATCGTTGCCATTGTTAGTGCATTAGGGAATGGTGGTGCTCACGAAGGACAACATGCTGCTGTTGCAGGTCCTGTTCACACAGCTTCAAATTATGCTCCCGTTCAGACAGCAGCATCAAATAATGTACCTGTTCGTGCAGCTCCTATTCGGGCAGCTCCTATTCGGGCAGCTCCTATTCGTGCAGCAGCTTCAAATAATATACCTGTTCGTGTAGCTCCCGTTCGTGCTGCCCCTGTTCGTGCAGCTCCTATTCGTGCAGCAGCTTCAAACAAAATACCTGTTCGTGTAGCTCCCGTTCGTGCTGCCCCTGTTCGTGCAGCTCCTATTCGTGCAGCAGCTTCAAACAATATACCTGTTCGTGTAGCTCCCGTTCGTGCTGTTCCTGTTCGTGCTGCCCCTGTTCGTGCAGCTCCTATCCAGGCAGCAGCTTCAAATAATATACCTGTTCGTGTAGCTCCCGTTCGTGCTGCTCCTGTACGTGCTGCTGCCAGTCAAATTAGACCTCGTATAATAAGTCACAGTGGAGTAAGAGGTGGTCATGTCGCTCAAGCTACTCATACTATAGAACATTCTGTTCCTCTTTATGACGGTGGCGGAGGAGGATATCAGTTCTGAGCTGTGGCACATAATTAATGTGTATTTGTTTTCATTAATTTTATGATAAAAGTGATATGTGCAAAAACCGAATACGGTTATGCTGATTAATTTGTTTGCAAATGTGAATTGAAATTTATTGTGAATATATGTATATACAGTACATATTTGTATATATAGTTTCGAAATTTCCTTCTTTTATTTTCATTTTTTTAATCTCAACCATTTTTTTTATCTGTATCTATTTGTAAACGCAAATTTGTTTTTTATTTATTTATTCATTCATTCATTTTTTGTTTATAATATTCTCAAACTTCAGGCGTAACATTGAGAAACGACGCTATAAAACTAATTAATAATTTTTATAATTAAAGTGAATCTCCTCCTACAACCACAGCTATAATATAGTAGGTAATCATAATAATATTACTGGCATAATGGTGTATACCAATGTTGATGAAATAGTTACAGTTTGGTGGCAATTTATTGTTTAAAAATTTTCCAAAAAAAAAAAAAAAAAAACTGTATCAAGAATAATTTATCATGGTGTAACATGATGATATTTATTATGTTGTGTGTAAACATATATAACATTTTATATATCATTATGTAAAATTTTATTTTGATTCGTTTATTACATACATACATATATTATATGTATATAAAATATGTTTCATTGCTTTTTATTTTCTCTTTTTTTTTACCTTTTTTTGTTCACATCTAATTTGATACAATTTAGTAATTTAAATATTCAAATGTCCTATTATGAAAATTTCTAACTGATGTGTTCATATATGTATAGGTATATGTATGTAATTTCATTGATTTAGTGGATATTTTTATTTTTTTTTTTTGTCAATGTAAAATTTGCATTTTGGAAGAAAATGGTAAATACTCGTATAGATTGTAAAGATGAAAGTGAAAAAGAAGATACAGAGGAAATATTTATTGAATTTCTGTAGAAAGTATAAAAACGTTGTCATCTATACACTATTTGTGTATTATTATGTATTTAATTTCATTTTAACAGTCTGTGATGAACATTTTTAAATTAATTAATGTATTTTATTTTTTTATTTATTTTTTTTTTATTAAAAAACCCAATTTTTATGTAACATTATTTAAATTTAATATAAATATATACGTATGTATATACGTATATATATCTGTTTGTTTGTATTTTGTTCTCTGTTTCATTTGTTTTTTGTTTCATTGTTTGTATTTTATATTTCTCTCACATTTTTTTTCATGTTTTTTTTTTTGAATTTTGTTTTATATATTAGATTGTTTTATGCATATATGTATAGATATTTTTTTTTGTTTCATCGTGATTATAAAATGAATTCATTTTCGAAAAAAAATATGTACATATTTTCATAAAATTGATAAAGTGAAAAATTCATTAAGTTAGATTCAAAAGAAAATTCAAATTTGCAGGAAAGTTATCTGTTTAATTTAAAAAAAAAAAATTATAGGCACGTAAATATTATATATTTTTTTAAAATTTGATATGATTGGTTATATAATAAGTGGTTATCGAATTTTTATTTACATATTGAGATTTTGTTGTATATACTATTCATATTCGTTTTGAGAAAAGTTTCATTTAAATTTAAATGATAGAAAAAAAAAATTTATTTTTCGTTTTATTTTGGAAAAGTTTTACTTATTTGCATTTTATGTAAGATAATATAATCTATATAAGATCTCTGTTATTGAACTTCAAAACGTTGTGTATACCTGAGCGTGAGTACAATGCTGCATGTTGTAAATAATTCGTCTTTTTGTCTGTCAAATATGTATGTACATATATACATTTATATGTATGTGTATTATTTATGAAAGATTATTAGAGTGTAAGAAAATATGCATTTTATATTAATAGTTTTTTTATTTAACAAAAAATTTTGAAACATAACAAATAATCGTTGTACAACAGAGGATAAATTGTCATATTTTGTTTTTTTTTTTTTTTACATCTCATTATACCTCTTTAATTGTTGTAATTGTGTGACTAAATACTTTAAACTATTGTACATACATCATAGAATTTTTACTATTTTTACAAAAACAAAATTCTAGCTAACAATTCGTAAAATCTTTTCTGAACCAGAATCGCCTAAACCACTAATATATTTATGACTGCTGGAACTATCTGAGTTACTGCCATCTGAGACAATTCTAAAAACTTTTTCGCTGCCTTCAGATAATGAACCGGAACCAGACGTAATATGCTCCTTGATAATATTTAATAAACCGTCATCACTTTCACCAGAACCTGGAGCATATTTTAATGAATCACCACCATCATGAAGAAGACGAATAGTTTTTGAATGTGATGATCCTCCACCGGAAGATCCATCTGAAATCAATCGTAATACTCGTGTAGATCCGGAACTTGATAAAGAATCATCGCCTTCGGATAAAATTCTCAGAATTTTCGCTCCCCCTAAAGATGATCCACCCTCATCAGAACCATCTCTGACTATACGAACGACTTTAGTTTCACCACTTCCACTTGAATGTCCACTTGAATCTCCACCATCATTGACAATTCTAATCACTTTTGTAGCACTTCCACTACTACTTCCACTTCTGTCTGATACGAGACGAATAGTTCGGATGGAGCCGCTGTCAGAATGTGGTCTGGATTCCTTGATAATTCTAATGGTTTTGGCTGGAGATGCGGCTCTTGCACTTGATGTCTCCTTAATAATTCTGAATGTTTTCACTTTTTTTGTTGGTGTAGCAGCAGGACCATGTGCGGGAGGAGGAGAAAGAACAGGAGCTGAATTAGTAGATAAACCACCTGATGAAGGAAATGAGTTTTGGAAAGGAGGGAGGTATGATTGAGTTGGAAATCCACCACTTCCAGATGCACCACCTCCGAAATTAGGTGCTCCATATAATTGTGATGGTGCAGAAAATTGACTTGGAGCTCCGTACAATTGAGATGGAGGAGCTGATTGATCTGGTGCACCATATGATTGAGATGGCGGACCAAAAAATGAAGATTGAGGGGCTGTTTGATCGGCAAAATTCGGTGCTCCATACACATTTGATGGTGGTGCTGTTTGTTCTGGTAAGAAATTTCCTGATGATGGTGGAAGATACGCGTTGAATGGAGCGGGAGCTGATCCTCCTGAGAATCCCGATGGTGCTCCATACGTTTGTGAAGGACGTTGGAATGATGTAGCTGGATTAAGTGGTGGAATATATTGATTTGATGGTCGGGATGGTGGTAAAAATGATCCACTTTGTCCACCAGCTGCACCGACAAACCTTTGGAATGATGGCTGTGGTTGAGGTGCTGAAGCAGGAGCTGATACACGTGATCCTGTACTCAATGAACCTTCCTCATTATCAAAACCTAAAATATTAAATCACTAATTAATTTATCACGTCTATAAATTAAAACTGCACATTATATTTTTATTATATACCAAATAGTCCATTACTACCAAATAATACTCCACAATGCACCACACTAATTGAAGCCAAAACCAGGATAAGTACCTTTAAAAATCCAAATAAATATTTTCATGAATTATCCATTTACTTAATATTTTTCATTTGTTCACTAATTATTATTTTACCTTCATTTCGAATATTAGATCACTTAATGGTGTTTTCCTGGTCAAATTATCTATGAAACTGTTATTATATCGTCTATTCAAATGCTTTTATACTTCATATCTTGCATTCAATTTTTATTTTTTCTGATTAATATTGTTACTCCCTAAGTTTTGATAAAATATTTTAGTTTCGTTAGCTCACACAAAATTTAGTGTGGATTATGCCCTTCCATAAAGATAAAAATAAGTTTTTTTCCCGATTTTTTTTTTCATGTGGATACCTATATCAAATGAAAAATTCAACAGTAAAGTTTTTAATAATCAAATTTTTGAGTAAAAATTATAAATAAATGCATACGAATACACGCATATCTATGATATTTTACTATACCCATAATAGTCAACTCAGTTCGTTATGCATCTGAAAATTATAGTTTATAAAAAATTCATTTAAATTATTTTGTAATTTAATTATTTTTCTTTTATACATAGTATATTACATTCCATCATATATGCATAATATAAATGTGAGATGTACCGATGTACAAATGTCCTATGAATCGCAAAAAGCTTATGCCGATAATGGAAATGCATATTTGAATATATAAACCCGGTGAATTTTTAATATTTGTTTTTATTTATAATGTTTGTTTGTTTATTTATTATCCGGTGGCGCAAGTCAATATAATAATCTTTATTTTAATATAATATACATACAGGTAAATGCATACATATACATTATGATATATAGCGAAAGTTTTTTAATTGTGTTTGTGTAAGGTACGATCAACTTCAGTGGCACATCATATCAATAAATTGAAAAGTCTATAATACATTATTATACCTATACATATTACATACAGTAATAATGATGAGATACGACAAATGATTATATTATATCCTAAGTTTGTCAGTAATATACGGAAATTATGTATTATAGTGTCTGCATGTAAATATTGAAAAAATAAACATAAATGAAATTTTTTTTATTTTGTCACAGATGCATCTGATGCTGATGCATAGATGAAGATGGATATCAATGCTTGAAAAAATTAATTTGACGCAGATGTAACTAATATACAGTTTATTATTAGTTTATTACAGTGGGAGTGACTTATGTATATACATACATATACTCGTATTATAATAATATTCATTTATGCCATTAAAATAATTTTTAATCTTTGATAATATATTTTGTGACAAAAAAAAATTAAATATACATATGTACATATTTGTAATGTATATTTAAATGTATTATTATATTGATTTGATAATATCTAATGTTGAACTCATCAATAATCTCCAAAATTATCGACTTCTGTTAAGAAAGAGGATACCACAAAAAAATTATTAAGTGAATAACTATCAAAAGGGGGAAAAAAAAATCAAAAATTCGATTATCTAATCGTATCGTACGTGGTATACGCAGTTAAAGTGCATAAATTGTTTTTATTTTCTGAGTGTAAAAAAAAAGAAATAGCTTATGCATTTTTTTTAGTATATATCTACTCTTTCGTATATTTATAATTTTGTTACATATTTTTGTAAATTTAAAAAATTGAAAAAAATTTTTACGCAATTTCAAATAAAACATATAATATTACCTGTTTTTATCATCCATTATTTAGTTTTCTTTATACAAACTACATACATTATTGTATGTAATTTTGTTTTGTTGATTACAGATTATTATTTTTCTCTTTGACATAGATAATTTTTCAAACTCGTTTCAAACACTCAAAATGTTCATAATTATTATAACAAATTTAATTATACATACTACACATTATATGTATAAATATGTATATAATATGTATTTAAATATGTATACAAATGTATATGAAGTATAAACATATTAAAATAATTAATAATTAATTATATTGCTTAATCAAATTTTGATAAAAGATGTTTTATTTAAATTAATGATATTTTTGATTCGATTTAAATATAGAATAACAATATGTGTAAATTTTGTGTAGATACATATTTCATATTTGTTATTTTATGTTAGATAACAAAAGGAAAAAAATTTGAAAATAAAAATAAAATAATTTTTAAATCTTTTTCGACGTTTTGCTTTTAAAAAGTATAATTTTGTTAAAAAAAGATGAACTATATCTGTATGTAATCAATAGTCTTATAGTCAAATTAAAAGTATAGACTAAAAATTTACTGGGAAGGGAAGCACTACATTGTAAACATGATTACGAAAATTATTAATTTCTGTTATATTTATGTGTAACATACGTGTAACATTAAATGTACTTTGCATATAACATAGATATTGTGTGAACATATGTAATCGTATAAACTAATTATGAAAATGGATAATATTAATGTAAATATGTTTGAATGAAAAATGAATTTATTTGGATTTGTAAAATATTAGAAAATTTGATTTCGAAAATATATGTAAAAAAATGTTTAAAAACAGAGTATTATTTTCGTATTTTTTTATTGTAAAAAAAAAATCTTTCTTTTTGAATTATTTACATAAATATAGAATCAATAATAACAAATTAAATTAAATTTTGGTTCATTTCAATTTAGATAGAATGGATGAAACCGTAATCTTGTAAATTCATTTTTTTTTTTAAACAAACGCTGCAAAACGGTATTCCAAAACAGTTAATTTCGAAACTTATACATATATCGACCATCCCTTTGTAATGAACTGCTCATTATGATAAACTTATTTTAAGGACTTGTTATGCTTCATTCAGTGACAATTCTGTATCATTGTATTTCGGTATAAAATTTACTACATTTTTCATTTACATTTTACATTTACATTTTTCTTTGTCACGAGTCTTCTATATATTAATATAAAACTTAATCATATTTGTTTTGGATTTATTGACTTTTTCTTGACTCGAAAATATTTTATTTGAATATATGACAATCATTTAGATCAAATTTCCATTTTGTGCATAATTTGAATTTTTTGTTTTTTCTTGTTAAATCGTGTTATAATAAAAACTACAGAATTGAGCAAATATTTATAATTCATTTTAATATATTAACAAAAAACATTTTTTTTACTATCTGAAAAGATTTTTAATAAAAATGAATTTGAATATAAAATTTTGTATAATATTGTATAGAATAATACAATTTACATATCTATATTTGACGTCGTATCGTATGTATAATTATTTTCGACACACGACACATACTGTCTATTGGGTATATGATGAAAATAATTTCTATAATATTATTGATTATCAATTAGATTTTTCAATATTTATGCATTAAGTAAATCAAATATGTAATATGTACGTGATAATACTCAATAAAAGAATGATCATTGTGCATCCATTATAATGACCTATTTCACAAACGAAAATTGAATCGAATAATAAATAAAAATATATTTTTAAATATATAATTTAATAAATTCAAGGAGAGAAAATGAACTCTACTCATAATTCACGAATGAAAATACGAGTCCATGGTATATTAGGTTTAGGTATTACGTATTACTAATGTACTCGTATAACGCACTATACTTAGCTACCAATAACCTTATTGCTTTTCTACACACTAATCTCTTCCCTACACATTTTCTTTTCCCTACACACTATCTCTTCCTGTTTCTCTTATACTTCTTATGGTATGTGTAGTGCAGAGGGAGTATAAAGAGTAAATGAATTTTTTTTTGTAATGAATGGAAATATGAGTACATGGTATGTTCAGTCGTTCAGTGTTATCTTATTGGTATACTCGTATACCGTACTTTTATAATTAGCTGCCAATAACCTTATTTTATACATAGTTACTGTTACTAGCACTTACTGTCTCTTCCTTTTTCCTGTATACTTCTTAAGATGTGTAGTAATGTTGGTACAAAGCAAGTATGAAGAGAAAGAAAGGAAGAAAGAGAGAGTGATATTGGTGTATTTTTTATTATTTTGTGTATTTTTTTAATAGATATAATATATAATTTACTTCATTTCATGTTTTACTGTCGACCTGTCGATCATCATTCACACTGTCATTAAAATGCAGATTTTTTCATAAGCTATTCAAGAGTTCATAAGTTATTTTTAAGTTTATCAAGAGAGAAAAACTTAAACTTTGAAAATATCATATTTTTGAAATAAAAATGGACAGAAAATTTGTGTCTCAAATTTTCAGTTTTAAAAAATGTGTAATAAGTTATTTTAAATTTTTTAATATGCATTAAAATTGATTCTAGCCAGATTATAGACTTAGATCTTAGATTTTATTGTATTTTGTTCAAAGAACATCCTTAATTATAATTTCAGCTATCTAAACAATTTTTTCCACTTTTTTTTAAACTTTGAATTCATTTTCGTGTTTCGTCGTTATTTTTTAAAAAAATATTTTTAAAAAACAATAAGCACTAAAATATATAATATATTTAGCGCCGAAAACTATGCTTTATGTTAACACTAAGCTTTTAGGCTAATTTATTTATTTATTTTTGCCTCTGATTGATATTTTCTTGTATTTTCGTTTCTTCTTTTAATATTCCACGATTTCATTTAGTATAATATACACTGCGGCAAAGGCACATATTACTTGAAAATCTACACAACTGATAATTTCATGTTATATGTATTTTATAATAGAAAACGAATATTGATATACTAAAATAAAAATATAAAATACTGTACGTTTTAAATTGTATCATATTTTGTTTTTTAACAGAGAAAATTATTAACAAAAGTACATGTACATAATACATAATATTATACAAATAAAGGTAACAGTTTATTATTTTTGAAAATTCAAAAATAAAATATTTACAAATTTGAAATTTTTAACAAGAACAAAGTCACTTCTATAATGAATGAATGAACTACATGATTATTAGTAAAATCAATCCCATCCGCCACCGCCTCCACCAGATTGCAAATCATTTCCTGATGATGGCCATCCACCACCCCCACCTGATGCCCATCCGCCAGACGGTTGCCAACCACCGCTAATACCACCACCACTACCTCCTCCTCCCCCTCCTAGACTTATTATTTTTAGGATTTTAATATCCCCTCCACCACCACCGCCGTAACCTCCACCACCACCGTAACCTCCACCACCACCGTAACCTCCGCCACCATGTCCACCACCACCGCCGCCGCCATGACCACCGTCTCCACCTGCATCTTCATGTATGATTTTTATTATTTTAATTCCTCCGCCACTTCCTCCGCCTCCTCCTCCTCCATGACCACCATAACCACCACCACCGTGTCCGCCGCCTGAGCCACCACTACCTCCTGCACTGATAATTTTTATAATCTTAACATCTCCTCCACTACCACTACCTCCACCATGACCACCACCACCTCCTGACCAGCCACCTCCTCCTCCTACCCCTGACCAGCCACCACCTCCACCACCACCCGACCAACCACCTCCCCCACCAATTCCAGATCCGCCATCTTCTTTTATAATTTTTATAATTTTAACATCTCCTCCACCACCTCCTCCACCACCGCCAGCAGCCCATCCACTACTGCCTCCCCCATCATCCCAACCACCACTTCCTCCGCCTCCGGAAGACCATCCACTGCTACCACCTCCATCATTCCAACCACCTCCTCCACCACTCCCCGACCAACCACCTCCACCGCCACCACCTGACCAACCACCACCTCCGTCTGACCAACCGCTACCACCACCTCCTTTCAGAATACCTCCGGAAGCACTTGTTGAAAGTAAAGTTATTACACAAATGAAAACCTGTGAAAATGCGGAAGTTCGCGTTACAACAATTTAAATTCACGAATTATTTTAGTGCACGACTATTATTACTTTACCTTCATGGTTTTCTAAATAAGTTTAGTTGAACCTTAGATGAAACAGATTGAACTGATGTTTCTGATCATCTATTCGAATACTTTTATACTTTTGCCTTTGAAAAGTGGAAGTAAATTGCATACAGGCATTATCCATTTCTTTATTGGTATGAAATAGAAAGTAATTTCGCTATGTTTGTTACAATACATTATTACATCTAAAATAATATTTGATCTAGTATTGTAATATTTTATATCCCACCATCTGGGAATGTAATATTTTATGTATGTACCTATATACTTGTACGTACATTTTACATATTCAAGATGCTACTTAGCTATACCTTTTACCTCTAACACATCACAACAAATCTCTGTTCAAGAAGTTGAAATATATACAATATATATACATAAATATACATGTATGATATAATGTACACGCGATTATGTATTTACATGTACAGATTTAATGTGTTACATGTTACATAATGAATATTCGACAAACGTATCGACTCTCAACAAAACATGTCTCAAAGTGCACATATATGTACGTGTGTACTTGCACATAAAGATGTCCTCTGGAAAAAAAAATCTAAGTATGTATCTTGAATCATCATCATCTTAAAATGCAGAAAGTAGAGTTTTATAATTTTAAAATATTATAATGATGAGCATACATATTTTTTACGGTAATTTAAAATGAAATGAAGTGTTTCATTTATTTGTTCATTTCAAGTTTAAAGTGGACTAAATCTCGATTATGAATGAAATTCATAGGATCTTTTGTATCTAAATCTAAATCTAAAAAAGACTATGAAACAATCAACTGCTTACGCATACAATAATAACACACACAGAAATAAGTGTACAATGTAAAATTTGGATTTGAAATTGAAACTCATCGTTGTAACTTCCTTGATTGTATTATACGATTATGTGTATATGTGAATATTATACAGTAAAAGTGCAATTGTTTATAGTGTCTTGTTTGACATCTTAAATAATAGTTATAATAAAATTGTTTTTGCTATGTGAATATATTATCTATAAGTCTATGAACGCTTTTATTTTAAATATTGCCGGCTATCGAAAAAAAGAAATAAAGAAAAAAATAGTTTTTACTATAGGCAATTTAATATATTTTTTTTGTTGTTGCTGTATTAGATGATGAAAATTGTTTTGGATGCCAGTTTAATTATATGTTATAAAAGTATTATTACATATTCACATACAACATACGAATACACATCCGTCTATATGTACATATTTTTTCGTTCAAGTAAGTAGTATAAGTAACATATACATACGTACCATAACAGAGTATACATATGTAAATATATGGTTACACTTAACATTTTACACGTAGAGAAGAGTATCTTTTAAGCAGTTTAATTTCAATATTATTTTTATTACCTAATAAAAACTTTAAGGAGAAACAAAAAATCA
This sequence comes from Villa cingulata, assembly GCA_951394055.1. Taxonomy (NCBI): domain Eukaryota; kingdom Metazoa; phylum Arthropoda; class Insecta; order Diptera; family Bombyliidae; genus Villa; species Villa cingulata. The sequence continues at coordinate 3,794,734 of OX596018.1, forward strand.
ATTTCACTTACAACGTTTTTAATTCATTTTAATTTTTTGAACAAAACTAAACTTAGGAAAACTCTAAGCAGAGGTCAATAGTTTTGTTGAATTTAAAGCTTATATTTTTCATATTTTACCATGTTATTTACAAATTGTACATTTAAAAATTTCAAGAGATGAGAATTAGGTTAAATCAATTTTGTCTTTATATTATAATTTAAGGCTAGAGATCTTCAAAATATATCATTCTATTATACATAATATGATTTGTAAGCAAATACTCAAAATATTTCTAAATTTCAATATGAATTTTAAATTACAATTGAATGTTCTTAAGAAGGTTAAACATTTTTTTCTATTTAAAAAAAATTAAAGTATTTTTTCCAAATACAAAACTCTTCATTATGATTAAGAAATTAGAATTATATTATTTTTATTTTCATAATTTTTTGAATTTATATATATTTTTGGAAAATATTCAAATAAATCTTTTGAGTTAAGTTTTATATATGATTATTTTCTTCTATTAGTTTTGTTTTAAGAACAATTACAGAATTTTAGCAGCCGAATGACAATTTTTCTCTATGCTCCGTTATAGGAAGTTTTTTCGTTATCATTATCCCATTAAGTCTATTCGGTACAGTACAGGTGAAATTAGATTGATACCACATACAGTTTTTAGATCTTATCTTGAGAGAGCACAATGCTTCGATTATTCAAATGGTATGGATTATTAGATAATATATCAATATGTAATAATAATTTCACTTTTAATAATATTATGTTATAAATATGTATAAAGTATTTTTCAGGTCAGTATCAAGACAATCCATTTCAACATAACCATTTGTATCGTCTAATTGACGAATTGTGCGGGTATATGTTAATATTTTGGTAAAGTTGTAGAACGAAACTTGTACAGTGACATCATATATATGAAAAAATATTGAAATTTTTTATCTTTCATATACATATGTATTGAAAAAATATCAAATTTATGAGTATGTATAAGCATCATTATAACACGCGGTTCCCCATGCATACGAATGTAAACAAAATTCCCAAACGTTTTCAAGGTAACGCAAACATTGGCATATTTTGTAGTAAAAAAAAAATCGTAGAGGAATTTATTCCTCAAAACAAGAATTTTGAAAAATTTATGTAAATTATATTTGATAAAATTTGGACATAATCGCGGTAGTTAAAATAAAAATTAATTTGAAAAATATACATGTGTAATGCCGTACATCCTTATATAGTTCATATGTATATAAAATGAACAAAAAAAATTTGGGATTAAAAAAAAAATAGAAAAAAAGTTTATATAAATTTTTTCTTTGTTTCAATTATTATTGAGTGCAAAGAGCAAGGCCATAAAACTATGATAAACCAATGAATGAAAATTTTTCATAAATTTCCTTTCAATAAAATAATTTTGATTTTACATGCACATACGAGTATGTAATTTGCTTAAAGAAAATTAATGAATCACGATCATTTTACTCTTTCATTTCATTAAGTAAGGTGCATATTGTATGATTTTTATAAGTAATATTATGAACTAGTATATATTTGAAATAAATTTGTTTGTGCAAATTTACTTATAACTTACTTGCTAAATATTCATTCATACATACAAATAGATGTATATGTATATGATATTATAATTTTTCAAATATCCATACGAATAGTTGCTTTCAAAATGAAGAAAAATAATCCTTTAGGGTTTATAACAGCTTCAAATCATAAATGATTATATGGTTATCGCTTAAAAATGAATAGAAACTCATCATGATAATAATTTTGAAAAAATTGAATACTTAATATGTATGTATATGCAAATACATTTGGAATTTGATTTGAAGGTTCTTTTTTTTTTATTTTTGTTTTCATTTTTGGATTTATATTTGTATGTGCATATATGTGTGTATGTTTCTACATTGCTAAATTAAATAAGATATTTTTTTGTCAAAGTCATTGTTAATATGTTGGGTTTTTAACAGATGTACATATGCATACATAATTATGCTGATTATGACGTGTTTGCGATCATTGAACCGGGCGGATATAGACCACATTCTGTTTGAGAGGACAAATGGTACAGAGTGTGTACATGCGTTCTTTCATTAATACATATAATATACATTTGCAGCTAGCAACAAGATATTTCTAAATTTTTTGTTTTTTTTTTATTTTAAGTTTTTGTTTTTGTTCCCCTTCTGAATTTTTGTGGATTTTATAAATTTTTCAGAAAAGCAATAAAACAGGTATTCATCTTTCCTTGAGTATTAGAAAAAAAAACTATAAAAACCAAATTTGAGTATAGTTTTGGATTTATTCTTATCTTAGAATTAGCACCAGAAACATTTATCAAAATGAAAGTAAGTTATAGTGGAAAATTATTGATTTTTAAAACAAGCAAATCACAGCAAAAACAAAATATTTATCGATTTTTTAAAATATTTTTTTGCAGTTCGTAGTAGTGTTATTATTGTTCGTTGCTGCTTGTCAAGGACTTCTCCTAGAAAAATTGGCCTTTAAGGCTGGATTAGTCGGAGGTGCACTGGGAGCAGGAGCATTAGGAGTTGGAGCACTGGGATTAGGAGCATTGGGAGCCAGTGCACTTGGAGCTAAATCATTAGGAGGTGGAGGTGGTCAAGGAATACAATCACAACCACAATTTGTCCCTTATCCAGTCTACTACCATTCACCAATTTATCATGTACAGCCAGTTTATAAAAAACAACATGTTCCTGTATATCATGGACATCATGGTCATTTTGATTGCGTAGGCCATGGCTCAGCGCATAGCGGAGGATATGGTGGAGGATATGGATCTTGGAAAAGATAAAATCCTAATGTGTAAAATTTAGAAAATACCAAAATGTAAAATATATGTAAAGATGTATCTAGATGGATTTCTTGTTTGAAAAGTTCAAAGGACTCAATTTCTAAGTTGTAATAAAATTATTTTTAGTGAAAAATTTGTGTGTTTAAATTTGAAGATTATAGAAGGTGATCTCGTGGATCTGAAGAAAATATTTATTCTTACTAAAAATAAAATATCGTAATTGATACAAAAGATGAATATGTTTAATATGAAAAAAATTATTTTGTATTATGCCAAACGATAAAAATTTCAAAAAATTCAAATAAAAAACAATATTTAGTCGTTTATCGTATTTTTTTTTTTTAATTTTGTACGTTCAGAAGCAGTCTTCAGATGAGATTGTACACAGTTTACTTTGAAACTGGTGTAGCTCCAACATGTGTGGTAGCTGTACGGATTTCGCTCATATGAGAATTTTATAAATTTGTATGTATTGCGTTTTAGCCAATGCATTCCTTTGAAATGAAACTGATTTTTTGGATTGTATTTGCGAATGAATTTGTGTGTTATTTTGAACTTAGGACTCTCATAATCGAGGAATACCTTGAACATTTGATTTTTAATTTTCTATTTTTTCTCAATGGTTTTGTTGGTTCATTTTAAAGTAATTTCATTAAGTCGACTAATGTTTAAAGACCGAATGACATCCGTTTTGTAAAAGAAAAGAGAAATCCTTAAGTAACATAAATAAATGTTGTCGTTAATAATGTCATTGTCTGCGATATACAAATATAGTTTATTGAAAATGCAAATTTTAAAAGATATTTTGAATTTTTCTTCATCTTTGACTGGCTGATTATGGATTAGAACAGAATAAAAAGAAAAAATGAGTTATTTATTTTTCTATTGCTATCAGAATAGAAATTATTCAAAACACCGACCGGTTAAATTATTAAAAATCAATGCAATGTTCAATAATATTTAAATGTCAACCTTTGAAGATTAAACCTTAGTTTATTATTATGTATTTTTAATTCAAGTAAAAAAAGAGGGAAATAATGCATGTGTGTGCATATACCTAATTAATACATGAAACTCTATTAATGTCGTTAAAAATAAGAATAATTTTTTTAGTTTTCTGAAACATTTGAAAAACATTGTCGTATATTAGTAATAATACTAATAAAAATATCGTGTGGATACTTCTTTTTATAAGAAAATTGGTTAAAACATATATACTTAGTTTACACTTGCAGAGTTTAATATTTAATTTTATAAAAAATATACATAAAGTTTTTTGAGATAAAATAATAAATTTTTTATAATAAGTACTAAGTAATATCAATGACACATAAGTCTGTCAGCGGTGTAAGTGTGTGTGTGTGTGTTTAAAATGCTGTTATAGCCATATTGGCTACATAAAATACAAATTGCTGAATTATTAGAAAGTGTCGATAAAATAGTTTTAGAATAATGTGAGTATGTATTCATTAAGTAGATATACAAACTATAAAAACTTGAAAACCATTATAACTTGTTACCATTATTGGAAATACGAGGGTAGGGCAAAAATCTCTCGACCTAACTTGGATGAGGATACTCCGTTAAACTGCTTTATAAATTTCAAACATTTCTGTCGTTTTATCTGTTTTTATTGTTTGCACGGATCTGAAACAGGAAAATAAGAAGAGAAACTAAAATTCGCGCATCTTTCTACTTCTCCTCCTACATCTCAAATGCTTAAGAGTTAAATGACTATGTTTGTTTACAAAGAAAAATATATAGGTCAAAACATTTATAGGTTTTTCTTGTTTACATGAAATTCTTTTTCGTATACGGCTAATGCACTATAGTAATTGTACACAATTTAAACAAAAAATAATAAGAAGAACGTAATTTACTGTACGTTATCTATAGTATACGGACGCTATACTAGTACGAGTAGTTTTCACACATTTTGTGTACTTATTTTTGAATTTTCATTTTTAAACTTGGATTAATGGCGATTGTTAATCGCGAAATCCACCACTGAACAGTATGTCTTGAATTAGTGCAGACAAATTTTATATTCAATTATTAATATCAATTCTCGCAATCATGTAATAAAATACTTAATAATTTTTTTAATGAAGTGCATAACGTATTTTATGTAGATGTACATAATGTACATTACACAGTAGTGCAATAGTGATAAATATTTAATCATTTAGAATTTACTTTTACTTTATAAATACGCATACATTTATATGATTTTATTACTTATTTCCTCTGGGTGAAAGGAATATTTCCCTTTTTTTCATTTTAAAAGACAAAATGCATGTACATATCTAAAATAAATATAATACTTATGTGAATAAAATTGTTTTAAAAAAAGTGAAAATAATTAAAATATTTATTTTGCGATGTGTTTTTTGTTGTATTTTTATTTTATCTATATATCATTGAAGATCTGGAGGAAAAACAGTTTCATACAGATTTACTATTAATTATGAGTTTTCTTTTTTTTTTTTTAGCAGTATAAAATAGATATATTTTGTAACAAACATATGCGCTATTAAAATATAAAAATATAAATAAAGTGTGTATACATCTATTATGAAAAAAAGATCTTCATATGAAGATCTTCTTGAAAGATGATCTTCATATGATATACTAAATGTTGCGTGTATATTGTCATTTTGTCATTGATTTTATTTACTTGTTAGCTATGGACATACATACTATTTTTGTTGATTATGTGATTTCTTGTTTTTAATCAATTACCTAACAAAAATATATTCACATTGTACCATATGCATCAAACTGAACGAATTAAGCTTGTTAAATAATGTTTGAATTTATAATAAGACTCTGAGAAGTGATGATTAATAGTTAATAGTTTATAAAGAAACAGGCCAGTAGACTGCAAAGAATAAAATGGCTGGATAATTTCATGATAACGATTAGGTTGTTCACAGAATTCAAAAGAAATGATGGTCGGTCGACAGAGAAAGTTGGAGATTTTTGTAATCATTATCAATAATATTTTTCAACTCCTCAACAGAAATTAATTGGGGAGATTGACACATACTTAATAATCAATCATAAGTAGGCATAATATATATGTAGGGAAAATATCTGATAATAATCTTATATGTACGTAAGTACGTAAAAGTCTAAACATTATGTCTATGACTTTTTCAAACGTATTAAAATGAAGTTATTTTCAAGCAATCTGTTGTATATAAATTATTGTCAAAAGTGAGTTTTCAATTGAATATTTTTTATTTAAATTTTGATAAAACCATAAGCAAAAGAATAATTTTATCTATTTTTTAACTTTAAAAAGTTTTATTTATTCATTATACAAAACATAAAAAATTTAACTTGAAAAAGTACAAAATTATTATTTTTTTTATCCCGAAAAATAAGATATATTACACCCACTTTGGATCCTTATTTGTTTCAGTGTCTTTAAATAAATTTTTTTGAATTAAAAACTGCAAAAATTTTATCAAATATTTTCCCCAACCACACTGTATGAGTATACGTGCCCATATATTAGACCAAACTCTATAAACTGTATTTTCTGTTTTAGATCAAACAACAAACTGATTGTCTTGTCTTCAAATAAAATCATGATAATAAAACGTTTAACGTTTGTGGGTTTTTTTTTGTTTCGGGAATCTGTTTATTATTTATAATTATCATCAGATTGTTAATGAAATTTTTCCGTTAAATAAAGTAAAAGAAAAAAAAAATAAATAAATAATATACAAAATAAATTTGAAAAAGCAAAAAAAAAACGGCAATAATTATGAGTATTAATAAATATTTGTATTTTTCAAATAGATTAATTATTCATTAATGTATACAAATTTATTTTTTAAGTTTACTTACATCCCAACAAAATGCACATCATTGAAATATGTAATATATACATATACGTGAGTTGTAGTAAATTTATTATTTAATCTTCTAAAAATAATATTGCTTACACTCACAGACAATATAATATGTTCAAGTTTTTTCTCTATTATTAGAATTAAATAAATACCAAATATATACCAAAGACCAATATAATATGTAATAGTACTAAATGTTAGATACAAATATGCTTAAGGGGTAATAATCTAGAGTTAATAGTACATATTTTTTAAGCATCATATAGCAGCCATTTTTCTAAAAATTCTTTCAGTAATTAACATTTGTGTTCAATGTTGCTCGGCAAAAAAACCATGGAAAGAACTTGTGACAATTGACAAAATTAATTGGGTGAAAATTATGAAGCAACTTATGAATTGATCTCCAAGATAATGTTACATTATGTATTAACACTTTTTCATGGGGTTAATGTTAAATCATTAGTTTGAAAAGCGATATTATTTGTGTTATTGATGAAAGAAAAGCAAATCTGTATATATGGGAAAGTGGTTCAAAATCAGTGTTTCAGAATCGAATATTCAGAAAAAAAAAAAAAATCCAGAGAGGCGAACATTTATATAAAATTAATTTTTAATAAAAATTTTGTTTATCAATATTTAAAAATAAATCAAAATTATATCGATTTGTACATACGAGCATACAGTTTAATTTTTTTCTTTTAAGTCAGTTGGTCAGCGTTTTCGTTACATGCATTATTGTAAAAATTTGACATAAAATCGAGCAACCTTCTACATACTTATGCTTGTTAATGTTTGTAGTTTATTAATGTTTTTTTTTTTGCATTCACATCTACATTTACAGTGACATAACAACAAAAGATATAAATCGTTTTATTAGACGTTTTGTCTAAAGTTTTGATGATTAAATAATGAGATCATTTTTATATTTTATATACATTTTATATACCTACATATGCTAATTATTTTTATCTTCTGAAAGGTTTTTGTGATTTTCAATGTTTTTTTTTTTTTTTTTTTTTTTTTAATTATTGATAATTTCTTGGTATAATATTATTTTAGTATGATATGATAAACATGTGTACGTACGTACATATATGCAACGATTTAATTAGATTCAAAAAATACAAATGTATAAAAATAAAAATTTTTTTTTTGTATTTTCTGAATTTTTATAATTTTGTTACAAAACAATTTTACATAAACATTAAATGAAATAAAAAAAAAAAAAACAACACAAAAATAAAGAAAAAATAAACTGAACTAATTTCGTCAAATTTCCATTCATAATAATTTAGTTTATTAGCTTTAATTTATAATTTAACATGTTTAATCTCTTCCTATAACCTATATAACAACCATAAGTAAAAATTACATTTTAATGGTGAAATCAATTCGAAAAACACCTGATTTGAAAAAATTCGTTACATTTAAATTTTAGGTATTATTTTTTAAATTATGCATATCTGTATTTACGTACAGTAGATATATACTCGTATGGTCCATTGAATGAAAACTCTGATTTGTATTGTTATTCCGTTTTTAATCCTATATGTATGAAACATAACAACTAAGTATTACAATCATTCGTACTCGTAATTACATATGTATATCATCCAAAAATTCGATTTGACTTGCAAACCACAGAGTTAATAGAGAAACAATTCAATTACACAATTGGGCCTAAAGCACCAATCAAATTATTGGTTTACTTATCAAAAATTGAGTTAATTTATTTTTCGAGTTTAATGAAATTTATTTTGTATTATTTACTAGTTATTGCATATCAAGAATAGATCTGAAGAATTATAAATCTACGGTCTAGCACTTTACTCTTTAAACTATATCTTTCGAATGCAATGTAAAAAATGTCTTATGTAAAAAATTATCGTTAATGATTATATTATCTTAAAAGTGTTTTTATTATGTTCCGAAATTTTAGGACTTCAAACTAACGACATAATTATATTCGTTTTATATTTACGCTAAATAATCATAATTAAAATCTACCTGATGTAAAAAATTAACAATTTGAACTTGACTTTGTTCTCTTTCATTACCATAACTATAGATTCGGACACTGTCCTATAATTTCTTATTATATATTTACAATTTATCTCATCATATGCAAATAAAACTTTGGTAACTGATTATTAATTTTTAGATTTTTTATGCGTATAATGCATATATAAACTTATAGATGGATTTGAGTAAATTGACTTTTTCGAAGTATTGCTCATATTATATTAATGCTCTATTCCAGATAAAACTAATCCATAAGGATCGTATTAACTAACCAAAATTATCTTTTATCTGAGATAAAGTTTATTCATCAACCTCGATTATACACACTATTCGAATATTTTTAAGACAACCTGAAAGTGGTAACATATGTATGTAAATATCGTTTGAATATAACGTTATTATTATTAACAGCAAAAGCACAACAGTCACATGTAATCATTACACCACATATAACCTCTTTCTCATTTTGTAATATTAACTTTTTGCAATCAGCTGACATGTTTGACACTCCAAAATTGAAATCTGAAAATAAATTTTATTTAGGTTGATGAATAATCTGAAATTATGCCCGGCTAAAATATATCCGAAGAATAATTTTGGAATGTGAATACTACCCTAGATGTTAAAATTATTATATCACAAGATTTAAAGTAATTTTATTTTCATGTTTTTTGCTTTTAATTAATTTAAAATGTTTAAATTAAATTTTCGAAATTTTTTTCATATGCTCGTATTGAACATTATAATTAACAAAAAATCTGCTAATAATTATCTCATAAAATGCATGATATTTGAATATTTTTATAGCTGCTTCATTTTACAAATTTTGGTTTTTGATTTAAAATTAAGATAAAATTAATTACTAAAACTAATGATGTCTTGTTATTTATAAAGTTAACTATATTTATAGAAATGAAGTTTTATATTTGAATTTATCTACACATATGTATATATATAAATTTACATTATACAGAAATTGTACAAAATTATATTTTTGTAAAGTTTGGAACTAAAAACAATTATTATTGACATACAGTATACTGGATTTTACTTGAAATTCGACAAATTTGAACAAAGATTGATAAAAATTTATATTTTTTTTATGTAGTATCCTTTTAAATACTTTGCTGATAGTAATAAGAAGCATAAGAATTTTTTCTTTTAAGCAAATAGCCTTAATAAAAATTCAATAACTGTCAATAGTCTTAATGAAAGTTCGTACTGTCTCTGTATAAATAAAATGTTGAAATGCATATTTATAGGAATTAAATACAAATACAACATCGAATATATGTATACTTATTCAATTGGTATTAATTATGTATGTGGATAAAAATAAATGTATATACATATTTATACACATCATATGTGATAATTTGTCATCAATTCATTAGAATAAAAAGTTAATTAAAAATTAATTAAATTTTCATGATTTATTTATGAATGATTTTGAACGAAATAAAAGGTTATAAACCATATAAATTGTATATTGTTTACAAAAACTCATACACTTATATTTTTTTTTTGTATGTGTCCTCTGTTTCTCTATATTCACCAATAAATATTTTGACGCATATTTAACTTTTGTCCGTTTATTTTTATTTAAATTATTTCAATTTTCCAGTACTTGCTTTAGTTTTAGTTTAGTCGAAATTTATAAATTTATTAGTTTCATCATAATGTCTTTTTTTTTTTTTAAATTATATTAGCCATTATAATGATATGAAGATTTAATGTAGGAGTGAGAGTTTTTTGCTATCCAAAATGAAAATTTGTAGATTTTGTATTTCCCAAAACAACATATTAAATGTCTTTTTTTTTGTCATTTTTTCCATCATAGTTTGTGATATTATGTATCTACATATTTATGTATAATTATGTAGACATCATAATATGCAGCTAAAGTGATTTCATTCAAGCCTTGATTTTGTAAATTCAAATCAAATGTTGTAACAAAATGTAGACAAAAAACCAAAAGCAAATGAAACAAATATACATAATACATTTTTTTTTTAAATTAATCAAATTTGTATTAATTTATAATGAAAATATAAAGCCACTTTTATTTAAAGTATTTCTATTGTTTTTTGTTAAATTTTTTTATAAATCTGCATAAATTTAATATTCGTTGAAATTTAGGTATAAAAGTCTTCGTATTTGCATTAAAGGGCTTCAAACGAATTTATCACTTAAAACGACCAATATCAAAATAGTCTCATCTGTTTAGTTAATCAATTCAAAAAGATTAAAATGAAAGTGAGTACATAATTGAGAAATTAGACAAATATTTGAAATTAATATTTAAATTTTTTTTTTTTAATTTTCGAATAGGGTATTTTAGGTATCGTGATTTATTTGTTGGCTGTTGCCAACGCTGGTTTTCTTGGGCCAGCAGCTGTTTCACCAGCGATCAGAATTTCAGAAGTAGTTGAAGCTCCTGGACCAGTTTTAAGTCATGGTTCACTTGGATATGGTAGTCCTGCCGCATATGCTGCTGGACCCGTGATATCAGCAGGACCAGCCTTGAGTTTTGGCCATGCGATAGCATCTGGTCCTTCAGCTATTGCTGCTCCAGCTCCGGCACACACTTTTTATACTGCATCAGCTCCGATTTCTACTATAATCAGTCATAAATCTTTGGGTTATGGACATGCTGTAGCTGCAGCTCCTGCTACAATATCCGCTGGTCCAATATTATCTGCTGCTCCTGTAGTGTCATCAGCTCCATTAGCACTTGGTGGTTACGGAGCATTGGGATTTGGAAGCATTAGTGGTATTGGTCATTGTGGGCATTCCGGTCATTATGGACATTCTGGTAATTATGGACATTCTGGTCATTATGGACATATCGGATATGGTGGTCTTTTTCATAGAAAATGAAATGTGATTGATTGTAGTTATAATTTTGAATTATTGTTAATTGATTTTATTTAAATAATAAATTATTTATTTCCATAAAAATAAAGTGTACTTTTGAATTATTTTAACTACAAAAGAAATGCAAAATTGTAATATGTTTTGTGAATCAAAACTGTAAAAATAAATGTGTCAAAATGTGAACATTAATATAATTATTTTTGTTGTATTCTGTACATATACATATATATTACATTTTGTATAAATTCAAAATTTATTATTCTGCAAATACATACATTTGTGTTTGTATTTTTAGATAGAAGTAATAATTAACGAACTCACCTTTAGTCATGTGTATCTGTTTTATTCTTGGTCCTTCATTTTATTATGAGCATATTTTTAATCTAATATTATTAATCAAGAATATAAATTTTGTATATACTCGAATATGCACATTCTCATAAAGGTATATCTGTATACGTACATATAAGTGAATAGAAGACATTGATTTATATCGGGCTCAAAAAAAGTTCATTGAAAATGTATAGTATTCGTATCGGATATAGCTATAATACCATTAAATTTATAAATGAATTCTAATATAATAAAAGCAAAATACATATATATGATATGTATAGCTGTTATATGATATAATAATTATATGTATATTCTAGAAGAACATTTGTTTTTTAGTTCATATTAATTTGCAAAAATTCTAAATACCTTTTTTTTTATTTAAATATAGACGTAAAAATTTAAATTTGAATAAATTTTTTCAGACAATATATAGTTTTTTTTTATATACATATATGACGAAATAACATTTGTTTTGCATATAATGAGAGAAAAGATGAAATATTTCGAAAATAATCAGAAATAAAATATAAATTAATTATCGCAAATAAAATAAATTTAGAAAAAGTAAATTCCAAATAACTCGTTAAAATAATATATTAATGAATTTGATATCGAGTGTATAGTAAAATATTTTTGATCTCAGTACATTTTTTTTTATAAATTTTTGCATAAGATTAATATATGCGACAATTCAAACAAACAAACAAAAAAGTGCACATTCGATGCGCAATATTATATTTGAATACTTTTTGTAAAACTTTATTTATTTATTTATGTTTTTTTTGTATATAAAACAGGTCAATATGTATAAATGTATATTGTTTGATTGTATTAGAACTGATTTAAGAATACATATTTCAACAGAAGTATAAAAGTAAGAATCATTTACCGGATTTGTGTCATTTGCAAAATTCATTTTATTGAAATTAAATTGAGTGAAATTTTAAAAATAAGTAAATACTGATATACAAAATGAAGGTTAGTCATTAAATAATTAATTTCATTGTACAAATAATTTTAAAGAAATTATGTTCTTGTCTTTATAATTTTTGTTTTATTCTTTTAAATAAATTTCTTAGGTTTTTATATGTTTTTTGGTTTATTTGGTAATTGCTGACGTACATGCTAGTGGATCAATTGGGCATTCTTCTCCAGATGTTGTTTATTCAGCTCAAGTTTATACGTTACCTGTTGCGCCATCGGTCGTTTCCGTGAAATCAGTTCATTACGCAAAGGTTCCGGTCCAAAAATATGCTACTGTACCAGTTAAAGAATATAAAGTGAAAAATGTTGTACGAAATGTTGCCGTTCCAGTTAAAACGTATACGCTATCTAAACAGATAACACCAGTTGTTGTCCCCGTTCAATCGTATCGTTCTGTTCCAGTGCAAACTTATAAAACTGTACCAATTGAAACAGTTCATCAGATTCCAGTTCAACATGTTCAACCAGTTCATACTGTTCCAGTTCAAGCTGTTTCAGTCAATGCCTGGAATTCATGGAAAAAGTAGTATTTAAAATTTATGAGAATTTATAAAATGATTTTTTGAAGAGAGTTGAGGTCAATAATAAAACCATTAAATTTTAGAAATTGAATGAGTTTTTGATATGTAAGAATAATGATGTATAATTGAATAATGATAATTTTGTAAAAAGTTAAAATGTACTTAAGTAAAGTTCATACGACAAAATTTAAATGCCAATTTCTTTTACCATTATTTTTACGTTTAACTTTTATATTCTTTCCACTGTAATGTTTTCAATGTGAATGGCAGCGTCGATTTTTTGTAGGTGCACATTTATTGGATACATATCTTCTCATGTGTTAATCAATACTTGGAAATGCTCAGTTAACCTGCGATAAAGAAGAAATAAAAAGAAAATTAAATAAATACAAGATATTTTTTAAATTTATTATTTTATATTTCTGTGTATTCTCTTTTCCATAGTACAACCAGTAATATGTACATTGTACATACACATTCATATGAATTAGAAGTTTATAAATTATGTAATTTTTATATGTTCACACCAATCAGTAAATAATCGTCAAAGTTGTATTTACGATAATTCTTGAAAATTTTATTTCCTACGCATGTAATGTAAGCACCGAACATACGCATCATTCGATATTATATTTAATGATTCAAAACTATACTTATTATTATATAATATTATGTGCAAGTTCAATTTTATTTAAGATATTATTTAACACTCTAAAGCCAAAATAACGACGATAATTTTATGAATATACTTGTAAATTTTCTTAAATGTTTCATAATTTTTCATTAAATTTTAAATAATCAAATATCGATAATCTTTATTTTATCTTATTATGTAAAAAAAAAAATTAAAAGTCATCATCAAAAGAAAGTGATTGTTATGTAAATAAAATCATCTTGCAGCATAAGTACTTATATACTGCAGATACAAACAGTTATGATGAATTTAAACCTTTTGTTGAACTATGAATATTTCCCACATCATGAAGAAAAAATTTTTATAAATTTGATATGGTATGTGCCCTTTTTTCAGCACACACACATCATTACATAATTCCTAAATATAAAAATACTATAAGATGTATGTATACATACTACATTACATTCATGAACATATGTACATAATTTAAAAAATTTTTTGATAAAATAATTAGATACATTAATACTTAAATTTGTTTCAATTTACGAGTACTTTCTATTTTTCTATGAGTACTTCATACGAATACCAGCATACATTTAGTACATAACATATATATCTTATTCATATATGTTCATTAAAAATATTTACACTTGTAAGAAATATCTCAATTTAAGCCTAATTAATGTTTATTCAATTCGTAAATTACCGTGAAAATATACAAATAAGCGACACAATAAAACATAAAAAATCTGATATGCAAATAATATAGAGAAAAACTTTCGTTTTCAATATGTACATTACATATATTTGACTGAAGTATGTATATCTTAATATTTATATACATGATAAATACGTAGACAATTCGATAGCTGCTACACATACCATAACACATGAGTATGTATTTTTTATGATGTTATATGTACAAATGATATATTGAATACATAAATTGTTGACATCTAAACATCATCAATGTTAAACCATATAAGAGTTGTATGTTTTAATGTCTTGAACATTGACCTTTGTTTGCAGTAATTCATAAGAAAATATGAATATATTGTGTAATAAATTATAGATAGGTAAATGTTTACCGTATTTTTTTTTATATCTCCCGACAATAAAATTATTATAAAGAAATTTATCGATAAAAATTCAATTTAATATATACACATACCTAAGCATAGTTTCATCAATAAAAATTGTTGATATGCGTTAAATTACATTGCGCATTTTTAGGTGTAGCTGAATATAGCAATGGATTACATTTTCTTCTTTATTATTTTAGATAAATTAAACTTATAACTGTGTATTGTAATTCAGATATTACATGTAAGTCATCAAAAGTACAATAATTTTCATAATAATAAAATTCAATTTACACTTTAAAAATGAAATTGAATGTGTGCACTTCATGATGAATTTAATTGCACTTCATTAGAAGAAATCGTTTTTCATTTGTATCATCTTCAAACTTATAAAATTTTATGTTAAATGTTAAATTGAAAAAAGATTTGTCGGGGGGATTTGTCAGTTATTTTTTTTTTTCGAATAAAAAAACAAGTGCTTAATGAAATAAAATTAAAAATTTTTGAATTTGAAATATAATTTATTCATTTTATATTCAATTTATATTTATTCTTTGTTTTTTTATTTAGATTTTTGAATCATTGAAAGGAAAGATCCTTGAACGCGAAAACCCAAATTCAGTAAAATTTATATCTTTTTATATTATTATCGCTACAGCATTTTAAAGATTTAATACTGTTTTATATAGGAATATAAAATTTATTGAAGGATTTAAAAAAAGTTTAATTAAATTAAAAACATAAATATTTATGGTATTTCTCATTTGCCAAAAATTGTCACAATTTACACAATTTTTTTACTACATAATTTGTATTTCATTTGAATAAAATAATCAATCAAAGGATTATAATAATAGTACTTACCAAACACCCATATTAATTCACGCCCTTCAGCTCACAATATTATCGTACACTCGTAAGATACGAAAAACACTGAAAAATATTTAAATTAAATTCTAATTTGTTGAGTTATTAATAACGCAAAACCGTAAGAATTATCAAAAATTACCGAGTATAAATATTTTCTTAGAAAGTAATTGTGCTATTGCAAATTTTTTCACTTTTTAAAATTATTTTATTCAGATAATGTTTATGAAAATTATCTATGTGAAACATGAGTATATTATATGAAATTGCGTTGTAACTGGCAGTACGCACTGTTGTGTACTGCCACTGCACAGCACTTTAAAATTTAAGTTGTCGAGAACTTAACTGTCACTATGTGCTTTAATATTTGTAGTAAGTTTTTATTTCTTGTACGTCTTCCAGGTTTTCATTCCAATTTTAAATTTTATTATATTTTTTCATATAACATAAGAGTGTTATTATTACCGCTATTATCCACTCATGAACACGAAATGAATCAATGAATGTAATAGAATGACATTCAATTATTAAATTACATCGACGATAATGGTGATGATGATGATGATGATGATGATGTTGATGACGATACACAATTTATTGTAAGTTGAATTTTAATTCGAAATTTGTATAGAGAATAAAAAAGTTTTCAAAAAAACAAAAAAAAAACAAAATTGCATGTTTGATGTAGTTTGGCTTGGCTTTGTCTACCTCCTCTAATAATTAAGTACGTACATAGGTATGTACATCACAATCGTACAACTGTGCAATAATTGTTGCGTAATGGTTGACTATTATTTATCTAACTTTGAATTCATATGAGGAATGAGTACAAGAATAATGAAGAGGCGATAAGTTCAAATCTAGTACTTTATAATGTGAAAAAAAGTTAAATAACGAAAAAAAAAATCGTGATGAAGTCTTTGTGTTTGTAATATGAGTCTATTGTGATATTAGTGTTGGCATTTGTGGATGCCTGAATATAATTGAAAATTTTAGTTGCTTTTAAGAAAGCATTTCTCTGTAAACGGAGGAGGATATTTAGTATAAAGATGAATCGAAAAACTTGTTGGTCATCAGTTGTTTTCGTCCTCTAGAAGGTAGTACAACGATAACAGCAGAATGAAGGTTAGTATTTAATACCTTTTTTAATAACTTGAAAGGATTACCAATAGGCTGAATAAAGGATAATTAAATGTGGATTAAATTTTAGGTGTTTGTTTGTATTTTGTGTATCATGACGACTGCGTCCGCTTTATTTTTGGGAGGCGGTGGTAGTGGTGGAGGATGGTCTGGAGGAGGCGGAGGTGGTGGCAGTAGTGGATGGTCTAGCGGTGGGGGTGGTGGAGGATGGTCAGGAGGAGGAGGAGGCGGTGGTTGGTCAAAAGGTGGTGGCGGTGGAGGAGGTGGTGGACATGGTGGAGGAGGTGGAGGAGGTGGTGGACATGGTGGAGGAGGCGGAGGAAATGTGAAAGTGATTAAAGTAATCAGTAGCGGAGGTGGTGGACACGGTGGTGGTGGTGGAGGAGGAGGGTGGTCTGGAGGCGGCGGAGGTGGAGGTTGGTCAGGAGGCGGAGGAGGTGGTGGATGGCCAAGCAGCGGGGGAGGTGGTGGTTGGTCAGGAGGAGGTGGAGGTGGTGGTGCGCCACAAGTTAAAATTATTAAAATAATATCATCTGGAGGCGGAGGTCAGGGTGGCGGAGGAGGTGGTGGACATGGTGGAGGAGGAGGTGGAGGACACGGGGGATGGTCGAGTGGTGGTGGCGGTGGGGGATGGTCAGGAGGTGGTGGAGGTGGAGGTCACGGTGGTGGTAGTGCCGGTGGTGCTGTTGTAAAAATAATCAAGATTATTGATGCTGGATCGATCGGTGGTGGTGGCGGAGGAGGACACGGTGGAGGTGGTGGCCTGTCGGGAGGATGGCAACCATCAGGAGGTTGGGCGTAGTTCAAGAATTCGTTTTCACCTCATAAAAATTTCAAAATTTCCAAAAATTTGTGATGTCATTGTTTAGTTCTGAATCTATATGATTTTTAATCAGTCTGTACCTGTTAAGTTGATTATAAGAAATGTTTAATAAAAACTGTATATTTGTTATGAG
Source organism: Villa cingulata (assembly GCA_951394055.1). Classification (NCBI taxonomy): domain Eukaryota; kingdom Metazoa; phylum Arthropoda; class Insecta; order Diptera; family Bombyliidae; genus Villa; species Villa cingulata. The sequence goes on from OX596018.1 coordinate 3,812,852, forward strand.
ATTAAAATTTTTGTTTTTCTATATAAACTTTCATACAAAATAATATCTCAAATATTCCAATTAATATTAGGTAATACGGGTATGGTTATGGTATTGTTTTACTTTTGTTTTCATTGTGGTTAATATTTCATCTCTCTCATAAGATTGATTATTTTAAAAATTTATTTTTCTCACATTACTATCCAAAAATATGAAATAATTGAACAATTACATCATCGACTTTCTTCTATTGTCTCTCATGTCGATTTTCACTGCATGCAGTTCCGTGAAATATATTTAGCTATTTACTGCCAATAGTCTATTAAATGTTTGCTATAATTCAAACATATTCACGTTTATATTGAATGAACAGTACACATATCTACACTTACATATGAGTAACTGTGAACGTTTAATGCACATATAAAACGATTTATAAAGTACTTAATGTAGAAAAATTTTTGCCAACATTTCTTTTGAAAAGAAATTACTTCCTTAGTTAAAAGTTCCAATAGTAATAGACAATACATTTCAAGTACCTTTAACAAGTGTAACGTCTTTATCCTCATCATCTATGCATATCTCATAATCTTATACTTATTATGATAAATAAAATTGAGGAACTAAACATTATCTTTGCTAAATGTGTTCAAAATATGCATTATATTTTATGTAAACATAAAACATTTTTGAATGCAAGAAAAAAGCATTAATGGCACACAATAATTTATTTGAGGAAAAATTATATGTATAAAAGAAAGCAAAATATATGAAGAAATATGGATAATATTAAAATTCTTCTTACGAATTGTTTAATTAAAAGATTACAATAAAATAGAAATATATTTTTACCTTTTCTTTATAGAAGGTACATCTATGTACATATTTACTTTCATTTCTATTTGTTGTAGAAAATTCTCTTATTTATTTCCTTGAAAACAAAAAAAAAAGTGGCTTCTACGAGTATTTAAACATTTTTAAAAACCCATTCAATTATTTTTATCAACTTATGAATGAGAATGATATTTTAATTGTGCATTTACCTCTCATCATTAGTCATGTTCAATTATCATTATATGTATAGATGTTAATAAATGAATCTGGTATGAAGCAAAAAAAAGTTTAGGAAAACAAACAAGAATGCCATTCAAAGATGGAAAAAAGTAAATCAAGTGAAAGGTATAAATCAAAACTTAATATGTACATATACTCAAATATGCATACATATATACGTAATAATTAAACAGATATCTTAAAGATAACGACATTATTTTGAATATCTGATAAATTTGATAGCAATGTCAAATAAAAAATCATCAGAAATTTATATATCAAATTGAATCTTCATGAAAAAATTTATGAAAAATTTGTAAAATGTGTCAGTTGAACGTGAGATTTAATTTTATCATCTGAAAATTACATGTGTACTAGTGTATAATGTACGAGTTCAAGAATTAGTTACAAAATTTGTACAATGACCCCATATTTGAAAAATTTAGCAGCTTAAACTTATCCAATCTAAATCAAAAATAATTATTATCACTCATGGCTAATTTATGTGAAAATTTTGATCAAAACAAAAGATGAATAGTAATTTTTGTTTTGTTTGATTTTGCTTTTTTTCTCAGAAGTTTTACTATACAAATTACGAATTATTTTTCTTTTTTACATCTGCATATATGAGCAAATGAAATTTTAATTGTACGAAAGATTAAATATTTAAATTTACTAAATATAATTTAAAACATTAATCGCAGTCATAAGTGTACTAGACAGTAGACACGAAAAACCAGTATTATTTTTTTCGTTTTCATTTTTCATAAAACCAGTTGGTAATATTTGTAACTATCAGAAGAAAAGAATATTTAATAATAATAATAATAAACATTGGAAAGCAAAAATTAAATAAAAAAAATATATGAAAATTGAAGAAAATAATTTGAACAAATTTATATTCATGGTAAAATTGCATAAGATATTGAGATATTGGTATATGCAATGTAATTGAAATCGAAACCATGGATAGATTGTAATGAATACACAAATCCACTGTAAGATTTTTTATGCATATGCATAAAATTTTACATGTATGTATGTAGATTGAGATGATAGAGAAGAAGCTATGTGGAATAGACAATTAAGTATCTATTTTTCGAATAATTTTCAAATTGTTAGTCATGTACACATATGTACATATCATTATGTATACGTATACGCGTGTACACCAACATATGCATTTTGAGATTATTATTTGCTATGGAAATACTTATGTACTCGAGTCGAGTCTTGAATACGAAATGTTAGGTATCACAAGCGATAAACTAGGTATTATACACTGGTACATAATATAAAATATGCTTTTAAGACGAGATAATTAAAGAAAATATGATTTGTAGTTTTTATGCAATTTTATTATACGGCAATCAATATAGTAAATTACAAATCATTGTTGAATGGTTATGATGATAGAAGTACTTAAAAAAAAACATATGTATATTTTGAAAAAAATAAAAGTAGATTTTATTAACTGAAAAATGAGAATGAATTTACTTTCGGGAAATTGTTAAAAATTTTAGTCGATTAAAATACATAAGACTTCCTAAATTTAATAATGCTTCAATTAAACGTGTCTATACGATTATGTATGCAGAGTTTTTTGAATTAAAAAATGAAATTAGTTATAAGAAAAAGTAAAATATTGTAGTGCTAGTGGTATTACTTTGTTCTAGCTACACACACATGAAATGTATCTATAGAGATTAGTTTTAATATTCGTATGTGATATTAGCTAGTTGTGTGTCAGTGACAATTTAGATAATGAACATCGTGGTATCACCAGCAAAAGTAATACTTTTGCCTGATATGTACAAAGCTACAGGTACAGATAATTAACTCATTTGGTGTAAAGAATTGATTAACATTCAAAAACGAACACATAAAATTATTTTTATAATTTTTGTTTTTAAAATGTAAATGAATTTCAAAAAAGTTGTAAACCATTTTTTTATTCATTAATTTCACTTTTTTTATGATTGATGAAAATGCTATGATTTTTAGTTGAAATTTAAATTACTTGGAGACGAAAAAAGAAAATATAAATTAAGAGTAATTAAAATCAGTTAATTATTGATGGATATATAATGTATGTTTAATTGGACCTACATATAAACTATACTGTATATTTTCATTAGTCAGGGCTATTTTCTAATCGATTCTTTGATATTATAATATTGTAAATTTAATAATGATTACATTCATTTTCTTTTTGTTGTAAATAATCTCGGAAAATTTATTCGAGAACTTAATCAAACACTTATACGATAGGAAAATGTTCATATAAATTTTATTACATATTATATATTTTTTCTTTTATTATCTTAGTTTGTGTAATTAAGAGGAAGTTACATAAACATTTCATTTTTTTTTCTGTCTAAAGTAGGGCACTTTATTTTTAAAATAAACACATCGTATGAATTATATGAAAATCTATTTCGGATTTATGATTATTTTTAAGTCATTCGTTTCACAACTATAAGAAGATTTTATTTTTTCCTTCAACCTAAATGTCAAGAGTCATATGTCATATTGAAAATAAAAAAAAAATTATATTTTATAACATTCAAGTACCCTTTGTTTCATATATAATGTGTAGTAGTAGTAGTACCTACTTTAAGTTTGTTTTTCAATAATTTTTCATATTTATAGAGTACGAATTTCATAATAGATTTATAACCTAAAATGACACCTGTTTTAAAGTCTTGCTATTTGTATGTAAATATTGTTACATAAAATATTGTAGAGTACAGTATTTAAATTTCCATTAATTCTATATATAATTTCGTTATGTCGTAATAAATTTTTTTATGTGACATCCTCATACCTCATATACGTTATTAAATTATGTATTTTGTTTTCTCTAATATAATTTTCAATTTATCTACAACATTAAGTTTAATATACATACATATGTATGCTAAATGCATATAGCATATATACATTCATTAAATAAAAAACGTAGCATTATATAAATAATCTTGTTGAATTTATAAGAGGCAACTTGTTTTATAGGTAAGCATAATGTATGCATATGTAGAGCTACAGACGTTAGTTAAAATGTTCGAATTAAAATTTTCGAAAATAAACAATGTTGGCAATATTTATTATTTTGGATGCTTCTTTAAAGAAGTAAAGGTAATTAATTACATAATGTTTTAAACGATCTAAGTTGTCTATCACTTTAAGTAAATATACATTATGTATGTAGATGAAATAATTTATTTGAATATTCAATGATACAGTCGTTACTATTTATTTGAAAAAAAAAAAAAAATCAGAAATGCATAGATCTAAGAGACGAGTATAAATCCATATATTTGAATTCCGATTGTAAGCAATTTATCATTTTGAATGAACTTTTAGTAATTTATATGAACACTTATTTTTCGAACGGTGTACACGATTGCAAAACTTATATATTAAAACATCAATCAAATGCGATCATATTTTAATTTTAAAATATCCACACATTTATACCCGCCCGCATACGTATTTGAAATTTGTATTTCTCATCATAATATTATTCCAAAATGACCACATAAAATTATTTTAAATTCTGATTATAATTCAAAAGTTTAGATCTAATCAAATTAACAAAAAAAAAAAAAAAAAAACAAAGTGATTTCAACATTTATTATGAAAAACTTACTTTAAGATACATTTTCAATGCCAAGTTAACAATAAAATTTACTTTGAAAATTTTTTCAATTAGAAATATGAAAAAAAAAAAGGTAAACAGAAAAAAAACCTAATGTTCATAAATAAACGTACATATAGGTATAATAATGCAACGAGTACATAGATTGTCAGTCATCATCATCATTATTTTCAACTCCATCAACTTTAATAACAAAACACAATGTGCAAAATAAAATTCATTTTAGTTTCTTTTACTTGCGGATTCGAATGCAAATTTCATTTGAATCTAGGAAAAATTCAATAATAATTCAGTGTGATGTGTGAATATCAAATGTAAAACTCTAAAAAAAAAAATAATCAAATGAGAGAAAAATATGATGATTTTACATTCACATTGATAATATAATTACGAGGAAGTCGGAAAATATTCATACTCATTTGATTATTTTTATTTTTCAATTTTACTCTTCTTCATCAATTTTGTTTTTTTTGTTTTGATTAAGTGCAAAGATTTAAAAGTTTGAATGCACATGTACATGTAAATGTAATATTTCTGAAATGTGTATAAATGTAAATGGATATAGAATAAGATTAAAAAATGATGAATGTAGATCTCGATACATTTCGTGTTTAATCAAAAATAAATGAATCGTTAAATAATAATCATTTGGAAACACGCAAATCCATACAATACATTGTATATTAAATACGATTTATGAATGAAACTGAATGCTCATTTATTTTGTAGTTCATAATTTTTTTTTTCAATTTTAGAATTATATAATAAATATTATGAATTCATTACACATGGAATTATGATTATTATGAAATTTCCTTAACAAGTATTTGTAGGAAAGTGAATTTGTATCAGCATATGTCTACATAAATTAGAAAATAATATTAAGAATCTTCAGTAAAATATCTGGATAATGACTAATGAAGTTTCAATAATGCATTTTCATGTTAAATTATTAAAAAGTAAAAACTGATTTGAATAATTATATTATAGATTATTAGATACTTATGGCGAAGACATACTATACAAAATAAATCTAAGAACTTTAATAAAATTTTCAGTAGCTAATAGATAAAAGATATATGCATATGGGCAAGTATATTATATATTGGGATTAATGCATTGCTTTTAATGTGCTAAGAAAAACAAAACTGGCTACAATTTCTTTTTCGTTTTTTGGCACATTCAAATTCATTTAATTGTTTTTATATATTTAGAGTAAAAAACAAGCAAAGGTTTCAAAATTCCTACATGCAATTTCTGAATTATATATTATGAGGAATCACATACATATGTATGCATGATGAATATTGCATGAATAGAGACAATGATGGTGTGTTACAAAAAAAAAAAAGTTGACATTTTACAATAAATTTACAATGCTGATAAGATATAGCCAGATATCTATATGGATATATAGTAATCGATGAATTTCCTGGTTTTGGAAAATAATCAAATACAAAAAGCGCCATAAAGCCAGACATATAGGATTGTTTGTAACGTTTGCAGTATTCAAAATAATGTCTGTAATATTTTCTTTTTTTTTTTCTTTTGCAATATTCACTTTTAATATTGGCACACTACATAGAATTATAGAAATAATTAATTCGAAAACAAAAAAACCTATAAAACAGAAAATTGAAAAAGAAATCAATTGCATTGGTGCTTCATTAAAATTCAAATCAAATAATGTACAAATCTAACGCATTACGTACGCAGAAGCTATCTAAAGTAATAAATTATTGTATTTTACATAACATACTCACAGCACTATTACACAACGAATTCATAGATTTATTTATGAATATATGTACAATGTATGTATGTACCTGTATATGGATGTATGTATGAATATGAATCATTGATGATTATCTGTCATCATTGTTTAAAAATAGATTATTTTTGATTGGTAATTCAAATATTCATTCATTGTTCGTGTATTTATTTTCGACTAATTTTTATTTATTTTCTGACTGATCGAAGACATTAAATCTATTTATACTAAGAAACTAGTTTAATATTAAAAAATGTTCGATTTAAAAAGATACTTTGCATATGAATGCAAAAAAAAATCTTATTTACTAATCTGTTTGATCTGTTTAATGACATTTATATGATAACTTGAAATCGGATTTATATGATATTTCTTTGACGTATTTAAATTTAATTTCTTTAAAGGTGATCTACTCAATAAAAAATATGAAAAACGAAATTTTCAACTATAATCGGAGACAATTTCTATACACTCAGACTATCGAATTGTATGCAATTTGTATTTTTGATTTGGTAATTTATCTAACGAGTTCAAGAATACTTAATAGTGGCAGGTTGAACTGAAAATTGCTCTAAGTCAAAATAGAATGGAATTAAATTTGCTTTAAGGTAATGTTTCATTACAATTAGTTTCGATTTCAGTTATTGGAATGCTATGTGGTTTATCTGTCGATTAAAAGATTTTGAGGTTACTCGCTTAAATCTTTCGTTTTTATATATGAAATTTCATATATTCTGTACGACTATAGCAATTACATTTTTTTTCACTAATTTTCATAATAATAAAATCATAATAATCAACTATTTATTTAAAAAAATACATAATATTTGGCATATTGTATTAATTAAAGTTCATTATGTCTAAATTATATACAAGTATAATATTTGATTTGCATTCAAATGAATTTAACAAATATAAGTGAAGAAATTATTTCGAATAAAAATGAAAAAAAAATATATTTGAATTTTATTATTTCATCTACATTATTACCGCGAGATAAATTAGCAACATGAGATACATAGATATAATAAAATATTGTAATTTTGATGCACGATTATAATTGAAAATTGTAAATTCATTTTTTTTTAATCATGCATGACTTTGAGATATAATTGCATATGGCTGCAGTTTCAGTAAGTTATTGGCAATTTGAAAAATAAAAGTTAAAATAAAAAATATAATAATATCTTAGCTTTAAGCAGGAATTGATTACATTTTATTTTGCATTCAGTTCAACTAAATTACTTGCAACAAGTTTTTTTTTGTTTTTTGTTTTTTGACTTTACTTTTTATATTAAATAAAGGAAATTGTTTCAAATGAAAAAAGAAATTTTTGATGGAAATTGAATATTTTCATTCGATAGTATACTTATGCTTAAAATGTAAATGAAAAAATTAAAATATAAATTTGAAGATCCGGTTTATTTTTTTCAACGTTCATTTGCAATCATTTTATACTAAATACCATTTGCATTTATCATTTTTATAAATTTAAAAACAGATTAGTGCAATATCTTGTCATTTAAAAATTGCTCCATTAAATCATATGATTTTCATTTATTTATTAAATAAAATTCCAATATTGCGTCTTATGTCTTATCTTTTTGTTTAGCTACACTCAATGTAATTAATTGTTTCAAACCAGCCTTGAAAAAATGATAATAAAAACAGTTTATTTGCATAATATTGCAACATTCATTAATTATTATTTTGATGATTCGTCATAATTTTTATTTTAAATGAAAAACAAAAAAGGAAAAAACGTGATCTTTGCGCATTATGCACATTCGTATTCGTATATACAATACGTAAGATTATGATGACAAAATCTTATAGTTTCTCTTACGTTTTATTCATTACAAAAAAGAAAAAAAAATACTCGTATATAATAAAGAAAGAAAAATAAATTCTATTTAACGAGATGAATTAATTTCCTACTATTTAATAATATAAAAGGCAGATGTACATCATAAGAAATACAATTACCTGTTATTCAATTACAATTAATTTTCGTTATAAATTTTATGAGATGTAATGATAATGGTAAAAATTGATTCAAAATGATTCAAAATTTTTTGTTATACTTCACAATCAATTTACACACGTAATTTTTATATAGAAATATGAAAAAACTGACTTCCTATAGGATGAAAAAATAAAAAAATATATTATGTAACGTACTCGTACATTTATATACATAACACAGTATGTATGATCAATATTTTTGAGATTGAAAAACAAAAAAAATCCATTATTCAAAATGCTTCTGTATTTTGCATTGTTTAAGTTATTACATAATCATTTAAAGAAAAAGAAATTTCGTAATTTGGAATACTGTATATGGAATAGGAAACGCATATATTCTGTAAATATCAAGAGATATGAATGCGGTGATAAAAATATAATTGAGTCAAAATTTCATTATTTATAAAAATTTCGAATATACATACATTATATACATACATATTTTTTGTATGAATTTCAAGATCGTATTAATAGTACGAAAATATAAGTAATTTGCAGATTTTATTTTATCACTTCGTAAATGATTGAAATCATGTAAAGATCATGAACATTTTTCCAAAATAAAAGAAGTAATTATATTACTAATATGCTAATGACTGAGTAAAAAAGTAAAATATTTTCCTATTTTTCGCACTTATCCCTACGGTATCTGATGTTGATGTACAATAGCAATCTCACTTAATCGCGTATTGTGAGCAATTAATCATCAATTTTCTATAACTTATTTTTATTTCCGTCTTCCTTTAATTATTGCTTGTGCTTCATATAAATATGTGTATAAATATATACATATGTATGTACTAATACTAAATACATATATCATTTCCGGAAAAATTGCCTACGCTACAACAATGAACATTATATACATTAAAAAGTTGCAAATAATCCGATTTGGCAAAAAAGGGAGAAAAGAAATCTTCTTAATTATATTGTTTTTTCACATAAATGCATATATGTATACATACGTACGGCATATAACCACAGTGGTCTAATTATTCAACCTAAAAATATGCATATGTATACACATTTATATGTAATATTATATACATAGTATGCGCACATTCGTGTTTGATACAGACTTTTAATCGTCAACGTCACATATGGCGTAAAAAATCACACATTACACTATTTATACTGTTTATAAAGTTTATAATTTATAATTTAATTTACGAGTAGATTTTTAAAAATTTTTTTCAATAAACATCAACAAATATGTACGAGTAAATAATACACATATCAGATTACCTCATTGATATATAACGAATAAATGTATTTTTTTAAATTAAATTGTTACATAAATGTAAGTATACACAATTAATGTTTTTATGTTATAATTCAAGACAATTTATTGTGTTTAACGTTTGCTAGACTTTTTTTCTAAAAAACATGTAATAAGTAATGATACGTAATCTGCTTTCATATCATATACTCTATTTAAAGGATTAAAAAACATTTTAAAATTTGTAAAGAGGAAATACTATCTTAGGGGAATGCTATAAGAACCCGAGAGAGAACAAAGATATGCATTGAAGCAGGATACAGTAATTGTGTAAGGTCCTAAATACGATGTTCGATGGTCAAAATTAAATGCTGGCAGATTTTGAAGGATTGCCTGTTAAACACAAAGTCTATGGAAGGATTTAGGAGCCACGAAGAAGAAGAATGATAATAATCAGAAAATCTAATATTTAAATTTTATTAAGTATTTGACTGTTTATTTGATGGTATTCTTGTATAGTTGTAATTCAAATAAATAATATAAAATTGAAATTTATATAAATAAAATTTATTACCGTTACACATTATTAATTTTTATTTTTGTATGAACAAACCATTTTGAAAACTAAAAGATAAACTCTCCACTGGATAAGAAACTCCACTAATTGTTACCTCAATATCAAAATTGCCATCTCGTGGAAAGAGTTTATAGTATTTTTTCTTTCAAAGTTTTCTTTCCATTTTATTTGAAAATTTAAATTTATAAATAACAGAAAAGCTTCCTTATAATGCTATTTTCGTTAAATTCGTTTGTTTTTTTTTTATAATTTTTATTGAGTTTAAATTTTTTAAATAAAAAAAAAAAATCTATAACTTAAAACATATACACACGTACATTATTCGTTAATATAGTTTTATTGTTTTTGTTTTAAAGTACATCGTGCGGTTATAAAGACACTATACGTTATACATTATCTTACAGGTGAAGAAAAAAAAAAAGAAAAACCTTAAACAGATAAACACTCATTCAGTTCAGATCGAATATATACCGATCAATTTTCATAAAAACAAAAAAAAAATGTAACCTTCTTCAGTTTCTTCTTCTTCTTATGTTATAAGTAATTTTTTTTTGAACACCATGCTAATTGAATTGTAGTACTTTTAGAGATAGATATTATGATGGTTTATTAGTTATTTAGATCAATACAACTTCCATACAATCAACTATGGTGTAGTGATCATAAACCTGCAAAATGTACAATAGAATTTACTTCCTTTACATTATATTATTTTTGTACGAATATTTATGTATATTTCATATAATACATAATATATGATTAGTTAAATAAGGTCAAGTTTAAAAATTTTACTAAACTGTCACTCAACAATGTACATACATATATGTATGTAAGTAAATACATACTAATAATTATTTTTTAAATTTAAATGTTTTTGTTCACTTCTCTTAAATTCACTAAATCTTACAAGTAATAAGAAAATAACACATTAATAAAAAATAATTTTTGAAAATTAACCTTTTCTATGTTGCGTAGTAATTTAATTGTTGTTTTGTTCACGTTCGCCTGAAAGAGATCATATTCATTAGATAATTAATCACATTTTCGTTGTTATTTAATAATGCATACATTATATTAGAAAAAAAAAAAATTTAACATGATTACAAGTGAAAAAAAATAATGATATACTATGTAGATATATGATATTCATATATTGTTTTTATTTATTGTACGATTTTATAATCGTATAATTGTATTATGAAATGTTTGTTGTGAATATAATTAAATCAAAAACTTGTTTTTAGAATACAAATAATGTAAGTAATGTGAAAATAAAATTAAAGAAGATTATTTATCTTTATTACAGTCTTCGAATTTCATATCATGTTTTAAGTTTCATTATAAATGAATTTTTCGTTTTAATTTACACTTATGTGTATAATCACTATTTATAATTCGATTGTTTTTCACTTTTTATGAGTAATTATAAAATTTTGTTCAATTGTAGAATTTTATGTCCTAACAATTTCAGTTTTATGAGTTTTTTAGGTTCTTAAAACAAAAATTTAAAGTTAATTTAGAATGTTCATTTGAAAATTATATAAATTCAAATTTTTGATAAAAGAACAAAAAAAAAAAAGATAATTTGAATACACGCTTAAAAATATGTACAGATTAATTTGTAAGCGGGTAATTTATTGACACATTTTTATTAGACAAAAACTACCAGAAGCTTGAATTAATTATTATTAAAATGAATCAAAGACGAATTTAATAGAAAAAATAAAATCTTTAATTATTGTCATTTAGTTTTTTTGATTTAAATTACAAAAATTATACAAAATAACTTAAGACTTAAGCCACGAAGTCAAAAAAAAAAAAAATAAATAACAAAAAAAAAAACATTGTACATATTGTTTTTGACAAACGCACATGTTTTACTTAAATTACTTTTCGGAGTCTTACAAAAATATTTTCAATAAAATTTTTCATGCTATTTTTAAATAGTTTTTCCTTAAATCAGTATTATTACATGTACTAGTTTTTTTTTTCAAAATTTATATTAAAATTCTTAAAAAAAATCATTATCACATTGTTGACAAATTTACCATGATCCAGCTCCACTTGAAGCTGAGGCTGAAGCATAAGCTTGAGCACTAGCACCTGCTTGGGCTTTACTACCTCCACCTCCACCTCCGCCTCCACAGCATCCACCTGAGCCATAGTTTCCACTACCACCACTACCACCACCACCACCACCGCTTGAATAGCTACCAGCGTTAGCACCAGCTTTGGCAAACGATGCACTGCCACCAAAACTACCACCTCCGTTTCCCCCATAACCACTTCCACTGAGACCACTACTTCCATGGTCATCTCCTCCAAAACCACCTCCACTGATAACACCACTTCCATGACCACCTCCTCCATGTCCACCGCCTCCATAACCGCCACCTCCATAACCGCCACCTCCATAACCACCACCTCCATGACCACCTCCTCCATAACCACCACCTCCGTAGCCTCCGCCATCACCACTACCAGTACCACTTCCGGATATTCCTAAGCTGAAACTTCCGCTAACTGTCTTTCCAAATCCACCAGATGCTGCGGGTTTTGAAACTGCAGGTTGCACTACATGTTCTTTGAAAATTGGTTGTGCAACAACGGTTTTGGTATACACAGGTTTTTCAACAACAGTTTTCGTAACAACTGGTTGAACAATAGTTTTTTCAACAACAGGTTGCACTACGTGCTGTACGACAGGCTTTTGAACTACATGTTCTTTCACTATCGGCGGATTATAAACAGGTGTTTCAACGTAACTACCTCCACCATATCCACCACTTTGTCCACCACCATAACCTCCGCCACCATAATCTCCACCACCATAACCTCCACCTGTCGCGGTAAATGTTTTTGTTATTTGAAGTCCTCCTCCACCACCTCCAAATCCTCCTCCGCCACCACCACTATATCCACCGCCACCACCACTATATCCACCGCTACCATATTCTCCACCACCACCACCATATCCTCCGCCACCACCACCGTATCCTCCGCCACTACTATATGCTCCAGCATATCCTCCGCCGCCACTATATCCTCCGCCGCCACTATATCCCCCGCCACCGCCACCGCCACCACCTCCTACACTAACTCCTAATCCTCCAAGACCAACATTGAAGCCGAATCCTCCGAGTCCAAGTCCAACATGCTTAAATTTATGAAGATGAGCAGTAGTGCTCGTTAAAACACCCAAAACACATATTACAAACTGTTTAAAAAATTGAAATATAAAAGCGAAATTTAAAAAAAAGATAACCTTTAATAAACACTTTTCTTATTCAAAGAATTAAATTTCAATAAATCTTACCGTCTTCATCGTTTCACAATTCTATCAGAATAATGTTTCTTCATTCAATTCCCAGCTAATTTATACTATTCTAAACCAAAATACTAAGCTGAAAATTTAAAAATGAAAATAAGTCGACGACTTAAAGCTCGGGATGTAACTCGACAACCAGGTTATAATTTCACGTCTAGAACATGTACGTAATTACATACAATTTTTGTTTTTTTTTCCTGCTTCTTAATTCATTTTTATTTAACACGGGTTTTCCATATTTTTATTGCTTTTGGAATTAACTTGTTATTGTGATTGTTTTTTATATACTCATGTAAGTTACGTACGTATATATGCAAATGGTGTGAATATAATTTAATGTTCCTAGTATTCTTTCTCAATCCCCGAGAAGAAAATAATAATAAAATGTTTATACAATCAAGCAATAATTGTTTTTGTTTATGTGAAAACAATTCAATATTAAACGTTAAATGTTAATTGTATTTGTATATAAAAAAATCTGCTGTATACTCTTTTCATTGTCAATACAAAAACTATCCGAAAATTTCATGAGTATGCACACAAGTAAGTAAGTATTTGTTTCTTAGTTTTGTTGCTTATTTTTGGGAATTTTGACACAGTCAAATATTTTACTTAACAAGATGAATAATCTATTGCATTGATGAAAACAAATAACAGAAAAATATAAATAGAATGTAGAATTAAAATTTCTAAAACGAGGTACCCGCGATTAATATATGTTACATACACTCGTTTTAAAGCACGTGGAATATTTTCAAAACCACAAAAGATCATCTAACAAAAATGATTAGAATAAAAATTTCGAATTGAATTTAGAAAAAAAATTAAGAATAAATTTCGAGTCTGTTCTTGAATTTATTTTAAACCAAAAAAATTATTTGAAGCTTAGGATTTGAATATTTAAACCATTTAAACATTAATTTCGTTTCTATAGGGAAATATGTAAACCGACTGAGCGCCTGCCGCCTGTTTCGCCATACCGTGTCCATATCTCAAATAGAAAGCTTTTCTTTCAAATGTTTTAAAATTGTGTTATGGTCTTGATGTGAAATTATTAATGGATTATATTATACTCTACAAAATATCTGGATAGTTATGCAAATTGTAGGATCATTGAACTAATTTATACTTTCGATTATTCACAAAACAACATTTTTTTTTCTTTTGACATACTTATGTGAGTGCCAATAATTGATAATTTTACTGTACAAAAACAGTTCAGCAGTACGTTTACCCGTTACCTTTTCTATCATCTACAACTTTACATATACGTACATTACGAGTAGATTATATACAGTACAGATATGTTGATGTGTGTGATTAAGAGATTTTGTATTAAAAGTTTGTGATAATCTGATGCGATCGAAAAGTATAAATATGTAATAAGTATTAATACGAGTATGTATAATTTATATAAGTATATTATTTATATTGTATATACAATCATACATAATCATTTTGCATTACATTTATTTTTGTCTTTTTTTTTATTTTTGTAACGACGAAATTGATATTTGCGTGACTTGAATTTATAAAATCAGAAATTTGTACTGAATGAAATAGCGTTTAACCAAGTTTAAATGATTACGTGAGAATTTATAAATATAGATAACAGAGAATTTCCCATCATAATGGTATTACTCATCATAAGTACAATTCCTTTGATGAATTGCTTACAACTATTATTGATCGAGAAATAATTTTATCAATTAATAAGAAATGTGTATCCGTTTGATAGTTATTTATCATCATTTCATATCTATACGTTCGATGTGATGATCAAACAATATGATGTATTTATGTTGAAATAGGCAAGAAAACATCAAAAAATGTAAATTAAGTTGCATATTTCAATTCATTTTCTCATAATAATTAATTCAAATGGAAATTATAACATGAAAAATGATGTTAATTTTTTTTTTCTTTTTAATTTTGAAAAAATTATAATTGTTAAATATTCAATAATCTGTAAAATAGGAGAATATTTTTGTAAGAAAAATTATAATGATCGACATAATTAGATATTACATACAAACATATAATAAAAAACTTTCCGATTATATATACGAGTATATTTTGTGGTTGCTTTTATGTAATTGACGTAAGATTTATAAATCTAGTTATATAGGTATTATGTTATAATATTATTTTAGTTTTTAGGGATTTTTTTTTAAAATATTATTAATTGTTTTCATTTCTCTAAAAAACAAAGAAGCAAAACTTGAATAATTTGGTCTACATACTAAGTATGATTTAATGAAATATTTTTATGTTAAGGTAATTTTTTTTGAAAAAAGTAATATAGTTTCTTAAAATTTAATTATGTAAGTAATTAATTATAATTTATATGTTTTGAGTTAGTATACCAGTTCGCTGGAAAAAAAGCTGATTCAGACTGTTTTGTATTTTTTCCGCGTACTTGGAATTAAACGGTCCAATTGTATATATAAATTGAAATTATTAAAAAAAGACCAAAGATAGGATAAAATGTCAGCAAAAATATAACTCAAAAAAATATGGTAGCTAATACAAAGGTGAAATAAATTTGGCAACATATTGAATTTATTTTGATAAAATTTACATACATGTATGAAGTTCAATTTCTACAACTACATAGTGGTTTTGACTTTTTTAACAAAATTGTTAAAAACTTTTGTAATGGATTTTAAACCTGTTGTAATATTTTTTTTTTTTTTTAGTAAGAAGGGGATGAAGGTTTAAGATAAAGATAATTATAATCACATAAAAATTAGTTTAGTTTTTTTACTTAATTTTGATATCTACGCATGTAAACATTTTCAGTTGCTCTCTGTAATAACAACATCCACTCGTAAGATTATACTGGTTTATGCAAATGAAATGCAAATAATATGTAACTAAATACAATTAAAACAAAAAAAATGCACATACCCGATTCGAATGTAAATAAAAAGGTGTATAGTGTATTACTTGAACATCGAATTTCCTTTACTTTGATCATAAAAATAATATAATCTTTGTGATATAAGCAACATATACTCATAAGTGAGAAAACGGACGTTAAAAACAAATTAATTATAATAACGACTTCTCATTAAAATATAATTTATACTGTTACATTATTACGTGTTGAAAATAATTTTTTTTTTGTGATATTTTCTGAGTATCTTTACAATAATATCATCTCATTTATAAAATCATCTACACTTATGTTGTAACTGTAAGCTTAAACTACTTCAACCAATGCATGAAAAATAATAATAAATAGGAAAAAAAAGAACAAATACATTCACAATTTTACAATTGAAAAATCGAATAAGTATATATATGTAAATAAAATATTTATTATTAATATTAAATTGCAGTTAAGGTACTCGTCCACGATGCAATTTTTCTTGCATGCAATACGATTTTGACATATAAAATTGCACGAAATATTTATTTCGAAGTGTACGCTGCCTAGAAAGATGAAATATTGCACAGAAAACGTATTTCATGCAATATTTCTTATTGCAAGCAATTTTTTTTATTGCATAGTGTACGCAGAAAGATATGCAATATTTCGCGCAAGAAAAATTTATTTCAATAAATATTTCTCTTGCATATGCAATAAAATCAGTTGAGTAAAATGTAATGGGTTGCTGTGTTATCTATCATTCGTTTGTTTATGTTGTGTTGTGCTGTGACTTCTTGTGAATTTGGAATGTATTTTCTATTATTATTATTATTATTATTATTATTATTAGAAAGGTAGGCCTTTCATTTCTTAAAATATTTGAAAAAATAAAAAAATATTTAATATTTGACATATAATGCATAGGCAAGAAAATGAGAATTTCGTGTAAGTGCTCGTGCAATAAAAATTTCTTGCAAAGATATTTTTTTCTTGCATGATAGAAAAATTGCATATTTTTCATGAAATATTGCGTCGTGTGTACGAAGTACTGCAAGTTTTCTTGCACGCAAGACAAATTTCGCGCAAGAAAACTTGCATCGTGGACAAGTACCTTTAAATGTCGTTTTTTTTTAATATTCTTCTTCCATAATATTTAAAAATATAATGGTAAATGACAATGTCATTTATACTATCATCTTGTTGTTGCAGAATATTTTTATCAGAGTATGTTATACGATTACAAAATTATAATTAAAATTTCTATGTGTAAAATTAAAAGCTTGAGTCAAGTTAATTTTTCTTGTTTTGATTAGATAATAAAAAAAAGGTAGTAAACAACAACGAAAACTATTTAAAAAAAAGTTGAGGAAAGAATACATATATAAACGTATTTTTTTTTATTTCAATTCATATGCATAAATGCGATTATATATTGTAAAGAAAAACCAATAAAACCGGATTCATTGATGAATGATAATAAATACAATAATACAAAATTATCATTTTATGTATTTCTCGTATATCGTATACCAACGTAGATTTATTTATATGTATGATGCAAACGTAAAAATGCATATATAATTTTGTCATTGCGGTTAATACATAATATATGTCAAAAAAAAATCATGACACCTATTATGTCATAGTATTGCTAGATTGAATTAATTTAATCAAAATTTACATCTGTTAAAAAGCAATTCACTGTTTACAATACACACGTACAAAGTTTGGAATTTACAACAATTAAGTTTTGGATATTCAAACAAATGTTATATACACAGCTTCATATATACCACATACTGAGAATATTACATGTAAAATGTAATATGTAAACAAACCGACAATTACATACATTACATAAATAATATATGATTACTTATTACTATGAGTTATGCATGCGAGAAAACTCTAAAAAGTTATGTGTGCTATAATTAAAATTGTCCACAAAAAAAAAAAGAAAAAAGATTTATTTGTCTCATGAACATGATTGATTGGAAGAGTTTATATACTGCTTTACTCTTATTCATACACACACATATACATAAGTATTTCAAGAAGCAGAAAAACTAAACGAAGAGTTCCTAGAAAAAAAAGACGCAATTTGTCTGACTTCTCAGCAAAGTTGCAAGAAGTTCAGGTGAAATATATAAATACTAAATACACAACGAGCAAAATTTTGATAAATCAACAACAGATCAGATAAAATAAAAACTTAATATACACTATTGCTACGAACAAATTTTAAAGTACATAAGTAGATTTTGTATCTCTTATTTTGAAAACAGGTAACTGTCAATCTTATGTGTGTGATATTATTATTATTATGTATACTATTTTTACTATTATTATTTTTTTCTTTCTTGATTTAGCCATGAATAATTGAATTTCAAATGTGAGAAACGAATTGAATTTAAATTTATTTTGTTGGTTTATTGCACTTTCAAGACAAACAGAAAGATATAATTTTTTTTTTCTTTTTTTTTTACAAAGCCAGGCAAAATATCAATATGAATAATAAAATAATCAAATAAAATCAAATACATATAAAGTTTTTATGAAGTGATGAACTGTCTTACACATAAAACGCATTATTTTTTCAAATAAATTCTGTCATAAATATATACAATTTTTATCATTCAAAAAATGAGTACTTGCTTATTAATCATACGTTTAAAATACTAAAATAAAATTGAAAACAAAAATTTAAAATACAAAATACAATAAAACTATTTATTCTATGTATGTGTACAACATATTATGTATATTTATCTATTATTATATACCCGCATAAATTATTACATAAAAAAAAAACGATAAATACAGAAAATTTAGGTTTATTGATTATATCTTTGATTGACGATTAACCACAAATGTTCGTATAAATGCAATGGTAATATATTAATATGAATAGATGAAAATGTTAAAAGAATCTTAATTAATTGTGATTTGTGCTGTATGTATATTTTATGTATAAAAATGTTTATGAGACGTCGCAATATTTGAAAGTTGTGTACATTCACTTCCTCTTATTTCGCCAGTAATTTGAAATTTATCTGAACTGGATATGTGGCAGTTAACACAATGCAAAATTTGTTCGAAATTGTATTGAACGAAAACTTAATTTGAACAATTTCGAAATATCAGTTTTTGTTTTCAAGAAGTAGAATTATACTGAAAACATCGGAATAATACATAAGTTTCCTATATACTTATGTCTTCTAAATTGAATTATAATTTGTTATTCAAAAATGGATTTATACCAATTTCAAATACCTACTTATGTACCATACATAATTGCATTAGTTATATACTATATAACTATATATGACAAAATAAAATTGCATTTTTAATTTTATGGTGAATAATTATTAAAGTAAATGCATATGAAAAATATGATCAGAAAATTAATTTTTTTTTTTTTCATTTTCGCATTTCAATTTTTTCTTATGATTGGATTTAATAAATTTTTGTTTATAAAATTTTTAATCATGGAAATATGGTAGTTAAGTAGTAAAATTTATGAGTTTATTTATGCATTTATACGTTATAGTTTTAAGTTTTTCAATTGCTTATCATCAATCTTTATAAGAATGCGTTCTGGTTTTTAATTTTATTTATTAATAATTTTTTTTTAATGAAAATGGATATTAATAGTTTTTGTGTAATTGATTTATTAGACATTATCTGATATAACCTATAGCGATTACTAATAATATCATTCCAATATAATGTGGTAATATGATAGTGAGCCAATCAAATTTTTATTGATTTGAATTCAACAATTAACTATACTTTTAAAAACAATTTAATTTTGAAAACATATCAAAAAATTATTTAGCGTTGAATTACAATTTTACAGAACTCATAATTGAGAACAATAGTATAGTATTATGGAATAATATTTGATTAACTTTTACTATCATTCATTTCATTTGTATATACTTAGTTATAATTTTGAAATGAATCGAACTGAGAAACATATATATTTGACATTTTTATTATTGTGACATTTAAATTACAGATGCATGCAGTATATTATGGACCTAACATTTTCATAATAAATATATGAGTTATTTAGTTTAACATCAGCTAACAATAGTTAAATCTTAAAAATTCATAGAATAATTTATTTTAATTTAAAAAAAAAACGACTTCATTTTGAATGTTCTGTTCAAATTTGAAAAATTTGTAGTATATGTTGAACTTTAAGAATATAATTATATAATTAATAACATTCAATTCCATAAAAAAAAAATTCAATTCAACAATTTGAATACAAAAATGACAAATAAAATGCGATTTCCCATGAATTTAAAATTGTAAGTTATCCAAGCTTCTGCTAAATCTTAAAATTCATTATAACCATTAACCGCATGAAATACTTTTTAAATTTTGAATAATTACAATCGTATACGTTACCTTCTTAAAAATTGATCTTCCAAACTTAAACACGAAAATTTCATACAAAATAAGAATACAATACAATTTTTCCAGTGTGATCAAGTTTTAAATTTATTTGTACGAGCATGTACATAATTTTGATTTATTTTTATTGCAAAATAAATAAATAATGTGAAATAAGCAGTGGTAAGTTGTAGTAGACAGAATGTCTACATTTCATCTTGATGATCATTATATGCACTTTTGTATGTAAGTTTATGTAATTAACGTCAGTAGCAGTATAAAGTATTGTTGTATTATAACTTTATAACTGCTATTATCTATTACATAACAACATATATTACAATAATAATACATAATACTAAAACGAAAATTCAACTACTAGTAAACAAAATAAAGTAGTAAAAATAAATTAAAACAAAATGGTGACAGACGTATTTTTATGGAACGACTGTTCTGGTGGTTTGTTACATATTTTTGTATGCCTATATTATGTGATATGAAATTTCATAAATGAGTAGATATGATGTGTTAAAAAACTACTCCTACTAACGTATACTATATTGGTAGTGCATTAGTCAAGTATTGAGAGAGAAAATCAATTTTTCTTTCAAGAATGAAAATACGAGTACACATTATATGTAGAATACTACACGTACTTGCATGCATGGCGTATACTATGTATATTATTGCTTTAAAAAATTTACTATAAAGGATAACAAAAATAAATGTTCTTTTTTTGTGTGAGTAATGTCTTATTTTCCTTTGCTACATGAAAAACAAAATTGTGTAGAAGTAGAAGTAAGCACAGAAGGAGAAGAAAAAACAAAATAATACAAAAGTCTGTACTAATCAAAAGAAAAATTACTAGTATTAAAATGGAATTAAAAATTGTCAGAAAACCAACACAAAATTTTTCCGTAAATCTGATTAATTTTGCGTGACATACGAGCCTAGTGTACAGTACATACATATTTTTCTTTAACGAGGGGGTAATATTCCAATTAAAATTTATTTCAGATTTACAATGAACAATGTAAACAAAGTAAATACAACAATTATTGAAGCTAATTAAGTATTATTTTATTTTTAAATTTTTATTTTCGTTTTATTGTTGAAGAAATAATTACAACACTATATACGAATATATGTAAAATTTCAACATTTTCATAATGTAATTAAAATGTGTAAATATATATACATTATTATGTATATGAATAGACGAATGAATAACCAATTATTGCTATTATCTACTAAATGATATAATATACAATATCATAAAAATTATCAAAATGAAATCTAGATTTCTTTTTGTCTGACTAATTGATCAACTGCACTGTGGTAAAAATTAATCGTACATTTGACGTAAGTTTTATATATTAAGTATGTTCATATACTTATGTATGCACTATATAGGCACCTGTATTAATTTATTGTATTCATTATTTTATATAGCAGTTATGCAATTTCCTTACTTATTCCATTAATTTGTATTTTTATTTTTAGTGCATATAAAATATGAAATTAGACTATAGCCGGTATTGTTGTGTATAATTTCAATGTCAACATTTTAATTAATTTATCATCGATGGTTTGAAATTATTGTTGAAAAGACATTTTTTTTATTTTTAATTATTTTTCTTATATTTTCGATTTGCTTAGTTGTTTAGAACTATCAATATGTAGTACTAAAGGTGTTGTGTAATATTTTTCTATTTTTAGACATTTGAAGAAAAACCACTGAAAAACAAAAGATTTAAGCAAGAAACTTTATGAAAAATTTAACTTTTCAGTAATTTCGAATTTTTCACGTTTTAATTAAATATCTCTATAAGAATATTTAAAATGCTTTTCTAAATTTGAAATAGCTATTAAAAAATTTCAAAACAATCATAGTATATTTGTCAAACTATCTTAAATCGATATTTCAGAGGTGAACACACTCAATATTTTAAATTAATTTTGAACGTAAATTTCATAGAATTATGTTTTCATATGATTTTGGAAATAATTTCAATATAACGAAAATTTTGAATGATATTTGACACATATCACACTTTAACGCAATTATTGCAGCTAATTAAAACATTTCAATAGATTTTATCAGAAATTATTGATGACTTGATAATGTTACTATTCAAATTCACTGTTGATTATGTTTGTAAAGTTGAAGTTAAACAATTATCAATAATTTAAGATTTGTATTTTGTTTTAATCAGACTATTATTTTCAATGTTTTTTTTTTCATTTCTGCTTTATCTTTTTGTGTCAATGTAAAAGAGTCAAGTCAACATTTTCCATATTATGGACGAGTATATCATTTTTCATGTTGGGCCTGAGGTCTATAAACTTTTGTAGTTTGATTGATTGATTATAATTGTCTACAGCTATGATGAGTTTCTAATTTTGATTTTTCTATTCAGTTTTGTTCTAGTTTTGCAAAAGCTGGGCATTGATTATTTACAATTTAATATTGTTTAATCATCCATTCATAAGAGTTTTAAATGTCAATAACCCTTGAAAAAATTGTCGGATATAGTAATTAGTTTAAAATGGTAATAATACAAATTAAGGTAAAATAATGCATTTTTTTTATTTCGATAAATGAATTAATCTTATTTTTTTAATTTCAATTTTTTTTAAGATTAATCTTCATATATCTTTAATATCTTTTATTATATTTTCATCTAAAGTTATAGACAAATCTTACATATACTCACAAAATTACATTTTAGAAGATATTTAAAGATTTATTTTAAAGTAATATTTATTTAAAAGGTCGTAAATTAATTACTATTTGTATAACCAGTTCACGATTTCGGTAAATAGAATATATTTTTTTTTCTTTTTTTTTTTGGAAAAACGATTCAAAAACAAGAAATCATATTTCTCATATAAAAATTTATAACCTTGACCTTAAACTTATACAGTTAGATAATAATAATAATAAATATTTGTGTCTATGTGGTCATTTGGATATGACAAAATCAATGAATATTTATCTATACTTAAATATGTAATATCATACAAAATTGATGAGTATTGTTGTAAATCTTGTATTTAGTGAATAAAGTTTAATTTATCTATCAATAATATATTTTAGGTTTACCGATAATACCATTAGATACCATCAATAGATTTACAAATATATCAAATAATTTTCTTTATAAAACTTTTATTTATTTTTTGGAAGATACAGCCAAATTACCTTGAATTATAATTAAATGTGTAAAAGAATACCGAATTCAGAGACAAATTTCATTGTTGAAAACCTATAAATATGGTGTAAATAAAAATTTAAAAACATTTGGATAATGTGCCCATAAGTATTTAGTGGTTTAGGTTTAAAATTTTTCAAAGTGAACTAACGTATCAATAATCACCACATTATAATGAGGGTGGAAAGTTTAATTTTATTGAGTTGTTTAACACTTTCTCAAGGAACATTTTTTGGTGGAGGAGGTGGAGGAGGTGGAGGACTAGGAATTCAGTCATTACTGGGTTCAAAATTAGGGCTCTTAAATAGTTTGGGAGGCGGTCTTTTTGGTGGGGGTGGTGGAGGAGGAGTTGGCGGTGGATGGCAGGGTGGAGGTGGTGGTGGCGGAAGTGGAGGCTTAGGGATTCAATCATTATTGGGTCCAAAATTAAGTCTCTTGGGTAGTTTGGGAGGGTATTGGCGGTGGTGGTGGTGGTGGCAGAGAAGGAGGTGGTGGTGGTGGAAGTGACGGTTTAGGGATTCAATCATTATTGGGTCCAAAATTAAGTCTCTTGGGTAGTTTGGGAGGAGGTATTGGCGGTGGTGGTGGCAGAGGAGGAGGTGGTGGTGGTTGGCAGGGAGGAGGAGGTGGTGGTGGTAGTGGTAATCGAGCCACTCCATCAAAAGTAATAACAGTTTATTTAATCGATGAACGAAGGGGTGGAGGTGGTCACGGAAGTAATGGTTATGGAGGTGGAGGATGGCAAGTTTGGTAATAGCAACCTGCAATTATTATCATCTTCAAAAGGACCAAAACGTATTAAAGAAAAAATAATAATTTACATTACATTCATATAATATGCTGATTATTTTAATGAAATAATTTAAATAGAACACAATTTAATAGTTATTGTGCATTTTTATCAATTGAATTATTTAAAAAAAATTAAAAGTGATGTACAGTTTTAATCTTTAAATATAATAGTACTTTTTGACCTTAAAGTTAGTGTTCATTGCAACAATTTCACATTCGAAATTATAATAAGATATGAATTTAAATTTAAGACAGAACTACCTAATTTGAACATAGCAGAACGTGAGGTTTTTCAAGGACGTGTAAGTCTAGTAATGTTACTTATAGTTTTCTAGTGATTTTTAACATTGACCATCAACAGTTCAAAACTGAAGTTAAGGATTTTTTTGTTTAAAATTTTCAGTTATAAGAAAACCGGCTACTCACTTGCTGCTCACATCTGAAAATTAAATTAAAAATTTGAACTAATGAACAAAACGAACAAAATATGTGGAAAAATTAGGATCTAAAATCCATATCATTTGATAAACTGTATGTGTGGTCAAATCAAAATAATGAGTTCGATTTGAACTGTAGATGTGTACCAAATTTATATTTTATCTAATTGAGAACTTTTGCAAAATTGTAATGTAAATTGTAATCATTGTAATAGATTGAACTACACTTGTTATTGTGAAAAAAAAATATATGTTGAATATTTAGATTTATTTTAAAATATAGCTTATGGAGAATACTAACTCGAGTTGTATTTCATTTTTGATACAGGATTTTAAAAAGTACATACTACTTAATACAATCTGAGCCCTCCCTGAATGAGGATTTAAATTAGAAATATTGTCTTGAATTCACGCACTCATTGTCTGAATAAATCACTGTAAAATTTTTTGTAAGAAAATTTTGGACAAGTATATTTCAAATCCAATTACGTATTTCATTCTCACTAACAAAAAAAAACGGTATTTTTATTATTCAATTATTTAACCTTGGACAATTATTACAATTCATCCTATAAACAATGATGAACTGACATGACCCTATTCCTGTCAAAATAATTTATTTGAAACATCTTACAAATTGTTTTTCCTCGAAAGGTAAGTATTTGATGAATAAAAATAAAAATATTTAATTTTTTTTTTTTTTTTTGCAACTGTAAATCAAATTTATAAATATCTCTCAATCATTGGCAAAAATTTAAACAAGAACATAAATGAAAATGAAATAACCTTGTGCGTTTTTTTTTTGATGTTTTTTAAAATGATACAGCATTTAATAATAATTTCATGCATTCTATATATACATATGTATATGTTTATATCTGTCAATACACGTATTCATGTACTCATAAAAATTATAAAAAAAATTTTTTTTTTATTTTAGCTCTAATTATTGGATAAATTTATTGATTGAGATTCTCCTTAGAATAACTATTTATTAAATGATGTATGTGTGTGTATCTGTTTGAATCCGGGATATTATAATTCTCATCAATTCATGTTGAATCTATAATTATTGCAATTATTTGTGTAGAATACTTGGAATAAATGACAGATATTAAAGATAATAAGTGCACTTATGAGCTATTATTGTTATTAAACGTATGATTTTGATTTTGAAATTTGATTAATGAAAATAAATGCCTTTAAGTGAACATAACAAAGATTATGACATAATGATGATTATTTGATGCTAACGCTTACACCTCAAAAATTGCGATTCAATAAATATATGGTCAAGAATTTATAGAAGTTTTGACTTATGGCATATCTATGTATATATTAAATATATAAGTAAATGTAGTATGTATATAACATGTACTTAATACTTATAAATCTATGTGCATATAATTTCAATATTAAATTTAATATTTTATTCAATAACAACAACAACAACAAGCAAAAATTAAATAATGAATACGAAAATGATTAATTATTTCACTTTAAATATTGCACCTGGATTTAGTGAAGTGAATATACTTATATACGTATGTACACGTCCATATTAGAAGATGGGTATGCATTTAATGATTACAACATTGTATAATCGTTTTTCATTACTTTGCATCAATTTAAACTTTTCTGAAAATGTTTTGTTAAGATTTTATTAAAAATATAAAAAATGATTTTAAATGCAACAGTCGCAATAAAAGCATCGTTAAAAAAATATAAAAAATTGCTGTATGTACACATGAAGACACTATCTACGAGTACATGTAAAGCGGAATATTGAAATGATAAAAATAAAAGTAGATACCACACGTACTTGAATAAAATTTACATGTACACACTATGCATATATATGTAGTAACTTATATACAACTGAATATCCCTGTTGATTTTTTGTTTTTCATGTTCATCTTCACATTTGAAGGTTATAAGAAGTGGACCATATGCGCATATTGGCATGGTATCAAGTAATAAAAATATTTTAATTGCGTAAGGTAATTGTTATTATACTAACTAGCTATGTATAATGTTTAATGTAACTACTCGTGCGTCGCAGTTTACTGTATATACCAACCAAACCCATCTTCATATTTGAAAAAAATTAAGTGTGATTTCGAGTTAACCTCAAGCATTGTTAAAGTTCTTGAGAAATGTTTTTTATACATCTTTTTATTTACACAATTACCAGTCAAAAATTAAATTGTTTATACCTGAACCTGAGTTACATGATTTAGATACTGATCATATTAAATTAGATATTTGAGAGTATTGGTGAACAATCTGTCAAGTTTGTAGTAGTGAACGTAGGCAATAATTGTAAATTACAATTGCTATTAAACAAATTACGAGTCTATTTGAATGTAAGTAGCCTGAAAGTGAAGAAAAAAAAACGTATGTAGAAAAAAACAAAAAACTGTGTCAAAGCTCTATGAAAATTACCAAAACTACATGCTGATTGAATGTAATAGAAGATGTGTAGAATATAAAACGATGTATTTACATGAATCCAGTTGTCTAACGAAATGAATGCACTTGGCATTGATTCTGAGAACTATTTTCGTGTATAAATACTGGATGTAACCACCATTAGATTCATAGTCGAAGTTCTAGAGTCATAGTGTCGAGATGAAGATATTAGTTTGTTTATTGGTTCTGATTGCCGCAGTATCGGCAGGATTTCTGGGTGGCGGAGGCGGAGGTTGGAATGGAGGAGGAGGTGGTGGTGGATGGAAGTTAGGAGGAGGCGGAGGAGGATGGAGTGGTGGTAGTGGAGGAGGTGGTTGGAGAGGAGGTGGTGGTGGTGGTGGATGGAGAGGCGGAGGTGGAGGTGGATCTGTCAAGAAAATAATTATTGTTAGCAG
Source organism: Villa cingulata (assembly GCA_951394055.1). Taxonomy (NCBI): domain Eukaryota; kingdom Metazoa; phylum Arthropoda; class Insecta; order Diptera; family Bombyliidae; genus Villa; species Villa cingulata. The sequence goes on from OX596018.1 coordinate 3,841,055, forward strand.
TGGTGGTGGCGGGCATGGAGGTGGAGGTGGTGGATGGAGGTCTGGTGGAGGTGGTGGAGGTTGGAGTGGTGGCGGAGGTGGTGGAGGCTGGAGTGGCGGAGGTGGTGGATGGCCTCGTGGAGGTGGTGGCGGTGGATGGAAGTCAGGGGGAGGAGGTGGAGGTTGGAGTGGCGGTGGAGGAGGTGGATGGTGGTAAATTGGATATCATTCATTTATGGATTACTATATATCAACCTTTATATTCTGTGCTAACAAAGAAAAAAAGAGAACAGTCTTGTTTTTTTAATTTGTTATCGTGATACATACTTAAATTTTATATAACTATACAAACAAAAGTATTATTTCTAAAATTGTACAAAATGAAATATAAAAAAAATTAATTCACCTTGATAATTGTGTTCTCAAGATTTTGTAAATAATTTTATGCATGTGTTTTATACAAATTCAAAAATTATAATAAAGTTATAAAAAATTATTTTAAATCAATTTTTAGTTTTTCTTAGTAAGGGTTGATTTCATACTCACCACAATAACTTTCCAACACAATTATTTTTTAAATGATTGCGAAATTCTTGGTTTTATACAATAAACTTTGTTTTTTACAACGGCACTTCCTCCATAATATTTATTCCTTCAGGGGTAACAAAATTAATCAATAAAGTCATACACATAAATATATAATTAAATGAAAATTGTTTTTATTCTTTCGGAAAAAGTTATTCATTTAATGACATCTTTTTGATGCTAACAAACTTAAGATAAGATTTGGATAATCAAATTATAATTTATTTACAAAGTGTTACATCAATTTGAATTCTATTTTTTCGTATCACAAAAATTGTTTTATTTTTATTTTAATAGTTAGGTGTTTGTGTTGCTGATGATTTTTTACCACCAACCTCCTTTGCGGAATCCACCACCATATCCACCACTATAACCACCTCCATATCCACCACTATAACCACCTCCATATCCACCTCCATATCCACCTCCATATCCACCGCCATATCCACCTCCGTACCCACCTCCTACTTTAATAACTTTTATGGTACTTATTCCACTGCCGCCACCATAACCACCTCCATAACCACCTCCATATCCTCCACTGTAACCATGTCCACCTCCATGTCCACCCCCGTATCCACCTCCATATCCTCCACCTAATCCTCCCTTATATCCTCCGAATCCACTATTATATCCTCCAATAAGTCCAACACTGTGACCTCCACCAAGTCCACCACCATAACCTCCAATGTATCCTGCTGATACTGTGGCAATAAGGACCAATAAACAAACAAAAATTTTCATCTTGATTTTGATTTTTTTTTCAATTGAACGTATTGAAATGTAGTAGAAAATGTTTAAATTTCAACTGATGACTTCCTCAGATAGTAAGCTCTTATTTATACTTGGTTCGCAACAATTTTTCTCATTGCAAACCAACATTGCAAAAACTACACTAGTTTTAACAGGAATGCATTAAAATTAATTATGATTGCACCCCAGAAATTCGTTTATTCTCAGTCATTATTTATGACTTTATTTACCAATAATTGAAGAAAAAAAATAACAATGTATCCAAATATACGTGTCTATTTTGGTGAATTGTATAAGCCACTTACTTTTAAACAAAAAAAAAAAAAAAATGAATTAAATATAGCAATAAAAAATTGAAAGAAGAAAAATTTATAATATACATTTTGCAAACGTTATAAATTTAATTAAATTCAGGAGGTATTCAGTATTAAGATAGATCATAAATATGTACATATATGTATAATTGTATACGTAATGAATAAAATGAAAAGGAAAATAAAAAAGAAGGTAATTTCTAGTAGTAGCTCAATTCACTATACGTATATGTAGATACATAGTATAGAAGATCATAAATTGTTAATGTATCTGTCAAAAATTTTGTGTAAATTGCAAACAATGTGCAACAATAATTGCGATTTTTCTGCTCTTTCATTTTCTTTGTGGGTTTTAATTCTTTTTTCTTATGATCGTCCATGAACTTTGTATAGAAATTTGTAATCATCGTTGCAATAAATATACTACAACTAAATAAATTCTTATACATATGTATAATATATGCTTGTATGTATATATGTATATATGTATGAATATGTATTTTTTAAGCAACATGGAACAAAAATATAATTTTAATAAGGTCACTATTTTAAAGATAAAGTCTTTTATACAGATAAATAAATATGATGATGTTTGTGATGATGATAATTATAATAAAGCAGTTTATAATGGGCCTCTTTCTTTGTAATACCTTTCAAGGAGAGTAACAAAAATTCGTCATAGTATATAATTCGTGAATTACGTATACATGCTCATAGACATTATACTTGCCACATGTAATCATAGTGCTAATGATTATTGTTTAATAATTGAAAAATGACCAGGAGAACACATGTCTGAAAACAAATTCAACACAATTTTTAATTCAATTTGATAAATGACCATTGGTCATATTATATAGCAGACAGCAGCAACAATAGTGAAGTTTTATAATAAAATGTATACAAGCAAATAGAGATTAAAGACCTCTTTAGCTAGTTATGTTGTTGTATGTACTGTATGCCATGTACTATGAAATCAGATACAAATACGTTGTATTTGTGGATGCTTAATTATGCGTTTTCTTGTGCAATTAAAAAAATGATTTATTTAATTATTCTAAATATGAATTACCGTGATTAAGTTAAATACCAGTATACATATTTAATTGTTTTACCTTCCACATTTTTTTTTACTTATTTATTATTTTTATTTTTTTGTTGAAAGAAAGAAAAAATGAAAAAGAGAAGGGAAAAGTATATAACTTTTAAGTGGTGGCCGAATTTTTTTTTCCACCATTTCTTTATATGAGTTTATATAAATATTGATTGTTTTTCAGATATATGATTCATAATTTTTTTGAATATTAAACTGTACAGTATAAGAATGTACTTCAAAATAAAATATTTTATTCTTTATAAATTTTGCTCATTGTTTAAAATTGAAAATTTTTAATTCAAATTGTTTTGTAAAAAATTATTTTGAAAATAATTAATTGTTAGCAATAGTAAGAGTTATCTGCTTAAAAAAATTTCATAATTTAGGTAAGGATTAAATACATAGTTGTACGTACATTAAACTAAGTCAAAATTGTATGAAAATCATCTAATTGGGTAATGCTTATGTTCCAGAAGATTAATTTAATCAAGACACTGCATTAACAATCATTAAAGAAGATTCAACCAATCATTATTTCATACATACACGTGTAGTTTACTTAAGATAAACTGGTGTACATAATGGTACCTAGATACTATCATAGTAGTAGTAGGAAACTTTTTCTTTTAAATTAGAATATGATAATGTCATAAACAAAAGTACGATAGCTACTTATTATTAATGTCAATATAGCGTTGCATGAATGAATTTTTGAAATTTGCATGTTTTTAGGAGTTCTACAACAATAGCACATATAGTAGACAAACACATTGCAACAATTACAATTAAATTTTCGCTCATGTATGTGTATTCTATAAGTTACAATTTCGATTTGACCATTTAAAAAAATTAAATGTTTTCACAAAAAGAAACGAAATCCTAATGAAAATATTTAATGTAACATTTTATGCACATACAATAGAATAATCAAATAACATAATTCATGAATTGAACCTAATAATTATATACATATAATATTATTCATAAACAATTATAGAATAATAAAATTATAAATGCCATTTATATGATCTAAATGATTGTAATTTCTAAAAACAGTTACAAATTACAATCATTTCGAATCTCTCCAACTTAAAGTTGAAAGCATTTTTAGTGAAATCAATCGATTATTCAATTTTTACAGGCACTAAAAAATTGTCACATGATGCAGCTTATTGAGTATCCTTACATATTATCGATTTACTTACAATATGTTATGTACACAGTACACAGCATATGCATGATATATTATTACACATCAATCTTTTCATATTTTTTCCAAAATTTTGAATTAAATGCTCAATTAAAATTTTCTAAATAGACTACCTACCTGAATAGCAACATGAATTATTCGTACATTTGCATAATGTAATTGCGTGTGTACTCGCATGTTACAAAAATATTCAATTTTATGTACACATAGTATTTAGATTTGAATTAATATGTTGATTTAAGAAAAATTAGACATGATTTTGAAAAAATAAAATTAAAACTATGAGCAAATATATGTATTCAAAAATAAAATTAAAAATTTAAACTGTAGCTATATGGAACAATTTGAATTGTGAAAGAATTTTTGAAAATTTTTTATTTTTAATTACGAGATTATTTTAACTAAGTAAGTAGTATGTAGTATGTGGTATTATTAACATTTATTTTATTTTCATTTACATTCAACAATTATAATTATTCTCAATTTTTTGTTACGAATACTCTCAGATTAGTCGTGTGTACATATTTACATATTCGTATGTACATATAAAACCATATTATGTTACATAATATTACAAAATATTTTTTTTTAATTTCTTAACTTTTACATACAACCAAAATATATATATAATTATCTACATATGCGGAGATAATTGTACATATATTGTGTACTATATGCGGAGATAATGAAATATCAAAATAGATTGTTTACGATTTAATTGCAACGGAAAAAAAAATGTTTAATACTAATTTCAAAGTTTGGATATATGACATAAAATTATACATTATATTACAATAATAAAACTGAATAAGAAAATTAAAAAATTTTTAATACAGGACAATTAAAATAATTTTAATATACTTATTCTCTCTATTTTTTTTTCATAATCTCAAATAATTATGTTTCGGTACCATATATCATGATATGTTGATTGTTGATGTTTAAATTTTGTCAGTTATATGAAATACAAAAATAAATTGATTGAGTAATTTGCGTTTATTTTCGTTTGATTTTTCAAAGCTGTATGCATAATTTCCGTTTTGGATTCATCACATTATTGAGAATGAAAATTATACAATTTCTATATGTTTTCATATTTCTATGCAATATATGAGCACATTTTTTTTTTCTCAGCTATGCTATACTAACCTCTATTATTTGCCCTAGATAAATTTTTGAAGTAATCAAATCTAAATTAAGTATATTTTGTATAATTTTTGATGTATGTAAGCAAAACACTGTGATTATCATTACCAAAAATTATAATCTATGATAATTATAGAGGCATAAAATTTTTACATGTGTTCGCATCATATCTATATGTATGTATTATGTACATATTACTAATATTACGTTAGAAAAATTACAATTACCGTATTAATTAATTTTTTTCAGTTAAGTGAGAAACCAAATTTCAAATTTTCCTAATATTTTTGTAACAAAATTAAGTATTTATATTTTTTGCATTATATATTCGTATATAAAAAGGGATCTTATTCAATCAAAAGTATTAGTTGTCTAGGAAAATTTGTCGTATCATCGTTGAAAAAGAAACGTGAATAGATTTTGTACAGCAAAAATGAATATTTTTTGTGTATTTTGTATCCTAGTTATAGGATTTATAGGAAATTCATCAGCGACACTATTTGGTCTCAGTGGTGGAAGTGGAGGAATTGGTGGTAATGAAATTTTGGGAATTGGTACTAGTGCATTGAGCGGAATTTTTGAGCGTGTTCTTAGCAGTTTAGCTAGTCGCATTGGAACTTCTGGTTTGAATGCTTTGACTAGTTTAAGTGGCAGCAGTAGTGGTGGTTCTAAAGATGTTGATGGTGGTATCGGAGGTGAAGAAATTATTGATGTAGGAATTGGTACTGGAGGAATAGGCGCTGGAAGATTTGGAACTGGTGGATTTGGAACTGATGGATTTGGAACTGATGGATTTGGAACTGGTGGATTTGGAACTGGTGGATTTGGTGTTACAGGTGGCGGGTTATTTGGTGACCTATATGGACATGAACTTGGTGAGAATTCAGGCATTGATGATGAATTAGGAAGTAGTTCAAGCTTTGGAAAAAGTTCACAATTTAGGAGCTTTAATAGCAATGCTAATGATAAGGATTTTAAAGGTTTTGATCATGGTAAAATATTCGACAGCAGTAATGAAAGTAATAAAAGAGTTAAGAAAAATACCAATTATCTTCATAGATCTATCAGGAGTAGTGGTAAAAAACACCTTGAACATAAATACAAATAAAATATTACAAAACAAAACAAATTACAATTATTATATTTTACATTTAGAATGTCTGAATGTTTGCTAAATTAGCATACACTACATACATACAAGTTTCATACAGAACATTTTTTTGTAAAATTTATTTCTAATAATTTCTTGTTAATAAACTAAAACGCACTAAATTACTTAATTAGAATGTAAATATAAATTTAATATAAAGTTAGAGAATAAATTTAGTTCATAATCGATTAACTGAACTGTATTCATGAAAATATTGTTATGCCTAATTCATATTATTAAAAGGTTATAAATTTTAGAGTGTTTGAAACAATTAAATACTTGAAATAAATAAAAAAAATATATTTTATAGATTAAAAGAAAAAACAACTTTAATTAAAAGGATGTTCAATTAAATTATGTTATTGATATTTTGGGTTTTTAAGTACCTAATATTCGCAACTCTTAATTTATCTTATCTGCCACTGTTTTCTAATCTACTTTCTACGAAAGATTTATTATTTCTATTTTCTTAAGATTTGCAGAACTTTTCAATTTCCACTTGATATAATTTATTTTACAACAACATGAAAAATCTTTTCTCATTTTAGAACTTATGAAAAACTAAAATAAATATTAAATAATAATAATTTAACTCTAACTCATAAATACATATATACAAATTAAAGATTAAATTACTCTGATTCATATCCTCTTTTCTGAATACCAAAATAATTATTTAAAAATATTATTCAATTTGAAAAACCTTTGACTATGGTTTTACTTCATAAATAACCTAGATTTATGTGTCTTTGAAATTAGAAAAGGTAATCAATTCAATTCGAATTGTTAAAACTATAAATATATGTAAGTATATTCAATTTTAAATTGACCTTATTTTGAAATTTCGACACTAACAGAAAATGTTTATGATGTAACTAAATATATGCATACTTTTTAAAAAAAATTATAAATTGCAATTGTAGAGAAATTAGTCCATGTCATCACGTGTATGTGCATAAGTACGAGTATACTTACTTATACATACCTATAACGCGTAAATAAGTAATTGCGAACTGATTGAATTCAAATACATACCTAATCATCATCTTACCACATCTGACTGTATATCTGCTGTATATGTAATCTTGGATAATTGTAATTTTAAAATTGCATTCAATACGTGAAAAGCTGTTACTTTAATTAAATTGGTCATTACCCTTTATATTCAATTTTTTTATTGAGTCAACAGTAACGTGAACACATTAAATTTTTAGTTTATAATTTATAAATTTAAATGAAAAAAAAGTAAGAGTTGTATACGCCAATAACCCATTTTATTACATTCTCTTTTGTTGGTGTGCGTGTACCTATATATGTATTTACATTTGTGTGGGGAAAATTTCCCGTTTAGCTTTTTTCTGCACATAAACCTTTCATCAATAAAGTGGATCAATTATTATATCATCACTACGTCATATTGAATATGATATTGAATACTTTTAACAGTTAACTGTCAGAAGACATCTAAATTACGAAGACTATGTATAAATAGTGGAAACGAACAGATGAAATCATCAGTTTTGGATTACCACTGAAACATTAAACAGTATTCAAAATGAAAGTATTCGTTTGTTTGATAAGCGCTTTGTCTTTAGCATCGGCAGGATTTATCGGCGGTGGACACGGAAGTATTGGTAGTTATTATGGTGGTGGTCATGGTTATGGTGGAGGATATAGCAGTGGAGGTCTAGGTGGTGGACATAATGCAATTATTGTTAGCAGCGGACACAGCAGTGGTGGATATGGTGGTTTTGGAAAAGGATTTGGTGGTGGTTATGGAGGCGGTTATAGCGGTGGATATGGAAAAGGACTTGTCAGTGGAATAAGTTATGGAGGAGGACATGGTTTTGGAGGTGGACATGGTGTGGGAGGTGGATATAGTTTGGGTGGTGGATATGGTGGTGGTCACGGTTTTGGCGGTGGATACGGTGGTGGACAGAGTCTAGGTGTTGCTAAAGTTGTAAAAGTTATTCCAGTAACCACAGTAGTTGAACATGGAGGTTTTGGTGGTGGGTATGGAGGCGGTCATGGTGGAATTGGTGGTTATAGTATTGGTTTGGGAGGAGGTCATGGAGGTTTAAGTGGTGGTTATGGAGGAATTGGAGGTGGTTATGCCAAAGGATGGTGGTGATATTTTCCACAAAACTAGAATAATCATCAATTAAGCGTACTAAGTTTTAATCATCCATTAAAAGTTGATACGATACTGATGTTTTTCACATTGTTTAATAAAGTATTTAATTAGAACACATTTGATTTGTTTTATTTATTACCATTTTATCTTGATGCTCCATTACAATTGAATAAATTTTTAATTACATCATTTATTGTCAAATGACTTTACAAGGTTTTTTAGCTTAATGAAAATAACATATGGTATTTCATTGGATAATATTTCTTGAATTTGCTGAAACAAATTATTTTTGGTACCGTATGAGTACATTTCAAATAGTAATCATTTTAGTGATTTTTCTATATGTATTAGCAAAAAAGTTTGAATTGATTTGTTTGAATATTTATTGAATGTTTTTTTAAATTTAATATATTCAACTTCACAAAATATAAAAATATAAAAAAATATAAGGTTTCAAATTTATAATTATTAAACTATATTTACAAAATTTTTTGCATAAATAATATTTAAGAAATTTCCTTAATCTAAGTAAATCACAATTTCATTTATTATCCTCTGACTATGGTTGTTTATCAATAAAATGCTTACCAACCACCTCCGATACCACCGCCACCAAAACCACCTCCGATACCGCCTCCACCATAACCACCTCCGATACCGCCTCCACCATAACCACCTCCGATACCGCCGCCAACATAGCCACCTCCGATACCGCCTCCACCATAACTGCCTCCACCACCTCCAAAACTACCTCCTCCTATGTCTCCTCCAAAACTACCTCCGCCGATATGCCCGCCTCCATATCCTCCACCAAAACCACCAGACTGTCCTCCTCCAAACCCGCTCGGTACTATAACTTTGACAACTTTTGTAAAACTGCTACTTCCACCACCAATACTACCTCCATCATAACCACCTCCTCCCCCAAATCCTCCAATAGAACCACCACCTATTCCACCCTTAATACCTCCACCAAATCCTCCTACACCACCATATCCTAGGCCTGATCCACCTCCAATTCCACCCTTTATGCTTCCTCCGCTTATTCCACCACCAATACCGTGTCCTCCACCACTATTAATACCATAAACTCCACCAAGACTATGTCCTAGTCCTATACTTGCGGAACCACTACCGATTTTACTGAATCCACCACCGGCAAGACTACCACCATGTCCTCCAATACCCCCTCCAGAACCTCCACCAATTAATCCTGCAGATGTTGTACTAACAAGGACTATCAAACAAATAATTTTTTTCATTGTGGAACTCGGAATGAACAATTCAAACTGATATCGTCCAACAGAAATTTTCCTCTTTTATATTTAGAATAAAATTCATAACTCTGTTATGTGCATCGAGCATGTAATCCACACATATACACATATCATCATCTGTTATACTGTAATGACTTCATAATTCACCCTCAATTTGTTTGTGTTTTTTTTTCTAATAAACTTTTTTAATAGCATTTACCTTTCCGGTACTATAACTCTTCACATATGTATTTCTAATAATACACATTCAGTAAAAAAAAATACTGAAAATAAAGCAAAAAATTTAATCTATTTATGTTTTAATTATTGAATTTATTATCTATTTATCTTCTTAATTAACTTATAATATTAACGAATATTACTTCTTTAAAGAAAAATTTTATTAAATAATAATCTAACATTGAGTAAAAGTGTAGTAGACTGAAAGCGCATGAAATGTTATTGCAATAATTATTTTTTGTGATTACTATAGCAAAATAGTGAAATCAGTTTTCATCTTCTTTTTTTTTACTCCGATTTCATTTAATGACTGACCTTTTCTTCAAATTCGATTTCATTTACTCATACATACATTGTATATTTTATTGTTTGTTAATAAATTGTGCAATAAATTTAGTAATGCTCTTACGTACCCAATCTGCAAGTAAAAGAGAATTAATATATTATGTATAGTTGAGAATTGATATAGTTTTGCACTTTGAATTGAATTAATTTTTTTATTACTTGCATTGCACTTCAATTACAATAATATTTAAATGAAAAAAATTACAATGCTTAAAATTTCTTTAATTATAAAGTACATTAAAATTAAAATTATTCTTCAATATTTTAGAAACAAATATAATATTAAAGTCACATGCATGATATGTATAGTTAAAAATATTTAGCAGAAATCACTTAAATGATGTGCATAAAAGGTAAAAGGAAAAGAACAAAGAAAATTTACATTTTTACACTAGTTTTACTTTTCATGGAAATCAAATTCAAACTCCAATTTTCCTTAGTTTACTGTGTCTTTACCTGTTGTACTATTGAATCTTCTATATTAGATAATAATTTTTTAATTATTTTGAAGGCATATACGAGTTTGTATGTACATATGTACATTTTTATGTACATAAATCAGTGTGCAAGCATTTACAAGCATTCACTAATAATATAATATAAAATTAAAATATGCAATAACAAAATACCAAACCTAAAAAAATAACCCAGAAAAATATCATAAGATTAAATTGGAATAACTTTTATGGTGTGGTTAATTTCCGGATTGTTAATGTTTTGGTTTGGTATAATTTAATTGTGATGCTTTTTAAAATGAGTGCAAAACGATGAACTTTTATGAAAATGAAATCATTTACAGCGAATTATGTAAGAAAAAAAAAATTGAAGATAAGTGTTGGATATAATGTGGTAAAGTGGGTAAATGAGTGTTGATATATTTACATAATTCATCTGTTATAAAGATGACATATACAAATATCTGTATATGATATGTAAGTGCATGTATAATCTTTATGATATGTATGTGTGTGCACATATGTACCCATATATGAATATAGGTATTAGTATTATCATGCGATAATAGTAGAGCATAACTATTTATATTTTCTGATGTTTTCTTATATTGTTTATTTTCTTTATTTTAAACTCACCTCTCACATTAATTACATACATATGTAGTATGTATTTAAAATAAAAAATAAATAAATGATTTAAAATGTAAGAAGAAAATTAAAGCATTAAAAATAATCGTAAAAAAATGTTCAACTTCAAATATTATACTACTGGAGTATATTACATTTTTACATTATATACATTTATGTATATGTATGTAGGTTCATAATTATGAAAAATTATAACTTTTTTTATTAATTTTATGGTACCAGATTGTACTCATAAATTAAATACTCGTATATTATAAAAGTATAATATTTAACTGCATACATATACATATGTAATATGCATTTTAAAAGTAAAATAAATTCAATTATACGACCTTTAAATTAAAATAAATAATATGTATGATTTCACAAAAACAATGAAGAACAAAATGTTGCAATTTTGTTTTTCGTAATCAATTTAATCTATCATATAATGTATACATACATTACTTACCTATGCATATAAAAATTCTTCTTTTTTTTTATCTTTCTTTTAAATTTTGAAAATTGTTTTATAAAGAAATTCAATTTTATTGATTGGATTCGGTTTGTTTAATTCATATACATAAATAAAAATGAACTCGTTAAACTTTATATGGAAAAGAAATAAAATACATAATAAAATAGGGTAATAAAGAATTTATTGAATACGTTATATACACACACTACAATGTATTAGATGGAAATTTTGTTTTGATAATAATTGGTGTATCAAAAAATAACTTCAATTAACAATTTTTTTTAAAATAATTAAGTCATAAAATTGATTGAATAAATTGAAAATTGAAATTTTTTTATATGGATATGTAATTGAAAATTTTTTGCAAATAATCATATAGAAAACGAATAGAAGTATCTTGGAATATAGACAACAATATCATGCATATAAGTATTTAAAAATTATTCATAAAACTCGTAAAACTGGAAAAATATTTTGAATATTTTTTAAATCACAAATAAATCATATTTAGTTACAACAATTAAAAACAAATGATTATAATTCGTTTTTCACTTCTATTTTAATTGGAATATATGAACAGAAGAATGGCAGATTTCCCAATCAAATTTTACTGGGCATCAATAGAGGTTTTAAAATGAAAATTCATTAATTAGTATGCATATGATGTGTATAAAATCTACTCCTACTATATTGTAGCTTATACTATAAATACTGTACTAAGTCAATGAACTTTATTGCTAGACAGAATGTATAGAGAAGTGGAGCAAGTATAGTAAATGTTATTAGTAGTTTTTTCGTGTTTTGTCGTGCACACTATTCGCATTCTTCTCAATTTTCTCAGAGAGAAAATCAATTTTTTTTTCAAGTATGAAAATACGAGAACACATGATTTATACTGCGTGCATAGCGCATACGTGCATATCATTATATAATATATTATTTCTTTAAATATCTACTATAAAGGATAACAATTATTATGTAATTTTCCTTAGTTTCTCATTTTTATATTTTTTTTAACTTATGGACACTCAGCACACGGATACTCAGTCCATTATGGCACCGCCAATCAGTAATTCTGAGAATTATTATTTTTTATTTTACATAAATTATCAAGAAAATTTTCTCGTTTAATATTTTTTATCTTTTATTTAAATAATTATAAAACAAATTAAATCAAAATAAATAAAAACAATATACATACCTACATTAGTATATACACTTACATAATAATAAACAAAATTTGATTTTTATTAATTAAATAATTTTAAAAGTCGCCGATGAATCAATCAAGTCTAATTTCTATTTAATCCTATGAAATATTTTTTAATATGATCGATATTTTTATGAAATTTCTGTTATTAATGGATAACAAAAATAAAATATTTGCAAGAAGGTTAATTAAGAAATAAATTAATTAATGTATATATTGTAGATCAGTAAACCTAAAAGTAGAGTTGGTCTATTTCTTAAAACAAAGAAACACTTTACAATTGGAAAATGAATGAAGGAAAAACTACTTTGTATAAAGCTTATCTTAACAAAAATGTTTCATGGTTGACAACGTTTGGAAGTAAAAAAAAAAAAAAAAATTGAAGGTCAATTAAAGGTCAGTATGCATTACATATTATGTAAAAATATGTAAGCACGTACATTTTTTGTGATAATAAAAACCTTTTAATGGGCATATTTTGATTTTTCTTAGACATCAATTGAACATTTTTATGAAAAATTTAAAATTTTTAAGTTCTTTAAACATTAAAACATCATTGTGATAGTGAAAAATAAACGATCCTCTAAGGTTTTTATTCAAAACATTATAAATACGCATAGTTTTTCACCTTAAGTACAAATTTTTCGGCAATTATTTTTTATGTTCACAAAGAGATTTCAAATTCTTTTGTTTTTGTTTCAAAATTATTATTGAATTGTAAGTAGACAACCAAATTAACTTTAAAATTTAATTTGTATCCGGATTATTGTCTAACTTACCAAAACCAACTGAACATCATAAATTTCGCATTGAACTTCACAATTTGAAATGAAGAAAACAAAATAACTGCTTGTTTATTTTTCAATTAATTTATACCAGATTCGTTCTGTTGATATCTTGAGATTTTTCCATGTCTTTTCCTCTCGTTTTATACCTTAAGTAAATCAAATTATATAACTTCAAGATATTGTAAAAAATTGAAGATATAATATTTTTTTTCTGATGGTTTTCATTGTCAAACTAAAATTAGAAGTAAATGATAAACATAAACTTGTAAATTATGAAAAAAAATCGTCAATTTAGATGTATCTAGAGTTTTTATTATTTTCGTAAAAAATATATTTTTAAGACCAACAAATTACACATGTATATATATAAATGAGAATGTTTGTATATTTATATAATATTATTATTATTATATAATAAATAATAATATAAAATATTTAAAAGGAACTGGATTCTATTATTTGATTTTAGTTTAGTTTTGAATTTGTAATTGATCTGTAAATAATTCACGCATTTTCTTTATAAAAATTTTTACATTGTAATATAAAACAAAATGAAAATTTATTCAAAATTTTTATTAATTTTAATCATTTTACATGTATCAGAAGGATTTTTATTGCTGGCTAAATTAAAATTAGGTGTATTGGGTGGTTTAGCAGTCGGTAGTGCATTATCGTTTTTGAGAAGAATGAATACCAGTACAACAGCAAATGCTGGAACTGGAACACGTTTATTTTCAAAATCTTTTGGTGGTAATACTCGTATAATATCTGGTTCAGCTAGAGGAGAAATAAATTTTGGTGGTACCAATGAAAATAAAGGATCTGAATCGAGAATATCTGAAAATGTTGCAGCCAATAATTTTAATGTAGACGATTTACAACAGGATCAGCCACAATCATCGAATAATATTAGAAGTATAATGAAAACATTAAAGATAAATTTGCCAAGCTATGAAATAAATTATTCGAATTCTGGGAAAGATGAAGGTGGTAGTATTGTTACATCCGGACAAAAATATTCAAATAGCTATGGCAGTATTAATAGTGATAGCAACGATAGCACGGGTTCTAGTGTTACATTAAGTGGGTAGTGAAATTTAATTTTTAAAGTACAATAATCTTATTTTTAATTATTAATTTGTGCAAAGAATTTTCTTCAATTTTGTTTGCATGTTTTCCAATGTATTATTATAATAGTTATTTGCGATTATTTGTTTAATCGAGTTTAAAAATTTCCCATAATTTTAACAAAGAAATATTTTTATGTTGCACATCACATATGGTGGGTGCATATAGTATGTATAATATACATAAATATAATATATTATACATATCATGGACTTGTATACAAGTAAATAAATAATATAAACAAGTATTTTAGAATTTTAAGTACGAGTATACTGAATGAAAATAAAAAATGTTTACTGTATAAGTGAATAAGCAATAAAAAAAAGTAATCTTTTTACTACCATGCCATGCACGTCTTCTACGTTTGGTTATCCATGTCTGTATCTCTACAAAATGAAAATTCATATTTTTTATACTTTGATCTTTGATCTTTGATGCTGAATGTAAAATGAAAATGAAAATAAGAAATAAATTTTTAACGCATCAACATCATATACATATAATGAACTGGTGGGCTGACATCTGAAATGTACCTCAACAACATTGTTATTTGACTTTAGGCAATTTTAGGTACTTTGACTTGACTTCAATCTTTAATGTTTCGTTTCAATCTTCCATAGTATTCGTATTAAAACCAGTTCCTCATCTTTTCTTAGGTTGGATGAAAATGAAACCAGCACATCACATATTCATTTGTTAATTGCTGTTACCCAAATAGTAATTTTATTTTTGTATTTTCATTTTCATTTCAGCTTTTTTCTTTGCTTGTTTACATTTTTACCAAGCTATGTTATTATGTTAAGGCTTTAAAAACTGAAAATATCATCTGGTTGACCTTGTTTTTATTTACGAATACCACATGAAAAATAAAAGTGTAAAATATTTTCTTGTTCTTGATGTTTTTCCTGTTTATGTGTGTTTCATAATCGTAAAAATTAAAAATCATTATAAAAAAATTTTTTTTTTTGTTTTATGTAGATATTTTGATAAAAATTTAAAATTCAAAAATTCAAATTTTAAACATACTTAGTTTCAAATCAGTCATAATTTTTCTTCAAAATTTTAATGATATTCAATTGTAAGCAGTGTGGTTAATGTTCAATCGCAATAATCATTGTCGGCAATAAAAAATCCTCTCAACGAATTCACAAAAAATTATAAAAATAATCGTATACAGTAGTAAATAAATAATCACATACATATATAGAAAAATATTATTATTTTGATGTCTTCTTCTAGTTCTAATAAAGAAGATAAGATTCATCTAGAATTATACCGTTTATGATATACGATGATGTCGATGATATCTTCGTTAATTTATTTTATTTCAATTGTTTAAAAATTGACATTAATTAAAAATGAAAAACTGATGAGATAATTATAAGTTTCACCACGTTTCACTTATGTCAATGTAAAAAGGAAATAAAAGTACACAACAAAAATGAGTTGTGTACAAAACCTAGAGTCAAAATCTAAACAATCGAAAAAAAAAAATGAAAAATTATCAAAATTTCATATATGAAAATTTATTCGTTAATGAGTTCTAAAAAATACGTAAGTATATAATTAATTAAATTTTGCTATACATGAAGTAAACAATAGCAAAATGCAATACAATTATCATGCTCAATTGTTTTATTATCGTTTGTATGCAATATTATGAAAACTTTTGTTCATGTTGAACAGAACAGAATTCTTCACAATTAATAGAAATAGTACACTTCATGCCATTTTTATAAACCTCTATCTCTATAAGATTATGTATACATATTTGTTGAAATTTTTGATTTGAAAATTTTTTAATTTCAAATGTTCAAAATGTTTCTAAAATCCATAAAAACTGTCGAATCTGATTTTTGAGTAGATCAGACCAATCATAAGAAGATTATAAGAGTTTCCAAAAACATGAATTTTTAAAATAATAATTGCACATCGAAAAATCAAAGCTAATAAAATTTATTATTTGGGTTTATTTTATCCTGTTCCATAAAGCTGATCAAGATATGACGTAATTTATTTTGATTTTCTTTTTCTAAACTTTTTGAAGAATATAAGAAGAAGAAATAAAGACTTTATTAATTTTTACATGAATTTCTTTATGTCGCTGAGTATACGTAGGTAAGATAATAGTTTCAAAAATTTGTTTTTTTTTATTTTATTTTATTTTGTTGATTCTATTCATTCAGTAATAAAAAATTTATTAACATTGCACATATTGCAGTCATTGAATTATTGCATTTCTCAATTCGACAATTTCACACATGAAATCATACTAAAATCTAATTATACAAGAAATGAACATTAACGTCAAAAAGAGGTTATTAATTGCAATATGGCTTTTGTTATTCTACATATTATATTACAAAGCAATATCGTAGAGATGCATAAAGTAGATAAATACAAAAAAAAAAAACAATCTTATCTAAGATTATTGTGTCTTCTTTATTTTATATGCATGTACGAGGGTATGTATGTATAAACACAACAAAGATTTGTTAATAAGAAAAAAGTCAATTATTCAATATAAGTAATATTATATTCATACATGCATATGTGCATACATACATCATAAATTTACGACGTACAAACATACACACACATTATCTTTGAATACTGTATGCATATTTACTTAGATTTAATTAGAAATGTTCATAAAAATTTTTTCTCAATGTATGTAATTATAATTTTATTCATTATTTTATGTTAATTAACGAGAACGAGAAGGTTACGATAGTGAAAAGGAATTTGTTTGATGGTCAATGTTGAAAAATAATGATAATTAGAAGAAAATGAATTAACATCGTAAATTGAAGCTATATTCTATACTGCCTTTTTAAAATAATTGAATTTAAAAAAAAAAAAAACGATATAAAATTAATAAAAATGTTTACATATATGATTTTACGAATTTTTTCTCAACAGCAAAAACTACATCAATAAATTTTTAATTAAATTCAGATGAAAAAATTGCAACTTATACATTCAATTATCGTTCATAACAATAAATTCTTCTAAAATTAGAAAACAATTTTCTACTTCCGAAATCCGAATACACTCTATAAATTATAGTTGTAGTTGTTTTTACCATACTTTTGATTTTTATAACAAAATACCATTCTGTACATAAGCCAAACTGAGTAAGTTTCGCCATTACGGCATCATTAATAAATAAATCAATCATTTTTCTGTCAGTCAAAATTGACTTAACATCATTGTAGAATAAATCGAATGCTGAGTAGTTTGAATTTTTTATAATTCAAAAAAATTCCTTTAAATTATATAGCAGCATTATTCACTGGAAAATTTATTTTATACATCAAAACGATTGCAATCCACCGTTAATTATTTAGAAGAATATTTTTTCTTATATGCAATTTATTTCGAATGTCATGATAATAATAAATTGATTATTACCTCACGTCATACAATAAAAAAAACCTACTTTTATCTGTATACCTTGTTTCTAGTTTCAATCTGAAGTTCTTGTCTGTACTCGCCTACTAGAGTGTAGTATATACTATACAATTTACATAAAAAAAGGAGAAGAGAAAATAATATTAATATTCGTGTTTTTTTTCTACTTTTCCTCCTACATCTCAAATACTAAACAGTTCAATGACCATGTTTGTTTACAAATGAAAATATAGGTCAAAATATTTATCGGTTTTTCTTGTATACATGGATCTAGTTTCGATCTGAATTTCTTCTCCGTACTCGTTTACTACAGTGCAGGACCTAATACACACAAGAAAAGAAGAAGATAAACTACTATTCGTTTTTCTTTTCAATTTTCTTTCTATACTTATCTTTCTGCATCTCATATACTAAAAAGTTAAATGACCGCCATGTTTGTTTACAAATAAAAATGTAGGTCAAAACTCAAAAACAATTATCGGGTTTTCTTGTTTACACGAATTTGAAATTCTTCTGTGTACTCGCCTATTAGAGAGCAGTACATAATTTACACGAGAAAAGGAGGGGTAAAACTAGATCCATATCCATTTATGTATAGTTAGCTACCAATAACCTCACTGTTACTTTACAACTTACTGCCTCTTCTGTTTCTTGTATACTTCATGTGGTGTGTTGTGTAGTACCAAGGTAGTATAAAAGGAAAATGAATTTTTCTCATGAATGAAAATACGATTACATGGCATGGTATATATATATTCTATATGTATATATTTACTCTACGAGTATATACCATGCAATCTACAACAATTTACAAGAATTTTTTTCTTATATGCATTTTGATTGTCATAATAATAATTTGGCTATTACTTCACCTCATACAAGATTAAGTTTTCTTATGCATTCACTTTCAGTTTCATTTAAGAAATATGTACATGTTTTTTTTAATTAAACTATGAATTGATTTTTTTTTTGTTTTTACAATAAAAAAAAACTATACACAAAATATTATAATTAATAATTGTATACTTGGGATTTATTGACATGAAGATATTGAGCAATCACTTTTTGTGTTGTAACCTTTTGTAAAAACGATAAATTTTTGAAACTTTTATAATTTTTTCAATAATTATCAGTATATGTACATACGTAGACGTACATACATATAATGCATATAAAAGTACTCCTTCGCATACAACAATAATTGTAGTCTGATCCATACTTGACTGTAATAAGTATAATAGCCAGATAATACACTTGAATAGTACAGTAGTTTTCATCAGTGCTAACATTTTTTATACAAGACACAGATGTATATGGTTTTAGTTATGTGTTGATAGTGATTGTAGGGCACGAATTCATTAATATTGAAAATGGTATATGGTCAATAGTTAAAATTTAAAAAAGAATTTGATTGATTGTCATTAACTATATAGTGGAAGACGAAGAAGTCAAATTTATAATTGAAAAATTAATTGTAAGTTCATGAGCTAAATTATAGATTAGAATAAGTTACAAATTGATATTAAGTAATACTAGCAATATACCTACACATTGATGATTGTAGAAGTTGTGGTACGAATATAATGTAACAGCAATAAAATTCATTTTTTTATTGACAGTTCAGTTAACAATATAATAACAAAAATATGGATTTTTATTATTTTTTTTTTCTATTTATTTTAAATTTTTATATCAATATATTTTTATACATTTAACCAATTTTAACTGAAATAAACAAAAGAATGAAAAATGAAAGTACCTATACATATACTTATGTACATACAAGATATACAAATAAACAATAAAAAATAAAATTTTCTCAGTATTTTAAAATATTTTTGAAATACCTAATTACAGCAATAAAAACAAATCTTTTGAATATCAGAATTTATATGTATGTACTCGTATGTATATGAATATTTATATAGCTACATATTTGTATCTGATGATTATATGGAATGTGAATTTTGTAAACAAACATTATGTACATATTATACATTATATTCATATAACATCTTTTCCCCAGTATAAAAATTTAATTTCATTTTGTAAACTTCCTTCTTGCTATGTGTGTGTGTGTAATATCAGTAATTATTGACAATTTAAAGAAAATTGCTGTTCATTGAAACGTGCCACAATTCATTGAAATTATTGCGCATAAAACAATTGTATTTGATGTGTATATAGATTATATTGAAATTTTATTTTTTATTATACGAGTATACATACATACATATCTATATCAATACCAAATAGATTGTTATTGCATTTTCCATGGATGTAAAAATTTTTCATATGAATCTAGTCAATCAAGTATAGTTACTTGATTTGATTGGAATCGAACCACTATTACAATTCGATTTCGTTCGAAATTATTTTTAAATTAATTTCATCTTGGTATGAAGATTGAATTTAGTTTAAGACAACAATAAAAAGAAAAATGTCTTGCAACTATAATAAATCTTTATGTATAGTGTACCTACCTATGTCTATATGAGTATGTGTATTGAATATACGCAGCCGTTAATCAGTTGACTGCATTATAATTACTATAAAATTACATCACTATTTATAATCAAGAGATACATAATATGTAATAGTGTATCAGGTATTTCCGATTTGTAACTGCGAACTCTTTTCTGCATTTTGTTATATACTACATTATTCACGCACATATCACAGTCTCACAGTGTGTTGAGTGCTGATTATATATGTATGACTGTATACACATTATTCATAAAAATAATAAATTTATATTTGTTCATATGTGGATGCATAAATAAAATACATAAATACATATAATAATACTGGTATACTGTATAATTAAAATTCTAAAATAGACAGCTGACTATGTTAATTGTTTCTTTATGTGTAATAAATTTTTTTTTTTGATAATATATAATTACATATTACATGTTTGAATCGAATGTGTATGTATGCATGTAAGTACGTGTATTTTTTTTTACTTTTTTTTTAATTTATTATTATTTAATAAATGTATGTTTTGAATATAATAATAAATTTACTAATTACAGTCAAACATCTTCAGATGTCTGAGATTTATTTCAAAAATTGGTAGCAAAATGATTGATTCATTATCATAGAAAATCAATGACATGATAATTTAATTTTAAATTTTATTTTATTTTTTGTTTTTTTTGAATAAAAATGTGTTAAAAAAAAGAAGGTTTTCAATAAACATTGAAAATTGTATTAAAAAGTCCATGAAATATTAATATTCTATCGAAGCATTAATCGACATAAACATATGCAATAACATATACGATACGTAAATTGAATGTATGTTGTTTTATTAAAATGAATAGTAGATAGCAGTGAAAAATTAGAGAAAACAAAAAACTAATTCGGTATAACTACTATGATATATACTCGTAAGTGCTACTATATAATGTTATGGAATTAAGTATTTTTTTTAAGTAACGAAATACCTATATACATATTTACGTAATGTTTAAAAAGAGGATTATTATATGTATATAGCTATATATGTATACTTATACATACGAGTATATATTGTAAGAAATATTTTATAAATAAAATATAATTATAATCAAGTAATCTTTTATAAATGATTAATCAAGTATTCTTAGAAATTAATTTCATTATTAAGTTTTTGTGATTAACATTAATTATTAATATTTATGGAGTCTTTGTGATCAGATGTATAATATTTAAGTCTGTGTGATTTAATTATATAATAATATTCTGTGTGATTTAATTATATAATATTTATGTCTTTGTAATTTGATTGTATAATAATATTTATATCTGTGTGAAATAATTATATCTGTGTGATTTAATTATATAAATATATTATTACAATAACAAAAAAAATAAATAAATATTTTATTAATATAAAATCCTGACAATATGCATGTAATACATATCCCGTATCAATTATTGAATATTGATTGTGAAATATGTATGATTAATCATAAAAACTTTTTTTTTATTTATAACTCATGGAATGGATTTGGGTATAAGAAGTATAATACTAATATATAATTTAAGCTTTACACATATTTTCAGTTATTAATAGATTATGAATTGAATATCTAATATGAAAAAAGTTAAGCGGGGTGCTAAATAGTGGAAAGGTAAAAATTTTAAATTATGCCAAGCCAATATATAACAACAATATTAGCAAATAATAATACTTTACAAAATCGGATAAGATGAAATAATTTTGGTAATAAACAAAGTATGTATCTATAAACTTGTGTTGTATTCAAGGTGATTTCGGCAAATAATTAACATATGTACATATAACTATTTAAAATATAGAAACGTGATTGGAATTGAAATTTAATTATTATTTATAAAATTGAAATGAATGTAAACAAAATTGTTTCCGATTTCTCATTTATTCCTATAGCATGTCTATAATACAGAAATTCGTTATTATGAAAATTGTGATTTTAAAAATGATCAATGATCATCAGAGCATAGCAATGCTGATTAATTTTTCAAAATGATTCAAAAATAATACAAAAATAATTTAAAAATATGAAAAAACTTTGTGTGAAAAGGACATCTAAAAAATGTTTAAAAAAAATTACATTTTGTTTGAATTTTTATTTTTGAAAATATCATTAAATTTAATCCTGAAGCTGGATCCCTTTCATTCTGTTTATAATCATTTTCGGATACGGTATAAATAACATTATTGATTATTATTAATTATTATGTGGCTTTTTTATTGCATGGACACACAAACACGATCCATAATCGTCTGTTCTATCCGCAATACAAAATTAAAAATCTTTACAAACAAATCAAGTAATTTTTTTTATCTGTTTCCCAAATTTATATTAATATTTTGCTAAGGGCATAATTAATTAACTGCAAAGGACACCATAATCATATACAACGAAAATTATATGCATTTTATTATATTCCCTTCGTTGACCTTTTTATTGCTTTCGTTTTTTTGTTGTTGTTTTTAATAAAACTAGAAAAAAAATTATTTTTAAAAAACCGGAATCATATAATAAACAAGACCTACACTACATTTTAATTTTTTTTTTTTTAAGTTTTTTTGTTAAACGTAAATGAATATTTTAACCTTCACTAAAATATCGATGCATCAACGAGTTTATATTTATTGGTAATTTTAATCAAAAAAAGTTGTTTTTGTATATCTTACAAAAATCTTTTTATTCATTGTATCATGCAAATACATAGAGACTCAGACTCCAAAAATCTGTTTACAATTTCTTTTGACGATCAATAACTATAAATATATAGGCGGGTAAATTTATCAATGATATAGGGACTATTGAAAATTCCAAAACTAAAATCATATAGAAATTAAAAATGTTATCTCAATTTTTATATAGCTATATAGTCCTGTAATCCTACAGCTTTGCGGTTGTAGCATTGATTTACAAAATAATAAAGGGACATATGTAAATAATAAGTGTAAAAGTGATGTGATCAATAAATCTAATTACTTTTTCAAATAAAATTTCCTTAACGATTTTTATTTTTACCATTAAATATAACGTTTAAAGATAGTCTTTCTTTATATGTAGATTTGTAGATACATATATATGTATATGTACTTACGTATATACATTTATTAAAAATTACCATTTAGGTTTTTAATAAAATGAATTAATTACAAAAACTTATATGTACATGGTTTAATTGCATTTCATGTGAATCATGTAAAAAACAAACGTCAAATCTGTATTAAAATATTTACTCGTGTACTCGTACTTCTCTAAAAAGTGTACCATTTATTTGTGTTCCGCAATGTCTATCACATATCCATATTTTAACATGTAATTATTGTAATTATTATTTTTTAGTATCCATAATTGATGTGGAAAATTGAAAAATTAAATATTTATTTTTTCTTCTTTGGAATGAACATTAATAACTATATGTATATATTTAAAAATCAAATCATAATTATAATTTAAATTAATATCATGCAATTAAAAATAAAAAGAAAAAAAAAACAGCAAAATCTAATTTATTTTATACATACTCGCATAAAGTCAAATTTTTTTTTTTTTTTTTTTTTCTTATTTCAATTTATTTTGTTCTCGTTTTTATCATCACACAACAGATCTAAACTGTATGAAGATTTCAATTTATTTTTGGATTATTTACTTATATGTATCTACTATGTATACCATATACTCGCCGTATGTAAGTATGTACATGCACAATGCACATTTGATTTTTTTTTTCTTTCAATTTTATTTAATGGATTTTATGTAGTATTCAAAAGAAAAAATATCTTATATTTTACTTGATAAAATATGGTGATTAGCGAAAAATATACCATTTAAGCAAATATATTTATAACCATGGTACACAATGGTGTCTGTGATGGTATGTAGACGTACATATCTACAATCAACTATACACAAAATATACTCGCGTGTGGTATAATACAAGAAAAAGAAGCATAGAAAATTAACACTTCATCAAATAACACTTAAGTTAAGATGAATAATTGATAATTGTTATTATTTTTTTTTTTTTTTCATTTTTGAAAAGAGATAAAAATTTAGTAATCCTTGACCATGAAATATGTTTAGATGCATGTGTAATAATGGGTATGTATGTAAGCACAGTACATAGCACAGTACAGTACGTACAAATAAATCATATATGATATTCTAATGTATTTTTTAATTTTATTTATTTTTTATTTTTTTTTTTTTTTGGCTTTTTGTTGACAAAAATTTCATTTCATAAATTGGAAATTCCCAAGTACACACCGGAACTGTAATTTGAGAAATAATTATATGTTGCATATACAAAAAAAAAATAATTTATATCCATAATATCACAGACAAGAATATTATCTAGATAACATTATTTAGTATCATCTTTGTATCATTTCGTTTAATTTACTTTCAAGGTATCCATACATATACGTATGCATATATGTGAACAGTATATATTTTATTTACAAGTTTGTTATTTTTCAATTTATTACGAAATTTATAATTTTATTAATTTTTGATATTTTTTTTTTCTTTTTGTTTTAGTATTTGATTCATTCATTCAAATCACGTAAACTCTAAATTTAAAATAAAATACATATGTTTTTGTATGTACCTATATTAGAAAAACCTTTTTTTTTTTATATAGGGTATCGGTATGTTTTATATTTTTATTAATTCAATATACATATGTACATTTTATATATGTACTCGATAAATATAAAAATGAAAATGAAATTGACTTCCCACGAATTTAAATTTATCATACAGCACAAGCACATACTATTTATAAGCATGCAAAATAAAAAATTTTTTTTTCACTGACATGCTAATTAGTTATTATACCAATACCAATAATCATTTTAATTTTTGTTTTTCGGTTACAGATAATTTTATGTTTGTTTTTCAGTTGTTATACGAGTATTTAAATATTTATTGAACGCAATAATTATATTATTGTTTTTGTGTACAAAATACAATATGATTATGTGCATAAACATGACATGATGATGACCATTTAATATTAATAAATCAATGCAGTATACATTTTTTATATAAAATTTTTTTTATTTTCTTTGGATATGTATATATAACGCGTACATCACATACATAAACATATTCATATTACTTATAATTATTATATCAATTTATGTTACTTTTAAAAAGTGATGATGTAAACAATAGTAACGATAACGATAATGAAAGAAGTGTGGCTATAAATATATTTTTATTAAAAAATTATATATGTATTTTTCTTATTAACTATTCTTACTACTATCAGAAAATGATCACTCTACTACTGTATACATTTTCTGGACTGTTACAGTACCTTACCTAATTATATACACTCTACGATAGTACGAGTTCGAGTAATATTCTACCTACACATCATCATGTGTACTCTTATTTTTTTTCATTCTTGAGAAAAAGTTGATTTTTTCTCTCAGTACATGACATAATAACACGATACTTGCTTCTCTACTCTATACATACATACTCTGTTGCAATGAAGGTCATTGACTATTTCAGTATCTCTATGTATACGCTATAATAGCATATGAGTATAGTTATTTTACACATTACACATTTTCATTTTGAAACTTCGAGTGATGCCTAGAAAGTAGGGGCGCTTAATCAAGAAACCTGCCAATGCTTATATGTACTAATAAATTTAACGGATAGAAGTGAATACATATTAACTTGGAACTTTCGATTTCGTAAACTTGATTTTGAACAACAAAAAAAATGTTATGTAACCGCAAATCAAACATACGACAAGATAAATGGAAGCTATAAAAATTGTATTACATGTATACTGATTTAAATATGTACTACATATAAATACAAATGTACATAATATGTATGTAAAATATATAGTTCATTTATACAATATCGTAATTGTATCTTCCGTCATGTTAAATTTACTTAACCACTTAATGAATAAAATACATACATATATTCAGCATATCCAAGATGTCGGTTAAATAACTTTTATCTTTAAACCCATAAAAATTTTATTTAAAAAATCACCTATGTATATGCATTTTACTTATTACATATATGTAGTAAATAAGTACATACATAAGATGTATCAATAATGTTAATTATACAATACGCAAATGTATGTAATATGATTATGAATGATACAGAAGAGTGGCATTTTCCAAAAACAATAATATTTGGTAAAATGTGACGTAATTAAATTTCAATGTAATACACCTTATGTATATGTATGGATTTTTGTTGTTCCAGGTCAATGATGAATATTTCATTTCATTTCAGACACTCTATTTATATATTCTGTATTTAGTATATTATAAGGAAAAAAATAATGAATATGCATTATTTGTGGATATACTAGTATGTACATAATATCATTTTTTTATAATAATTTTCGTAATAATTTCATCCGAAATGTGATTCAGGATTTATAATCAAAAAATCTTATATACAAAACTCAGGGATATAATACAGATGCTAATGGAAATTAAAACAGCTAGAGAAAAAAAAACACGATTAATTATGAAGGTATTTTGCAAACGTGACTAAGTAGTATGATATGTAAAATTAAAAATATGTACATGTCCGTACATAAATACGTTCATACGTACATGTACACACATATAGACTTTTTTTAAAATCATTTTTATTAGCAACACAAAAAAAAAAAAATTATAGCAAAGCAAAGACCACTAGAAATAATCGATTTTAGCAAAACGTAAAATCAAATAAAGAAGAAAACACGTAAAAAGATTATGCAAATAAAAAATCAAACATTATAAGTAAATAATTGATGTGTACAACAGTAGAAAAGAGATATGGAAAAAAAACCTAGACGTGTCTCATTATATCAATATTTGTATGTACTCGTATATATAGTTTTTGATTAGTTTATTTAAAAAATTATAAAAAAAAAATTGATCACATTTTGGGAATTTTTTAAATTTTATATTTTTCACGTTGTATACGAAAATATACGAGTACTCCTCTTACATATAATTAATATTCATCTACCCCTTTACACTTACTCTGTACGACAGTTTTAATTTTTTGTCGTATTAAATTCACATTGGGGTATTTTGCAATAACGTCATATCTGATTTTAAATTTATACATAAGTATATGTATGTAAGTAATATGCATATGGGTACCAAAATATACTCGTACAATGAATTCGATTTAATTACATACATACTACACATGCTATATACGCGAGTATATGTTCATGTCAACGTTAATTATTTTTTATGAAAGATATATAAATATAAGCCGAAATGTGAAATGAAATCAGTTAGTGTCCTTTAATCATTTTGAAAAGATGAAGTTTTTCGTTTATTTTTTGGTATTAATTGCTACAGCTTCTGCTGGTTATATTGGATACAGTAAAGGGATAGGATATGGTGGAGGATATGGTGGAGGATATGGTGGAGGATATGGTGGAGGATATGGAGGAGGATATGGTGGAGGATACGACGGTGGTTATGGTGGAGGATATGGCCATGGTGGCTATGGAGGAGGATATGGCCATGGTGGCTATAGAGGAGGACATGGTCACGGCGGTGCAGTTGTTAAAGTGGTTAAAGTTGTAACAGTGCCAAAATATACATACAGCCCTGTTGGAGGACATAGCCTACATCACGGAGGTGGATACGGAGGAGGTTATGGTGGTGGATATGGTGGTGGTTATGGTGGAGGATATGGTGGCGGCTACGGTGGTGGATATGGCGGTGGACATGGCAATGGATATAGTTTAGGTTTTAAAAAAGAAATCAGTGGTGGTTTTGGAATAGGAATCGGTGGTGGATATGGTGGTGGTTGGAAAAAATGGTAAATCCTTAACTATTAATCCTGATCGTATAATTATTTACCACAAAATGTTGGTGATCAAAACAAGTGCCTTTCTCAACAATTCCACAAAAAGACAATAATTTTAATTGTTGTAATATAAAACATATATTACATGATTTAATTAAAATCGTATCCTTTTAGTAATTATGATTGAAAATGGTGAATAAAAAATGTACAAATGTTATAAGTTTTCATAAAATTTTATTTTTAACAGATTTTTTTTTTTATTTTAAATCAAATTAGAAATGATTTTCAACAAGTTTCTACAATTATTTGACTTTAAATTCTTAAAATATTTTGCTGATACTATATTTTTATCTGTTATACATGATAATTGAAGCAGTGCAAAAAACAGTTTTTTTTTTATTTTCAATAAACTTCATAAAATATAATCAAACACATATTTGATAATTATTATTAATTTATCAATAAATTAAAGATTATTATTCAAACTGACTACAAATAATGGACATGATGAAATTAGAATAAAAATAATAAAAATAAAAGTAACAAAATATAAATTAATAGTGTCAAAAAATTTGAATAAACAAAAATATATTTTAAAAATGAAAATTTTAGAAAAAAAAATCTATCTGAAATCATCATCAAATTCTCTGTTTTTAACGAAAAAAAAAATAATAAAATAATCACGTCTTAAGACAAAGTGCATTTTGCTGTAATGTAATAATAAATTCATCAAAAAATCTATGAAAACTTAGTTTTCATTAGAAATACATACATATATTATTACTCGTACATATAATTTTTAATTTTATTTGATTGTTAGAATGTTATTTTAAAATCTGATAAAGAACAAATTGAAATACAAATTTTAATATGTTAAATTTCTAAGGCATTTTTTTTTTATACTGTATGTATGTACATATTTGGAAATAATTTTTAGATAAAAATTTGAAAAAAAAAACTTATTTTTCGAAGACTAGTCAATTATAATTTATTATAAAATAAAATAAAAAAAGAAAAAAAAATCATTTTTTGAATCACATTATTCGAGTGTTTTTTATAATTTTATTTTTTTTTTTCTAATTTTAAATCCTTTTGTATAATAATAAATAATGTTTTGATATGATACAAACATTTTTAGGTTAAAAAAAATGTTGTCTTTTCTTTAGTAATAATTTTCAAATATATTTTCGGTTTATATATAAAAAAAAAACTTCAACACAAATAAATTATTGTTTTTTTTTTAAAGAATTATAAATGAATTTTGTCTATTTCTTTTTTTTTTCATTTTCATTTTTGAAATTAATTTTTGAATCAAATTCACTAATGTGTAGGTTTTGTTTTTTTTTATATTCATAATTATTTATTTATTTTTTTTTCTTTGCTTTTAATTTAAATGCTATGCCTCAATTTTATTAGGTAATGATTGTAATTTTGGCCAATCAACAAATTCTACACCATATTTGAATATGCCAGTTGTTGTAATGCCGACCATTGAACCCCAAAATAATAAAAATAATAAATTTTCCGTATTATATTCATGTGGAAATATAACCGATGAAAAGAACATAAATACCGCAAACATAAGGATTGAAGGAAACTGTAAATAAAAAGAAAAATTAATAATCTCAAATAAAAAATTGATAATTTCATAATAATTTTTATTTACCGTTCCATATTTCCATCCCTTTGTTGTTGCTAATGGAGATTGTATTATATTACCTTCACCATCCTTAATTTTATAATGACCAAGAAATAATGCTAAAGAATCCTAAATTATCAAATTAAAATGTATTTTTATTATTATTCGAAAAAAAAATGACAAATAATTTTACCTCTCTGAATCCGTCATTAAAATTATTAAGATAGTAGCGTGTTAGAGAATTGATTCCATCTCCACAAAGACCAGCTAATGTACGTTTACCAGTTCTTGTGAAATCTGTTTTTAATGCACCAGTACCAGAATATTGAATGGAAATTAAATTTGCATTATCTGCCCAAACCTGTAATTAATTGGTTTTAATAAAAAATAAATAATACGGGTTGGGAATCAATAGAAGGAAGATACATTTCAAAAATGTATTATTGTTTGTTTTTTTTTTTACCCCTTTAAATAACATTTCGAATGATGGTGATACTTCTATCTTTTGTCCATTGCTTAAAATGCCTAATCTAATTAGTACTTGTGTTAATGAACGTCTTGCGAGCATACTTTGTACAACATTTGTACGATCTAAACAATCGATGCAATTTGTACGAAACACACCATCTTGTGTTGATAGCACA
Source organism: Villa cingulata (assembly GCA_951394055.1). Lineage (NCBI taxonomy): Eukaryota > Metazoa > Arthropoda > Insecta > Diptera > Bombyliidae > Villa > Villa cingulata. The sequence goes on from OX596018.1 coordinate 3,871,947, forward strand.
GTACCATCAGAACGTAAATGGAACACAGAAAATTCATCTTGTTCATGTGCTAAACGATCAATTAATATGTTAAGACGATCCCATCTCATTTTGCGACATTCAGCATGAAAATCGAATGATTCATAACGTATGGTTGGATTATTCATTTGTGCTACTAGGTTTGCATATGCCTTTTCTAAGATGTCTTCGGCACCTCTATGATCAATCTGTAAAAAAAAAAAATGGTGAACAATTAAAAATCTGATAACTCATTTATGACGATGCTACTTCATTATTTTATCCTACCAAATTAATAATCACTTGTCTACCATAGTAGTAAATTTGTGCATCAAAATGTTTTATACATGCACTCAAATGATCTTTTCCAGGAATTATTTCTGGTGGTGGTTTGTATCGCAAATTTGGTGTTTGTCTCCAAAATAAAGGAATGCTTCCTCGAGTCTAGAAATTGAATAAAAATAAAGTGAATGTCAATAAAAACTGTGAATTATTCAATAAATATAATCAAAATGATACAAATTTTATTTGACTCACTTGAACAAAAGAAATTTTATGACCATTATATTCAACAATTTGTTCAGTTTCTACGAAATTCGCACAGTGACCATTATCATCAATACCACGACAGAATAAACGTGTTCCAGCTCGTTGAACTGATCGACGTGAGATTATTATCCATGAAAATGGTATTCTATTCACATAAACTTGGTTTATGGAGACAACTGAAAATAATTAAAAAAGTTGAACAGATTTTTTTTATTAACAAATAATTTAATTCAATCTTACATCCCAACATCAATGGTAGACAAAAACGTTTTACTTCAACACCACGAAAATTTTTCAAAATAAAACCATTCCACACGAAACGTTCATCAGCCCTCTGATACAGCCCATTCTAATACAAAAATAAAAATTCAAGCTTTTAGTTGGAAAAATTTTGAAAATTAAACGAAATTTAGTTGATGTTATCTTACGTTTAAAAATTCTGGTGGCATCGATTGCAATCTTTGCAGCGTATGCGTCAAATCATATGTATATGAAAAATATAAAAATGGTGTATCAAGAATTTTTTTTATCATATCATAATAGACTCCATTTAAATCCTTTTGTTGTTGTGTTAAATGTGTTGTTGTCGGAATGTATGGTAGCATGTCATAACCAGCTAAACGCCATATTACTTGATCATTAACAATACCAACAAATAAACGATGTGTTGCAACTAATAAATAATGCCCTGAGATTAATTTGATTGTTCCTAGTATACCGCATACACGTCTTGTTGGTATAAGTCCTTGTAATTGATTTGATCTAACTATAAAGATCGTAATAGTAAACGAAAAGACCGAAATAATTGATTTGATATAATCTAAAGTTTTCAAATTCATTATTACCTTGAACTTTAACATCACATGTCACCCGATCAATTATCAGTAATTCATCTTTCCCATTTGGTTCTACCATGAATTTATCAGTTGTTATATATCTGCAATGTAAGAATAATAATAATTAACTAATGAAATCAAGGCAATTTCATGTTTTTATTTAATAATACAACTTACAAATTCATATCATCATGAATATCACATCGATATACCATTTTTTAAAGAAAAGTACCAACTTTTTTAACACAAGATAGGGAAACAATTCTTGAAAATTCTATGATATTTGATATACTAAGATTTTAATTTTATTTATTGAAAATATGTACACATTTCCATTCAGTTATCTTTTTTCTTACGTTAAAAACAGCCTGGATTCAGTGCCAATAATTTTATCACCTATTATTTATTAATTTATAAAACCACATTAAATATATTTATTGCACATCTAAAATTTATGTACGAGTGTCGAGTATGAAAATTAATTAATGTTTGATGATGATGTGAGGTGAGAATGAGATGTCGAACTTTGACTTTTCTTTAGTTTTTAATTAATTGTTAATTGTCATTTTTCATGTATGAATTGAATTAAGGACATTTAACTTAAAATAATTTTGTTTGATGATGCGACATCTGGAGGCCATTAGAAAATATAAAAAAATTCAGCAAAAGTAATTTTCTATATTAGCAAAGATAAGATCCACATAACTAGTGCCTCGTTTCTGTATCTCAGTCGAGAAGTTCTCGACTGAAAGTGACGTCACAGCTTCTCGACTGGTAATTCTCGATCCAACGCTTCGTTTCTGTATCTCTCGAAATTCACCAATCGAGAAAATCGTGGTTAGTATCTATAATCGAGAGGGAATATCGGGAATGAAACAATTTGACATTTAAATGGTTAGTGTATTAATTACAATTTCAATATTAATTACATAGTTAAACGTTTATTTCAAATATTTGAAATTTCTATCATACAAAGGTTTATATGTATGAATATTGCAGTTCGATTCGATGAATATTTTTCATTTTATGAATTTATGTTATACATGTGTGTATATATTTAAATACAAAAATAATTAGTACAATTTTAAATTTAAGATAATTTCATAAAAAAAAACAAAAAGATAAATATGGGCAATATGGGATAATAAAAAAGGGTAATTTGTTGCAGGTAAATTTTAGAAATTTTTGTAAACATTTTGCTTTTTTATATTAATCGACATGTGTTATTACATATGAAAAAATTAAATAAGTAAATAAAGAGAGGTAGTATAAAATATCTATCTATCTTGTAGTTTTTTTATTTGCATGTAGATATAGTAATACAAACCTGTATGATTGGTTTTAATTATAATAAACAAGAATTCGAATTTCCCTTCTTGTTTATAAACTATAAATACCATTTGCGTCTTTAAATATAATTCTTTTGTTTTTATTTAGAAGCATAAAAAAACAAAATCTTGAAAATTTTGAAAAAATGTATAAATTTTACGTGCAATATATTATATTATTTAATTATAATATATTATTAGTTTTACCTGACCTTCCTCTACAATAAAAATAAAAAATATATTATATATATACTTATATGTATGTTAATTTATTATTCTTAATTTTTTTTACACCGTTTTTATTTTTTTTTCTTTATAGATAAGGATAGATATAATATTATATATAAAAACTATTTTTTCTAAATTTATAATTATAATAACAAATATACATTATTATTATCACTATTAATAATTATTAATAAATAAAATTGTAATTATTATTACCGTATTACAATTTTAAAATTCAAAAATATTTAAAATTCAACGGCTTTTTCAGTTCTCACTACCTAAATTATCGGTGAGAAGTTTCTCGATCGCTACATTCTCGATTCTCGATTCACCACAGATACAGAAACAGGCCGATCGAGAATGACGTCATAATGACGTCAAATCGAGTTTACCAGTCGAGAAAACCAATCGAGAAGTGATACAGAAACGAAGCGATGGAATCTCCCTGCTATTTATCCTAAATCCGTCTTTTCTTCATCAACTAAGAGCTAATTTAATTCATACTTTTGATACAAAAACAAACAAATTACCTAACTACACTGTATTTAATAACAAATATTCATTTGTAATTAAAAAAAGGAATCAGATTTTATCAAATACTATTGAATTTATCATCTCTAATATATATAATTTTTAATTTTCATTTTTATTTATAATTATATTAAAAATTGATTTACAAAAAAATTTCTAATTTATAATGGTGCACAAATATTCATCAGTTTAAAAGGATTATTTGCACTTAAATGTTTCAATTCATCATCAAATCCTTCTGCAACATTCTGTATCCATTTTCTATCGACATAATAATTAATACAATTTTGTATTTCCTTTTCATTATAGTTTTCAACTTTTATCGGAACAAATGGATCCAAATGTTCGAATCCCTCTCTTCCTAATAAATACTTTGGCATATATGATTCTTGTCTTTCTTCTGTTGATGCAATTTTATCAACAGTCAGCAAACAAATTGCATTACTCCAATCATAATTTGTAATATCTAAGAAGGGTTTCGTTAATGTTATTTTATCTGGTGTTATGCGTACTTTATGAGGTCCAAAAATTCTCGTTGTTGGATGATAAAATGCATTAAAACCATCAATTGCCACTAAAACTTTACATTTACCTGATGTAGCTAATATTTTTAATTCATCTACAAGAGCTTGTATTGTATTTGTTGCAAATTTTATTCTAGCTATACCGTGTTCAACTAATTCTAAAATTGTTGATCCTGCTGGTGTTGTCTCACGTTTACTCCATACATAATCTCGAGTTGTTTTCAAATCATATTTCGGCAGTAATGTTGAATTTTGTGTTTTAAAATGTAGCAACCATGCTGCTGCATCGAATGGTAAATCTGTGAAACCTTCATGTGTTTGTGAATCGGCCAATTCTTTTGGTTTCTTGTACCAATTTGCTACCCATGGTACATGAACAATTATGAAATTATTTTGTAATCCAAAATGCAGTATATGTGACATTGTTAATGATTTACCGACACCATCATCACCATACATAACAAAACGTAATGCTGGCTTCTTTAAATCAAAATTTTTCACGTAATGCATAATTTCTACAGCAGGTTCACGTATCATTAAACATGTTTCAGCAAATGTTTTTGCTTGTTTCTCAAATGATTTCGGTAGACCACCATGGGTAAACAATTGTTTCTTTTCATCCGGTGATATTCTATAAAATCGTCCGATATGTGAATGGTTATGATTATTTGTATTGATTTCATTCGTTCGGAAATCTTCAAATTTTTGTTGTATAGGTTGAGGTTCAGCTACTACTGTTGACAATCGTCGTATTGAGCAGCTATTTCTTATAGTACGTAATAACATTATTAATTCACTAATAAAATAATACCGTTTTGAATTAATAAATTTTATTTGTTTAAATATTTATCTAGAATTTATCTATTCACTTTTTAAAATAAATAATAAATTGGATCGTATTGTATTTACATTTACATACAGTAAATTAATCTGAATGAATGAAGAACGAACCAATAATAAAAGGTTATGTTGTAACTTGTAAATATAACAGCTGAGCAATTGCAATTGAAAACATTAAAAATTTATTTTTTGTGTTCTTCGGAAGATGGCAGCTATTTCTATGTCATTTATGTTTATATTTTTAATAAAGATGACTCGGAGTAACGTGAACGTATTTCCTGCCGCTTATTTTATTTATATTGAATTTTTTGTAGGTGTTTAAAACAACTGACAAAAAAAAACTAAATACTCAAGATTGTTATATTGATATTGAATTATTTATTGTGTTTACTTTTACTTAATTAAAAGAAGGAATAAAATGAAGGTGTAAGATGAAAAATTTAATTAGATATTTCGTTCAAAATTTCGAAATAAGATTGGTAAATATTAGAATATTATTAGTTGAATCTTCAATATTCATATTAGAAAAGAATTCGCTATTAGAACAAAATTTGATTAATCTTTGGAAAATAATTGTTATTTTATTTCGCATCTAGAAACATTTAAATTAAAATTAAGATTATAAAACCTTCATACAAATATTGTATGTAAAGTGTGTAAATATATTTTATTTATGTACACACAAGAATTATTATACATATTAGTATGATACATATCAAATGTAAATCTGCAAAAAAAAAAAAAAAAACTCAATTTTTTCATAAATAAAAGATAAATTTTATTTAAAAATATTTTCATTAAATGTAATATTATTATGTAATTATTATTTTTTTATTTTTCTTCTTTTATTAATTTATTATAATTTTTATCATAATCATAATCCTTTTTGCTTTCTTTTTTTTTTGTTCTTATTTTTATTTATACACAAAATTTACATTGACAAAATTAAGATTAAAAAAAAAAATATTACATAATTATTTGTTGTTTATTGCAGCATAATAATTTTGTTAATAACAAACTATATGAAATAATTGTATGTATGTTTTTTGAAAAAAAAATTTTTTTTCATGTGGATATATGTAATGTATTTGATTTTCTTTCTTATGAATGTTCATAAATGTACATTATAATATATGTAAAATTAAAATATCCTCTGATTAACTATTATATATTTATTTTCCTTTTTCTCTCTGACACAATTATACATGTAATATAAAAAAATTTTTTTTTTATCATAAAATGTAAAACATTAACAAATTTTATGAAAATTAAAAAAAAAAATATATTATTATGTATATAGTATAATATTATGAAGAAGAAATCATTATAAATATCACCGTCATTATGGTATAAAAGTTATTAAAGAAAATAAAAACTACATAAATTTAAAAGAATATTTTTTAGAATTTTTGAATTTATAATATTATATAGGTAGTAAATATGTATACGTGTATGACTATTTTTCATGTTAATTTAATTTAATTTTATAAATTTATATATTATGTAATTATTTTTGATTTTTTTTTTTTTGATAATTTCCGAAATCAATAAAAAACAATGAATAAAAAATATGTATATACATATATCAATTGCTGAATGGACATTTAGTATGAAAATAAGTACTTTAATTTTTATTTTTTTTTAACGGGAAATTGATTAGATAAGTATTACTGTATTTTTACTTTTAAATAAATATTCTTCATTATTATTTTTATATTCATTTTTTTTTTTTAGTTATCAAATTTTAAAGAAAAAAAAAAAAGACTGACTACATATTTGCTTTTTTTTTTTGTTTTCTTTTCAAATTATTAATTTGGTCATAATCATATCTAATAATTTTACGCGCATATTCAAATAGTAGCGTGTTATTTTAATTATGATTTAAATTAATTTGTTTTCTAAAAAAAAAAAAAAAATGTTTTTTTTTTCATGTATGTATTTATGTATTTATTATGGTATTATATATATGAATCTATATGCTTATATCTGTTTGCAATAATATTTTTTTTTATATTTTATAAATCCCGAACACCAGTACCATAGTTTGCACCACCAGCACGATTTAATGCATCACGAAACAGATCAATATCTAAATCAGCTTCAGAACCAGCTTGCAGTTCAACAGCAAAATTCTAATTGAAAAAAAAAAAAATAACAAGAAAATGTGAAAAAATAAGAGAAAAAAATTGAGAGAATATTAAATTTTATATTTAACTTACATTTAAAACATCTTTTATTATGGCTTTATCTGTTGACATTTTAGCACGCTGTATAACACCAACATCTGGTCCAATCCATGTTAAAAATAAAAATTTTTTTCTTTTTGACATTTCATCACCCATTTGTATTCGTATATAACCGAATGCTCGTTCATTATTTGTAAATTCCTGTTTAAAATCATCAAAATTTTGTCCTTTAGCTGAACAAATAATTTTTGGTCCATCAAATTTAAAAACAGCCCTAAAATTTTCAAAAAAAAAAAACAAAAAAAAAATTTTTACAATCAAAATAGAAAATTTAAAAAAAAAAAAAAACAAAAACGATTTATTTTATTTTTATTTTTATTTTCTTCATATTTACCAGTCTGTATCTGTGAAATCAGATCTTACATCCTCATATGCTTCACGAATATTATCTTTATCAAGAGATGTTGCCATTGGAAGCTATATTTAAATATATTCACAATGAATTTTATTTAAAAAAAAAATAAATTTATTAATTTAGAAAAAATGCAATAAAATAAATCGAAATATTTGTAATTTTATAATACTCGTATGTACATACAGATACATTCAATTAAAGAAAATTCTTATCAACATAAATTTATGTATGAATTTTTCAAATAATAAAAATAATTAAATTTTAACTCATAATATGCACAATTTATTATTATAGCACATACATTATAGATTCATAGCGACCAATAAGCTGATAACAAATTTTATTACTAAGAAGATATATAAATTATACTTTATCGTTTTATTTAAAAAAAAAAAAATAAATAAATAAATAAATTCTCTATAATACATTAAAATGAAAAATGTTTACATGTATACATAACATAATATAATATGATGGATTATAAATTTTATCGATAATTGTATTAATAATCAATATAAGATTGTCGATTGTTAATACAAATAATGAATATATGATATGATGGAAATATGTAGTATACCACGTAGTACTCATATTATATGTGTACGAATGCATTTGCACACACGTAATACAATACATTTGAAAAGTAGGTTTTCGTTGATTTGTAATCGCACTGCAAATAAATTTTAAAATTTTAAAATTTTAAAATTTAGAGCAATTTAATGAATAAGTTGTACATATATTGTATGAATAAACAAAGTCATTATACCTATAGAACATTAATCAAAACTGACGGGCAAAAAAAAAAAAAAATACAAAAATCTAGAAAATTTCTTGATATGTACATATTATACTCTTCATTCTTCTTCTTGTATGTACATATGTAAATGTGTAAATAACAGTCTTTTCAACAGAATCCATAGGTCATTAGTCATATCAAACTATGTATTTACCATGTCGTATATAAAAGTACAGTTTTATCAAGTTTTACGATTTCAATTCTGAGAATTTTAATTCTTAATATTCTTCTTTCATTTCCAGTATTATAACGCAAGCAGCACATAAATTTCTAATTTATTTTATGAACGATGGATTATATTGTTGTCGTAGTGATATTCTAATATACCTAATAGGTATACCACTAATACCATTGAGAAAAATTTCTAAACTTTATTTTCTATGAAAAGACATACCTACTAAATGGCATTCATATTCAGCTATTTTCCGCAACATTTTTTTCATATTCAATTTAACGAGTAGCTATACATGTGGATATGTATTTTTAAATGTTAATTTTTAATGTTTTGAAAAGTTTGACTTTGACTCTGGCTGGCTATACTATACTACATCTAAGACAAATACATAATGCATACAAGATACAAGCAAATACAACAGACATGCATTTACGTAAATATGAACGTGAACAAATTTTGCAATTATGAAAATTGAAAAGGAAATTCTGGCGACGTACTAAGGAAGTATTAAATCAAAATTATCATGTATGCGTATAGCAGTCGTCTTCTTTATAATAATTTGAGTCAGAATTAGAATAATCAACGTGAATGTTATAAATGCGTGTTCATAATTTAGTAATATTTAAAGTGTGAATCATTGATAAGAAAAAAATGTAAAATTTTATACATATACATATTTTAATGCCTATTAAAATACAAAAAAAAAAATGTAAAATGTTGCAAGGGCATAATTTTAAAGATTCTAAATAAACAAAATAAATAATGTTCTCGTGTACATTAATGCATCCAAATGAAAAAAAAAAGGAAAATCATGTACTTATGTATGTATTTATGTGTGGAGAAAAATGTCTTGACCTTGGATGTGTTGGCAATAGGAGAGGTTTGGTTTGGAAACGTTGTGATTGTGCAGCTATTTATAATCTCCCTATATATTTGGCTAATGATAATTGCATTGCTATTGCTATTGCTACTGCCGCCTGCATATAAAATATTCCGTTCTATTTATACGTTTTTTTTCTCTCCATTCTATATGTACGTTATGTACATAATAATACATTTATGTATGTATGTAAATTATTTATCCTAGCTGTGTACAAAATAAACATATGCACATATCATCACTATATGTTTTATACGCGTTTTACTTTACTTTAATGCTTTAATTGTTGTCATATGCTATTTCTCTTTCGTTTAACATTGACATCCTTTTTTGCATTTATACATATACATAAATACATATATTTAAGTATTTATGAATACAAGAAGAAAAGGAAAAAAAAATCAAATGAAATTATTTTTATACATTATGGGATTTTAAATAAAACCAAAAATGAAGCTTTTTTTATAAACTTTAGAAAAATTCTTTTATTGTTTTTATTATTCTTATAAGACTATATAGAGAAATTAAAAAAAAATGGATGCGCAAGGAGGTGAGAGGGAGTATTTTATTTAATTCGTTTGTGTTTATGCACTATTTGATTATGAAAATATATACCATACACTACATCTTACTTAAAAATATACATTTTATGGTATAATATGTAGTTGCTGTTGTTTTCCTTTTTATAGTCCAGACAAAAACACTCGAAAAGGACTCTTGGATGGTAAAAGAAAGAATAAGAATAAATAATAGGCTACATACACGGTACACGACCTCGTCAAAATGAAACAAAAAAAAATTATACAAAGAAAAGAAATGTGAATGTGAATGCACACACTCATATGCCTACACGAAGGATGCATATTATATGCATGTGTGTATGAACATGGATGCGGATTGAAGTTCCTTACATAATGTTTGTTTGTATGAGTTATTGTTATAAAATATATGTGTAATAACTTAACGATATTTTTATTTTTTCTTCATAAAATGAAAACAACATAAGTACATATATAGCCTCTTACTACCACCCACTTACTCGTCCTCTATTTTATATACGTGCATAGTGAATATACGTATATGTTGTTTATATGCCACTCTACTATTACTGTGAATTATGTACGCTTACATATGTACTACATATGTGATTATTTTAAAATTCCACTTTTAAGCACTCTAGGATCAACATTCTTCTTCTCTATAGAAGAAGTTTTATAGGTATTCTATAGTTTTTTTTTTCCTTTTTATACCACTTCCTCGTCATCGTCATCGTCATCATCATCATCAACCAACATCATCATTTGTCGTTTACTACATTAAAATGTAAATTTATATGCGATAGTGAAGTTTTCTTTAAATGAATGAAATAAACGTGTATATGGATATGACGCATGCATGCATAAAAATATGCACGTTTCATACATATTATGTACATACGTTATGTAGGTATGTACAAGTACGACTATATATATAAAAACTATGGCTACCGGTCTTCTAATCAACCTATGTACGTATACACATAAGACATAACATTATGCACATATGTGTATGTATTTCTATATGTTATTTTATTTTCTTATAATAAGTAACTTTATGCATACATAACGATCATAACGATATATACATTTACATACATATACAGTCAGTCATCTTTTAATTTTAATTTTGAATGGAATGAAAAACATGAATCCGCATAGCCACATTTGTACGATACATATGATTGTTTGTTAGTAGCCAGAATTGGAAATTGATAGAGACTCCCCAATTCCCAGTCTCCCTGAGTTGAATATGATGAAGTCATCGACGGTATAGTAGTAGCAGTATAGTAGCACAGTCAGTGTATAATAATAGATATATGAAGATCTATAAAATGTATGAACATACATATATACATTACGAACGTACGTATGTACATATAATCACATATAATGTATTTTCAAATATTTATACAAAAAAATGTGTAGTGTGTTTTTTCAAACATTCATAACACTTATGCACGAGTAAAATTATAGGGTGTGGATAAAATGAAAATGACTCGTGTACAAACATCATATAATAATCTATGGATTCCTAATGTCTGGGATGGTCTGGAAATACGGATGAGTCAAAGAAAAATATATGACCCTTTTTTTTAGAACTTAAGTATCTTTTTTTGTTTGTATTAAATTTTGATTCATATCCTAAAATAGTATTTTATACAAATTTTTGGAGCCTTTTTATTTTTCTTATAATATGTGCATTATGTGCATATTGGATTTATATAGTAATAACAGAGTAGGTTTTTTATTTTTTGGATCGGTCACATATGAAATACATATGTATGTATTTCTTCAATAAAAAGAAAAACAAACGTAACATAAATTGAAAAGACCGGAAAAAACTAATTTTCAGGGATTTTGGAACTGTAATAATATATATGTATTTGAATTTAATGTAATGTTAAAAAATTTGAATCATATGTTTTATCGTATTCGTATTCATATCATGGTATGACGCATTTGAGGAAAATTCATATTTGAAAAAAAAAAAAATGAAAAATCATCAAAAATATTATTTTCAATATTTTTTTTTTTAATAAAAAACGATAAATTTCTTATTTCCTATCTTCATCTATTTGAAAACACTCACTTGTATTTTATATAAATTTACAAAATGACAACAAAAAAAAATATTGGAAGAGAGTTCAAAGGTTCTCTATAAATATATTAGGATGACACATGTCTTATTGTTGACTTAAGTGTACAATAATGAAAAGTATGTACATATGTATATATTTTCGATTTCAATATAATATTTTCCTTCAAATAAAAATAAAAAAAAATAAAGGAAGAAAGGAATAATAATCCACACCAGGAGAGATGATTGACATCTTTTTCCTGCGAAATGTATTCTATTCTTTTTCATAAAGTATTGAGCGGTCGGTCGGTATATTACACCAGCTTCAAAGAATGAATTTCATTATAAAATAACGTACATTATGCTAAATTTTCAATTTTTATTTCTCTTTTTTTTTTTTTTTAATTACAAGTGTCAAATTAAGAATTCAATGCACAATGTAAAAGCTATGATGACAATTAATTACATGGAATATATAAAATATAAAATGTGAGGAACATAACAAAAAAAGATGAATAACGAAAGTGAATTAAATTTTTTACGTCACAAGAGAAAATCAATAATCGTATATGAAAAAAGAAATTTTTTTTTAAATAAAATGAACTGAATATTAATTGGTAAATCATATCATACACACATTTCTATGAGTTTCATGTATATACATATGTATATAGGTACCATCATATTTATGTATCTTTTTACACATAAAAAATGTTAAAGAGTTTCTATGATCCACGATATTATAATATAACACAATAGATACCTTCTCAAATTCTGGTTTAATTCCACTATAGAGACTATGACTATATAGTGCAAAAATTGTATTTTTCGTAGTCATTTTTCACTGTGTCTTTTTTTTTTTGCAAATAACAAATTTCACGGTCATTACCACATTTCATATTCATATAGGTGTATAGGTGTATTGACTTTTGAGTTTAAGGGCAAAAAATATAAAAAAAAAATTATAATTTGAAGGATATATGCAGCAGCATCTATCCATGTAAAATGTAATTTTAACGATAGGGTACTTTTGTTTTTATGATACGACGTGCATATATTTATCGTAATTTTTTAAGTATACAAGATAAAAGAAAAAAAAAATATTATTTCGTAACAGAAAAAACCATTTAGAATGAACTTTTTAGTATGAGTTCAATGACTGTGTGAAAAATATACACAATCATATGAAAGTATACATACGAGAGTACATAGCTAATCAATAAGAAAAAGGGGGACACAAGTAAAAATTTTGTTTGAGAAATTTTGAAGACTGCGGGGCGGGGCTCAGTGAAGTAAATGCAAAATATTAAAAATTATACCTATATAAGTATAGAAAGGAAAATAAAATGATGAAAAAACGTGGAAAAAAATTTCTACAAATAAAAATAAATATACAGTACACGCTTCAAACAAAAATATGAAAATTAAAAATTCATGAAATGAAGAAAGGATTTGAATTTAAATTATGAAGATTGATTTTAAAATGTGTGTAGATGTATAAAATAGTACAATATGTACAATGCATTTTTTTTTGCTTTAAATATGTTATGTGCAACGTACAATCTTCAGGACGTTATGAAACTTGAATGTGAAGACCATGTAATTTTAATGTCAATGAATTCATGAATAAAGATTGCTATTATCTATTATGTATGTACCTTAAATTATTATAGTGCTAACAGTGGTGAAAGAATTACGATCGAATAAAAAAATTAAAATTGCAATGCAACTGTTGACATACTTTTGATGAAGAATACAATATTGTATTACAAATACAAGATAAAATATAAAATTTACATTCGTATTTATTATATATGTTTTACTATTTACGTATACATATTCAAATATCAAGTAAAAGATAACAGTTATAGTTAATAAGAAATCATATATGAACATTCATTTCATCAAATAAAAGTAATCGTATGTACATGTATACGGTTAAATATTTCAAATTCAAAATCAAAATACATACTTCTTTGCATTACATATGTATGTGTACATATGTGCATAACAGTATACTAATAAGAATTGAATTTTGAATACAATAAAAGAAGAAATTATAAAAATGTTTACATTATAATAACGAATACGTCTACTCATACAGAGATTTTATAATGTTTTCACAAGAATATTGTAAGGAAATTATAGAAAATTTTTTAAAATCATACTCGCGTATTGTCACAGTAATATCTACGATATGCATGACTAAGTAAAATCTAACTATTTAAGGACATACATTACATACACATCATGCGTCTTTACCACATACGTGTGGATTTAACTAAGTAGAAATATTGCAATTAACAGACAGATACATTATTGTGGTTGTGGCATGCAGTAGTCGATTTTCAAGCTAATTGTATAATAATTTGTTTGAACATGAACTTGAAGAGAGATAGTAGAGAGAAAAATAAAATCAAAAAAATATTACCATACAAAGTCAATAGTAATTACATGTATGGATTAAACAGGTCAATATGCATTTTATAACACTGTAAACTCTGTCATTTGAGTAAATACACAAGTGTGCCGTCGTGTATACTATGTATAGTATTTCGTATTAAATAAGCAAATATGGTAAATTCCATTGAAAATTTTCTACTACTACTATAATTACTTTGCTATAGTAGCAAAAACTGCTAATCATTAAATAGTCTAGCATTTAACTTATGCACGCATCTATAATGGCAATTACTTGATATTGAATAGATTTCTATATACTATATCTGCTATTTAAATTGATGCTGAAGTGGACATTAAATAAAATCAACGACACTTTTTAGGCATTAATCATAATTGCAATTCAATTACATATATCTGCTGTTCGTCATTTTCTATATTGTTATAACTGTTGTTGGGCTTGGGATTTTAGAAAAAACTTCTAGAGCTATTACAAAACAATCGATTTTATTAAATTATCATTATTAAACTCTGTCGATGATTAATTACGTTTATTGATGATTTACAATTTTCATAAATGATGATTTTTTTTACAAATTTCGATTATTTATTTTTCTTCATTTAATTAAAATCATAAAATAAAAACATATTTTCATAGATGAACAAATTGAAATTCATCATTAAAACGGATACACAATTTACCAAGAAATACATAAAGTTACGGACAGCGGTATACAATGAGGGAAGAAAGTGAGTACACAGAATAAATTATTGATGTACATAATTATAATCTCTAAAAACATTTTTTGATTACTTTTATTTAATTTTTTTTTTTCTAACGAACTCTAATATAACTGGATATTCTTTTCGCATCATTCCAATTGCATATCCGGTTCGATACAGTTCTGTCATAATTTTAAGAAGGCTTTTAATTTTTGTGTCTCGTTGATTACATTCACCTCCATTTATATTCTTTGCAACATACATATGTTCATTATATACACATATATATATATATGTATAGTTTGGATTTAATATTATTTCTCTTGACATAATCACCAAGAAAAATTTTAATGCTGTATCTGTATACTCACTTTTGTCTCTCATCGTATATCACTACATATAGCATGGAATATGGAATATTATGTAAATATTTAATAATAGAAAAATACACTAAAAATAAAACATGTAAATGTACGGAATATCAGAAAATAAATAGTGCAAATAACATACTGTGTACGTATAAAGATACATACATATATGTACATATGTGCATGTACCATACAGTAAACTCTGTAATTAACAAATTACACTTCATGAATTAAAACTTTTTTTTTTATTTCTCATTAATTTAATTTGGCTAAAATTTTATTTGTAATTTAATATGAAAAAATCACTGAATAAACATTGAAATTGATTGCAATAAAAAAGAGAAAAATAAATAAAAAAATTTTATTTTACTTGTTTTTTTTTTCAGTTTAATTTCGATTCAATGAATTTTCACCATTTACAAGAGTACAACAAAGGTAAAGCAAAAAACTTTGATTTAAAAATGAAGGTATATGTGGATGAAAAAAAATGTACTGTACTAGTACACATATGTGCATACATATATCAAAAGTATCTGATGAGAAAGTATTCAAAAATATTTTTAGGTGATAAACAAATTTAACTGATGATGACGATCATAATATATGGTGAGATGCACAAATCATAATTCACGACACATTAAATCATACAATGACCTTTAGAAAAGAGAAAGAAATTCAAAAACAACCAGAAAGATGAAAAATACAGCAATATATTATCGATTATACTGTTAAACAATTTGGAGGCAGTAGAAGCAGAAAATAAATTGTTTTTTGTAATTTGTGCAGTATTTATAGGGAAATCCATCTCATTTATGATGATAACGTACGAGTATATGTACTAATTTATAATGATAATGGAAATGAAGTGGAAGTATTGTATACGTTATGTTATAATGTATATAAAACTGAACAACAAATTCGAATTTGAATTTGAAAATTTTTGAAAATGAAAGCAATGATAAAATGATTAAAAGAAGAAGAAAAAAAAAAGAAAATGAATGAGAAAATTATGAGATTGGGTTAACCGGAAATAGCCGTATCGAAATGTGCATATATGTATTGATAGCATATATGCATATACACATATTACATAAATTTTCTGATACAATTGTGTATTGAATATGTATGTAAGTACCTATACGTATATATACTGTACAATAATACATACTTATTTATAACAAAACATACAAGAGATAAGATAATGGTGGTAATTTTAAAAGGAACTAAATAAACAAAACAACAAATATAAATTATTAATTTTGTTTGTTTTAAAAGATTTAAGTAAATTATATTATTATCTGATTATAGATAACGCGTTCATACATCATATCGTTCAACTATATGCTCTGGTGCTTATCTTATATTATATACATAGAATAGATACTGCCACATTGAAATTTTATTTTATTTTATTTTTTTTGTCAAATCGAACTGAAAATTTTGCCGCCAGTAACATTGTACTCTAAATTGATGATTTTTCAAATGCTAATAAATATTTGAATTGTTTCTTGTCAAAATTTATTTTCATGAAGAAGACATTAGATATTAAATTTATTTAATGAATTATGTAATGTTAGAAAAATGTATAAAAAAATATACACCTTATATTGTTTAATATACATATGTATCACGAATCCAGAGGGTAAAAAAATGTTTAATTAAAAGTTTAAATTGTCAAGTGTATTATACACATTACCATATTACCATATTACCAATATCGCATTACGATATTATGTGTACGTATCCATATATGTAAGTATGTAGGGTCAAATTACCGAAATATTTTTGAAGAGTATTGTATTATATTATATATACTCGTCTCATCGTATGCATTACATTAAATCAAAACTAATTGAAAACCGTGAAAAATTTGATTTTTGACTTTAGAAGGTTTCATTTTTTTTATTTTTTTTTTTAATTTATCTTTATCTATTAGTTATCACTTTTGTACGTACACATACTCATACACATATTCTAATTAAAATATTGTATAACGTACTTAATAAGAAAAATATTATTATTGGTCGCATATTAAATCAATCAGTTTGTGTTTTTATTTATGGGAGGGTTATAGGTTATAAAAACCAATTAATATTTCATCATACAAAAACACAATCAACAGAAATTATTTTCCTTGTTATCTAATTTATACATATACATAGTATTTTGTTGTTTGTTTCTCATATACAAAAATTAATTTGAATTTGAACAGACAATTCACTAGACTGTATACAAAAACTTTGAAATAAATGAATGGACATAACATAAAACACAAGCATAATAACGATGAAAATCCTTTCTCCTGTTTTCAGTACGATACGATATTACACGGTATAATGAAGGAGGAAAAACAAACCATAAATGTTAACAAATCAATAAATTTTTACGAGTAATGTGTATAGACATTCAGAGTACATATTTGTGTACATACATACTATCACATCATGTACACTAATATATGAACATACATATACATATATTCAAAACGTACGCATGCATTAAATCGATTTTATTTCAGTTTAACTTAGATATACTCGTACATATTAATTTATTATCTTTTTTTTTTTTTTCTTTTTGAATTCATCAAATATTAATTTCAATGTGAATAAATGATTTTAAGTACAAATCAATGTAGATATTTTTAAGTTGGTGAAATACTCACAGTTGTATGTAGATATCAAATATATACTACAACATACAACTTTCATTACTTTGTTTTCGAATAAGATTAAAAAATAAGCATTTTCAAAATAAATCCATACATTGTATACATATTAATAATTAATTTGTAATCATGAGTGTAAATATAATATGTACAACGTACAACTGATAAGTACATTTATATGCATATATGATCCACTTACACATATATGAACATTTTGTGGAAAAAGTACGTCATAGACGGTTCCTTTATATTTTATTTTATCTTATTGCCATACAGTTTGTCAGTTTTCTATGTGTAGTAATTTTTTGTTGGTTTTAATTTTTCAACTTAAATAATTGTCTAAGCATTTGAAAGAATGATAAAACAATTTCGTTAAAAAAAAATTTGATTTTATTAATGTTTATTCTCATGTATGGTTGGTACATCACATGCAAACGTCTATGTGTATGTATACAAATTTTATTATACTTTTATTTTTGCATTTTATCATTTATTTGCACTCAAAAACAATATGATAATAAGAATAAGTACTATAAAATAATCCATCAAGCAATCAGGCGAACTAAAACATACGTATACTCACTCATATATAAAGATTTGTACACATAGAAATTACAAAATTAGGTTGTTTAGACACATTTATAATATAATTTTATTCACAATTTAATCATTGATATCTCAATGATGATGATGATAATGATGCGGTAATATACTTAAGTGTACTCGAAATAAATAATATGCATGAAGTTTTTTAGTACGATACGATTAATGGAAAAAAAACACACACGTACACACACATCATTTCGTGTTATCTTACATTTTATCGTGAACAAATAAAATAAAACGAACAAAATTTAAAAAAATAAAATGAAAATAGAAACAATAAAAAAAAATATGAATAAGCAGAAAACAAGACAAAATAACAAAAATCAAAAAAAAAATATATATAGCTATATATATATTTTTTTTATTATCATTTTGACATGACGTGAGTGTAATAACCAATGCTGCTGATGATGATGATGATGATAATGATGACGATGCATGAACGCATAAGATATAATTTGAATGTGAATACGAATGCGGTAAATATATATATAATATATATTTTTTTTATAATAAAATTGCGAGTTAAATATTCAAATTATTGGATTCATACCAACTTATATCTTATATGTTATGTTTATGTATATAATACGTACCTACTCGTATCTTGTATGTGCATACTGAATAAATTTAGTGGATACCAAATACAGAATGTAATAAGAATAAAAGGCAAAGAATAAATCAGATCTTTAAAAGGAAAATATTTAAAAGAAAAAAAAAAAAGAAAAGAATATGAAAATATTTTTAAGCTTGACTATTTGTATGCAAATACATACACATATGTGTACATATTTATTTGCAAATGATGCATGTGTATGAATTTTTACGTACATATACCTTGTATTTATTTAGAAGTACATATATTACCCAGTAGTAGATTCTGAGATATGCACCCACTTCGTGATTCATCATACTTCGTTGTCAAAGCAAAATAAGGTAGATAAATGAACAAATGAACTAGTTCCAAATACTTAACATTACTGGCATTATCTACTTTTTTTCAAGGTAACATTGAAAGTAATGCCATTGGTAATGTATTCAAAATTTTATGAAATCTACATTATTTTATGTATGCTCTATTTTGTCATGAGTATAAAGTATAAAAAGTGCCTGAAATAATTCTATTTCGCGCTAATTGTTAAATTTGTTTAAAATTTTTATTTCTCAACTGATTCATTAACTGGGTTCTTTCGCTACTTCTGTACGCGTAATGTAAAACCGTAAAACAAAACGGAATAGGTATTTAAAAATTTCTTTTATGATGATATCGCCGTGTAAAAGTAATACACCACGTAATACCTTTTTGTTTACATTAGAATAGTATAATGTATACTATATTCGTTGTTGCTTCAATAAATCAATGAAAGAATGCACACTGTGCTGGAATTGATTCGGTACAACATACTAACTACGGACTATTGGGTATAAGATAAGTATGTTTACAAAAATAAGAATTTTTTGACCATCATTAATTATTATATGAGTGTCCGGCTGGTTGACTTATATTTTAAATTTACTTTTTATAAATTCCTTAAAATAAATATGTATAATTTTGTTTTTCAAAACTTTATTCAAAATTAATATAAAAGTTTTAAAGAGATTAAAAAATGATAAATGTCAAAGATGTCATTTCAAAATTACAAAAGTATAATTTCTTGTATGAAGACATGTACATATTACATATTACTTAGTATATAAATCCATAGCAATGTGTGTACATATAGAATGTTCAAGATGTCCGTTATGTATGTAGCATCAATAAATGTATTTAGCATCATTCATAGAGACAACATGTATAGGTATTTAAACAATTCTATACAATTAAATTAATTAGTGTAATTTGCTTTTCATAACTCTTGATCTAGTCTTGAAGAAAAGCAATTACAACACTATAGAATAGACTATATGTATATATGCCACGTTATAGGCCAATCTCATTTGATCTATCCGGGATGTTATGATAAAATATTTTGGTTAGCCAGATACATAATTCATTTTATAAAATACAATAACATATTCATTTTAGAATTGCTATAAAATAATTAATGAAATTGCGAAGATGAATTGTTTTGATTTATTCTCTAAAAAATTATGGTATGTTATAATTTACTCTTTTTCATATTATATTTTTTCATTTTATTGTATATGTATAAATGTACATATGTAAATCAAGTCACACACATATAATATGCAAAATAAATAAATTATATGATTTAATTAATAATTTTCTGTAACATATTTTTTTTTTTATCAAAATTATATATTTGAAAATTTTTCATAATCAGAAGATTATTTGGGCAAAGTTAAAACAACTGTATATTTTCTTTGAAAATGAATTATGTAGGTACCCTATCTATATGTATAAGAAGGCTATAATCAAGAGAAGTAGATTTCAAATTTAAATTTATGTTTTCAGAAAGGTGTTTTGAAAATTAAAATTATTTTGTTTTTCTTTTTTTTTTTTAAATTCATTTCATTTTAGATATTATTAAAAATATATGTATATGCATGCATAAGTATATATAATTGTACGTATGTACATGTGTACATATGTAAATAAAAAATTAAAAAAATTAAAAACTTGGAAAAAAAAAAAATAACCAGAAATGTGTTATATTGTTTTATGCGATGTTTTTTTTTATTATTTTTTGTTGATTTTTTGTTTAGTTTTTTATCTTTTAAATCCAGTATTTTCGTTCAGTCAACTTCACATTTTAAAAAGTGTGACTCAGCCAAAAGTTATAAAGCCCAAAAAAAAAAAAAAAGAAATAGCGTAGGTTTATATGTACATATATATATGTATTGTACGTATCATACCTATAATATAATATCGCATTAAATATCATATATTGCTGTTGCTGTCACAATACTTAATATTTAAAATTTTGATTCATTTCTATATGTATGGTATGCATGTAGATATGTAAATGAATATAACATGTTTAGATATAATATAATGCTTGTTTATGCATTGTGCATGTACTTATATTATATGTATGTACTTTTATATGTGGTCTATAATATACTTGTGCATATGTAGCAGCATATATATAAAATGATGATTTGTGTGAATGTGTATATGACTACCTATGTGGTATTGTCTAGTTTAAAAAAAATATATTTAATTTTTTTTTTTTTTCAATTTTTCAGTGTTTCTTTTATTTTATTTTATTTTTTTTTCTCCACTCATATAATACTAACTAATTTCAATAACAATAATCGAATGTACATTCTATCAATAAAAGTACATAATTCACTGTACTGTACTGTTGGTATATGCATGTATTTTGTGTATTTATTTTAGATATGTGTATGCTATTTTTTTGTTTTGTTTTTACATACATATGTATGTAATGCATTTCATATTAAATTGTTGACACATCTGAAAAAACAAATATCAGTTTTTCTTATTATTATTATTTTATTGTTTTTTTATTCTGTTTTTTTTTTTTTTTTTTGGTTTTTTGTTTTTCTCTTTTTCCATAAATTGGAAAGGAAAATCTATCATAACTATATACAGAATTTTTTTGTTTTTTTTTTTTTCATTTTCATATTGTAGGAAAAAATTAAAAAAATAAAATACATTTTTTTTTCAAAATTCCATTTAAAAAACAAAAAAAAAAAAGAAACTGTAAGAAGACTGGTTTTTTTTTTTTTTTTATTTTGTGTTTTGTTTTGTTTTGTTTATTCGACATCATATTTGATGAGAAAGTTTTATTGAAAAAAATTTTCCATTGCGTCTAAATATGATGCTCATATCTAATGATAATAAAATGCATTTATCAAAATCCATAGGTAGGTACATAATAATATTATTAATACTGTTAGGTATGTTAATAGAAATTCTTTCATTTTGTAACACATATATACTTACATATGTAACATTGTGTTTACATACATATCTGCTACCTACCTACTACTACTAAATCATAAATTAATATCACAAGTAGAAAAAAAAAATAGTAGACAATCAAGAAGAAAATTTCATTTTTATACTAAATGATAGTAATTATACAACTATGTAATATAGGCATTAGCATTATAGGTATTGGGTATCATCACAAATTATATGTTACATGTATATAGAAAATAAATTTTAAAAAAGTTAATAGAAAAAAAAAATAAAATAAAAATAAATGAATAAAAAAAAACGTTTGATAGAATATAATTTGTAAATTTGTGACTATTTATGTCTACTTAATTGCGTATACCATTGATAGAAAGGAATTTATTATGTACATATACATACATACATATTAACTCTCTAAATAAGTACACAAATAAAATAATGCATTTGTATTATATACGACATAATTAACTGGGTACATAGGAGGCTAACTCTACTATACTATATACTATATTCTATCACTACACTATACACTCACCTTTTTTGGCTTTGTTTCAACTATTTGTTCAACTTCCATTGCATCTGACATAATTTTTGTTTTATTTTTTACAATTTTTTTTCTTGTTTTTCTTCTTTTTTTTTTTTACTTTATATCTTATTATAAACTTTATTTTAACTATATGTATTTGTATATAAAATTATCCGTTTCTGTTTAACTTTTTATTAGAAACTGTGTAAACTATTACCCTCTATTATACGTAAGTATTATTATGTGTATGTATGTATGTATAAATTATTTTGTCTTTTTATCTTTTGAAAATATTTAAGTTTTCTTTTAAATTTTTTGTTTTTTTTTCGGTATTTCTTCCACGCGTCTTAGCTAAATAAAAATTTTATTCGTTTATAGAATTTTCTAATCCGCCTTTTTGGTTTGAGTGATTAATATCCTAAAAGTATTTAGAACACTGCAATTTGTATATTAAATAGAATTTATATAATAAACATAAACTATACTATATATACAGATATGTATGTATGTAATTTGTTACCGTTATATAATGTACTTATTTTAATACGTACACGGTACACGTATATACAAAAACAAAACAAAACTTAGACAAAAAAAAAAAATCGCGAATAAAATTGAGATCAAATTTAAACTTTTGCACTATATTCTTCTTTATAATTTATATTGTTTAATTCTTGCATTGATAATTCGATTTTTTTTTATTATTATTTCTGGAGCACGCACAGTAATGTATGCAACTGCAATTTAAGCAACAACAACAACAACAAAAATTACAAGAAGAAAATGGTTAGTTTTTCACTGAATCTAAAAAACATACTTAAAGTTGATCTAGAATTATTTAGTTGAGTTTATTATAAAAATAATGAGAACGATAAGCTAAGCTACATACACATATATATTTTTGTCGTTTTATCGTTGCTATTATATTCGATATGAGATGATGAAAGGAAGTAATTTTGTAATGATAAATTCGATGTATATACATATAAATAAATTGCTTTAGATTTTTAAATACATAATTATGTAACGTATTTGATTTAAAGAAAATTAAATAAAAAATAAAATAAACCAAGAAAGTAATTTATTCTTAAATTATTCAAATTTTAATATAAATTTACCGGTTCCGTCCGGCAGAATAATAAAATATATTTCAGTTATTATTATATGCAATGTAGATAATAATATTTTATTATATTTTATATGTATGTAGTAGTTGATGTTGAGGATAACTGAACGCGACCGACACTGAAGAAAGATGTTATACCAACTAAAAACCTAAAGCTAAACAGATCAAAATTATAATATGCGATGTTTCCCGTTTACTGAATTGTTGTGGAATTCAATTAATGACCACCAATACAATACTGATGATATTAATATGATGATGATGATGAGATGATATTGTTGATAAAAATAACTATTGGTTAGAGTTTGAAAATATAAAAATCAAAAAGAAAATTGCATTCCAATTTCTTATTGTTTTTAAAACGTAGGTTATGTAGAGGTAGTAGAGAAATTAATTTGAAGCACGTGATGCTGTTTGAAATCGTTTGATTTGGAATGGATAACTATTCTATTCTATCGATGATACCGATATGATGTCAACCGTCAACGATGATCGTTTGGGGAACAAGTTTTTTTTTGGAGTCAGAGTCAGAGTTACAGGTAACAGTAAGCAATTTACTTTTAATAATTTAGTTTTTATACACACACACATTCGAGTATGTACAACGAATAATATGTAATTTCTTATATGATTTTGAATCATTGACTTTGTTTTTTGGATGTGAACATAAATAAAGAAATATTTATAAATTCCAAAATTGGAATATTCAAATTATATTTTCACAAATTGATAAAATTAATTTGTGGGAGCCACAGCCACAAAATAAAATTCAACAAAAATGTACACACTACACACTGTACACACATGATAAAAAGATAGACATTCTTTGCTTTGTTTTAATAATTCATGGAAATTAAAAAGCATTGCCTTCGAGGCTGGTGCCTCTAGTATGCATATATGTATATGTACATACAAACACATATGTATGCAATGTAGAAAAATCAAGTTTCTTTTTGATTCTTAAAAATTTATTATTTTTTTTTTTTATTCTTTTAAAACACGATGTCGATGACAACAATAAAAGTTTAGCGCTCTTAATTTCAAAATATTTTTTATTTTCATTTTGCTCATATAATACTAAAGGCCTTAAGGCCAATTTAAACAATAAAAGCGGTTTCATTTAGTTATTTTTCTTTTTTGTTTTTTGTATGTATGTATAGTTTTCATGTTTAATTCTGTAGTTGATCTTACATTCAGAAAAATTTTCGTTTTAAAAACGAATCAATTATAAAATAAAGATGCGATATAATCATATATGTATTCTGATTTCTGATCCATATAGAATATTTTCAGATGAGATGAGTATGAATGAGAGGATAAAAAGCATCTATATGCGTGCATATACATATGTATGTAGGTATATATATTCCCATTTATTACAATAAAGATAATATATGTACATTAAGTTATGAATTTTTCATTGTATATGAAATGAAAATTAAAAAAAAAGGAATCGCTTTCTTTTTACATCCATTTTCAAGGCTATCTTTGTTGTCTGATATTTTAATGTTATTTTAATATTTTTCATTATTTTCTTTTTTGGCACTTAAAACTTAAAAATATACAAAGAAAAAGATACGCATACACAACAACATTGTATATGAAAGTGTGAACAAAGAAGTATAATTTTATTATTCGAAATGTCGAAATGTTATCATAAAAAATTCTAAAAATCATTTAAAAAAACAACGAAAAATTATTATAAAACATATTACATTTATATATGTAAAATGTGTGAAAATTAAAAAATGGATAGATATGCATATTACATTATTACATGTACATACGACGACATACCTATATAAATATATGATAATGTATATCTTAATATCTTACACATGTAGATATGTTTTATATACGACTTTTTGAAAGCTAAAAACTCTGGTTATATGCAATTTTAGTATACGGTGGTATACGGTATAGTTAAGTCATACCTACCACCTACCTTCAAACAAAAAAATTTTTAAAACTAGAATTGCATGCTGTGTATACGACTTGTACTGGCGTACTCGTACACATAATCTATATTATATTATATGCATGTGTAGGAGTAGGTAGCATATGTACATGTGTATAAATACATATTAAATCTGTCTGTAGAAAATGTATTGTAAAAGGAAATTCAATCAAAACAAATAAAAGGGAAAATAAGAATTCTGAATTTTGAATGCTAAAAAAACAAGATTTTATTCTACTTGATTCTACTAGTACGTCGCCACGGCAATAATACTTTTTTTTTCCTTCTATACATACCATACCATGCCTATATGTATATGTTTTCCAAATTAAAAATGACTAACAAAACAATCCAACAAGAATAATTTACAATACATAAGTACGTACATATGTACTAGTAATATATATATGTATATATAAAAATTTATATGGAAAATAAAACAGTACAGTACAGTCCTCCCAATATTTTGAATAATTCTATTTTTGGAATATTTTATTGGATAGATTAAAATGCATCACGAATTAAATACATGAAATATACTATATGTACGAGTATATGTATTATTTATATTTAGCCTTGTAACTTTGTAACTTATAAGTATCTAAAAGTACATGTAATATATGTACATATGTATCTGAAAAATGTACTTCAAAAATATTTACATATATATGCGTACTCTGTCTACATACATACATACATACATGTGTACATATCTATATAATTACATATATGTAGAGAATATAATATTTAATGTATTGTCATTCAAATTTGTTAAACTATAAAATAAATTCAATTTTTCAGAATATTTTTTTATATTATACATGTGTGTAGATTATGTGTGCGTGTGTATATTTTTGTTTTATTCCTTTTTTTAAATTTCACTTTTTTTTCTGTACATTATACGTACATTATATGTATTTTCAAATTTGTAATCAGATCAGACTCACTTTCAACGTTATGTATGTACATGTAGAATACTTTATAAAACGAAATTATCTATGTAAGTAAAGTAAAAAATAAATATGTTTGTGTATATGTACATATGTAAGTAATTTTTTAAATAAATATAAAATAAATTAAGTAGATTATTATGATTCAAAATCTATACACAATACAAATTTGAATAAAAAAAATATAGGTAGTATATTATATATTTTTAAATTCACTTTTAATAATGCAATTTGCTTACTCTCTTATATTACACTATCTGCACACTTTATATGTTTATCCAGATCCAGAATTACTGACGAACTGAAGAAGCGAAGCAGTAAATGAAAATCACATTTTTCACGATTACTATACTATACAATACATACATATGTACATATATATTAAAAAATACTAACGATTTTATACAACAGAACAGTATAAGTATATACCATTTATATCTGTACAGTATAAATATATTCACATATGAACATATACATATGTATATATTTTATTTAATGTTTTAAGGCATACATGCATATATAGTGCATTACATATTAGTGCACCACACTGTACGCACATACAACGCAATATAGATAGGAGCAGTAAAAAAAAATATAATTTTTTTTTTATTTTATTTCATTTTAGACTGCTGCCGCTGACTCTGATATATTTACATATATAAAATGATACTGCTGTCCATATGCATCGAATATGTACGGAATTACATATATTTAATAAAGATAAATAATATTGAATATACTCATATGTGTATGTACACTTGATATACACTCATTATGTATACATTATTGTATCGCTTGTATATTCTATATTCCATATAGCGTATAATATGCATATAAATGTAACAAAAGTTAGTACGCACGCATAGATATATGTATACATATATGATATGAATATGATTCTAAAAAGCCGGATCATAGGAATTACAACAAAAATAAAATTTTTCTCTCAAATTTTAAATGTAGAATATAAATATACAAAATATATACATAAAACATAATACACCAATACATTTTAGCATTTAGTCATATAGTGTATCATATACATATTTTATTTAAAACATTTATATAATGTATATATTGAACATATGCATGGGCGAAGAAGTTTGAAATTGAAAAATAAATAAAATTATCCCCCTTTGCTCCCCAAAGCTAGACATTTTCGAATAACATTCATATACAGGTACCATACGTTACGTATACAATACATTAAAAACAAAGCTTTTAAATTCATTTTCATTTTGTTTCAACGTTTCAACCACATCAAACCGAACCAAATTTAACTAAATACCCAACAGACAATACAAACTTCATTTTGTCGTGTCATACAATATTGAATGGGAGGTAATGGGGAGAAAGAAATTGTCATTTTTACATTCAGTGCTTTGATAATTTTTTTTAACTTTGAATATTTTTTATTTGTATATGTATTTAAAATTCAAATTTTCCATGCATTAAGCTGTTAAATTTAACTGATTTTATTTAACGAAAAAGATGAAAAAATATTTTGATATTGAAATTTTAAAATTTATTTCACTTTATAGATGGCATGGCATTCATTCAAAATCCAAATTTACATTATTTACAACCGATACTACCAAACAGTGGACGTTATTATATTTTTATGTCGTCTTTCAAAGAATATGGAGAATGGATACTTGTGTTATATAATTATATTTAATATTATTTATCAAAATATTTTTTAACTGAAAAATGTAGATGATTGATAAATGATAATATTAATCATGTATTAAATAAATATTCAATTATTAAACAGTTATGAACACCAAATTTCGTATATGAATCAAAAATATTTAAGTTCATTTTTATTTTCCTATAAAAAAGTATTTAACTATCATTCTGTTTTTCGAAAAAAATAATCAAAAATATATAACTAACATATAATTATCTTTATTTCATTTGAATTTTTAAACTAAATCGTACATCCATATCCATATTCAATATACACACTCCTTTTATACGTTTATTTCTTTGTAAATGCGTATGTAAAATATGTATACATTCAAGATTATAAAATCAAATTAATTGATTTTTTTACATTTATATTTCTTCTTCTTTTTTTTCCCAGTCAAATTTGAATTTAAATATCAATAAATTTAGAAATTTAAATTAAATTCATAAATTCGATACACAAATATGTTTTTCTTGCACGTAAAAGTGAAATTTATTACATATTTAATATGATTGTAAAGAAAGTTTTCTCTTTTTTCTTTTTGATTTTTCGAAATGAATTTCAACTTATTGAAAAATAGAAAATTTACATTCAAAATAAATAATTCATCCATAAATTTAAAAAAAAAATGAAAACACTTTTTCTTGTAAATTCAGTGAATTTTTTTATGGTAATTTCGTGTATTTATGTCGCCATAGATTAAAGTTTAATTGAATGGAATATGTTTTAATTAAATTTACAATTTTATTTAAATATGCGTATATATTCTGCTATGCATGTATTCTGTAAATCATTTAAAAATTTATATTACATATACATTTATATCTCCATACACATTTTACTACAGACAAATTTGTAGATTGCGCAAAAATTATCCACAAAAACTTATAAAATACATGTCAAATCGTTATTTAACTTTTTAGAACTATTTAATTAAAATGAGCTACTGAAAATGAAAAAAAAAAAAAAAACCCAAGTCTAATCTCTGTACGATCTTTTTAATTTGTTTAATAATTGTAGAGCTTATAGCGACATTTTTAGATGATTTGATATGATTATAATTTATAATTTTCAATTTTAAACTTAATTATTGTAATATCTGTGGACATCTAAATCAAATAAAAATTTATTGTTTAAAATAAATTTTATTATTTACATTTTCAGTTACAAGAAATCATATAAATGGGTATTCACTTTACATGCCTTACTTTTTAAAAATTTTATCTTTTCCAAACAAATATTTTTTAATAAGAAACACTTTGCAAGGATTGAAATTTTTGGCGAACGAAGCTTTAGGAAACTATAGTTTGAGATGAACTTTAATACAACCGAAGAAGAATAAATTGAGACGGTATGGCATTAAAATAGTAAAACTTAAAAAAAATTTGAATATCCTTAGAGGACAAATATTATTCTTCTTTGATGAATTTTTTAAAAGTGTAGTATGTTTGTGTAAATTAACATCAAAATGGATTGGAATTCTGCAACTTAAAGATGTTACATGAAAATATATGTACATACTACATTGAAGCAATTTCAAATACATACATTGTATAAGTATATGTTCTTGTCTTTTAAAAAATGATTTAAAAAAGATTTTTCTTTAAAATAAACAAGGTAAAAGGGTAAAAGTCTAAACTACACTTTAATTATAGTTTGAAAAATATAAAAATAACAATATATAATGATGAATAAAACCAAATATTGGCTTATTTCACATTAGGACTTTGGAAATTTTCTTTTGAGAAAATGATGCAAAATTCTAATTACTCACTTACTTACTTTAAACTAGGTTTAACAAAAATAAATCAATAAGAAAACAAAATGCTCCTATATGTATATTTAGCTAAATTACAATTAATTACAACTATTCGTTAAATTTTTTTATTTTATATGTATTACTCTTTATTAAGAAATTATTATAAAAATCTAGACTCTGAATCAGGTACATTGCTACTCTCTGAAACAACTTCATTTGTTTCTGTGTTTAAATTGGATTGTACTTGAGGAATTGTATCACCAGCGTCATTATAAGAAAACGAAGCAAAATTTTGTTGTTGCTGTTGTTGCTGCTGTTGCTGATTTTGATGTTGATACGGATGTTGTGAATTATGTTGTTGGGTGAATTGATGCTGAATGGGTGGTAGAAAACGATGGAGTTGATGACGCTGAGGAGTATGATATAATGGATTAGGTCGTCTTAATCTATAATTTCTCATATTTTGATTGAAATTATCTTCATCACAGTAAACTGGTAACATATTTCCGAACTTACCAAAATTTCTATTATTCGTAGGATTTACATTTTGATGATTGTGGTCTGAATAAGTCGAAACTGTTTCTATGGGATTTGTGATTTGTACATTTTGATTTGTAGTAGCACTAGGAGAATTATCTATTGTATTTGTTGCTTCACTTGAATGTACATTTGCACCATTCAAATAAGAATTGGAAGAATCAGGTGCAGTTATTTGTGTTATACTGCCAGATGATGATGAAGGATCCTGTAAAATTTTCATTATAGCATTTGTTATATCCGGTGAAAGTCCATTGATTCCACTAACTCTGGTCATCCCATCACCATAATTAGTAATTGTGAAAGTTTGAGGTTGTGAATTTTGACTTGGTAAATATGAAGATTCTTGTGTTGTTGAAGGACCACTATAAATTTTTGGTGTTTGATAATGATTCCTAGATAATGCCATTGTTTCCAATTGTTGTGGAGCAATAGCTGAAACTGCAGGCGTAGGATTATATATGGGTCTGATAGATTTTACTGGTGGACTACTGATGGTATTTAAACTATTATAATAATTAGGTGGTGTAGCCAATGGCAAAGAACCGAAATATTTAGGAGCAGTCGTCAAATAATTGGCAGTTGGCCTGTATGCATCAGCAATACTTCCTGGCCTTTGTATAATTCTTAAATATTTTGGTGAACTATTAGCCAATGCAGCACTGTACATATAAGCGGGTAATTGAGTTGTAAGTGGAGCTGAAACTGGACTTGTTACAGGAACAGAACCAAATAGTCCATTTGTTATATAGTTTCCTGTTCCAAATCTCATATAAAATGGTGTGGAAGTATATCCTCTTGTCGCTGTCGTAGGTAAGTATTTGAATGCTAACTGTCCTGTCGGTTGATAATTTCCAAAATATGCCGATCCACTATAAATACCATTATTTGCTATACTTTGAATTGAATTATCTTGAGATGATACTAATGGCGTTCCTAATAATCCAGCAGAACATGACGATATTGTAAAAATGAATGAATAAATCACGATCTGAATAAACAAAAGTAATTTTTTTAATTTAATTTCACAGTAAATTTAACAAATATATATTATTTTTTCTTTTCATTACATTCACATTAACACAAATTATATTTTTATTCTAAAATTTTATTTCAAATAATTGTAATCGTTAATTTACCTTCATTCTATTTCCTATAAAACAGTGACTTAGTCCAACAAAATACCGAATCAAACTAAACAGTCGAATCATATTGTATCAAACTTTTATATTGATACCGTTTATCTAATATATATAGTTTGTTCCGGTTTTAAGAAATATTTTCAATATACGGAAAAATATCAATGAAAAATTTTTTTCCCAAATTTTTCTTCCAAGAAGAAAGTTAT
Organism: Villa cingulata; assembly: GCA_951394055.1. Classification (NCBI taxonomy): domain Eukaryota; kingdom Metazoa; phylum Arthropoda; class Insecta; order Diptera; family Bombyliidae; genus Villa; species Villa cingulata. The sequence goes on from OX596018.1 coordinate 3,904,353, forward strand.
TCGTCGAAGATATTTAAAATGTAGTAGTTCATGTTTCAATTAATTCAAATACAGTAGAGGTTGTTTATCTTTTAGCGTCAAATTTAAAATTTTAAAGATTATTATTTGGGAGAAGAATTATTTTTTTCTTTTTCTTATCTGTTCGATTTATATAAAAATGTCAAGAAGAAAAAAAGTGTGGAAAACAAGAAATACATCTTACATCTTTGTTCAATGCATATATCTCATATATATCCGGATACTTGTCATCTTTTCCCATATTTAACCAAAAACAAAAAAAAAAATATTCAAAATATAAAATATTATTTCTTACATGGAAATGCATTCTGTTTTATGCTTCGTTTTTTTTTTTCGTTTACTCTTGGAATTTATTTTTTATTTTTGTCGAATTGAATTTGATCATATTTAAATCTTTATTATTGTTATTTTAATTTGATATTTACAATTTTTTAATTATTCATTTTATTTTTATTGAATTAATGATACACATACCTTTGCCAGATTGTCTGTGGTGCACACATGATTGCACATACAACGTATATTATATACCCATATACTTATTTATGTAATTGTAATTATAGCTTAGACTAGTTTTTCATATATGATATGTACTATATATAGGACTAGCAGCATGTAAATTCATTATTAATTTTGATAGATTTTGAATTATAATAAATTTTTTTTAAACTGTTTGCCATTTACATATGTGCATTCGTAAGACATTATACGATTCCGTTGCATATACATATATGTATAGTATATGTATAGAGAAGCCAGCCAATAACGATCTCATAAATCATTACAAGATTATTAATAAGTTGAATTAAATTACCACATAAATGCATTTTAATTTTCTTGTTTTCTTTAAATTTTTGGTATGTTTTTTATGTGTTGTTTTTTTTTTTCTTACCATAAGCTTTCCTAAATGTTGAATAAAAAATTATATGTTATTTTTATCGTTTATAATCATTATGGAATTTATTTCCCGATTTTAAATTTTGAGAGAAAAAAAGTGAAAATAAAAAGTATAAAAACAAAACATCAAGAAAAAAATGCATGTATAGGTATGTACATAGTTTTAGTATTGGAAGCTGGAAGGTAACAAATTATGATGAAAAAAAAAATCGAAAATCTCTTACATAACTAACTTAAAAGTGTATATGATTAAAACAACTTATAATAATTATTGTTTAGACTTATACGTAAGTATTTTTTTGTTTTGTTTTTTTTTTTTTTTTTATTTATTAATTTAAAATAAAAAAAAATTTGAAACAAAAATTAACAAAGTGTAATAACGTTACATATGTAACAGTGATTTGTTTTAGGAAATAAAAGAAATTTTGTTGATTTTATTATCATCATATGTTTAGAAGTCAAACATAGACACGGCAATAAATTGAAATTTTCTTTATTGATCGCATGTTTCATTTTTGATTTGCATTGATTTTTACAAAATATATATATGTATGTATGTACATAATAACTGAAACTGAAATTAACTTTTTTACATATGCAATTTATTTTTTCAAATCAATAAAAAAAATAGATCATCTTATTAATTGTATTATAATAATTTGTCATAATAATAATTGTGCTCAAATTGTGTTTGAGTTTTTCTCAGTTTATTGATATTACATTCTTTATATGAAGTTAGTCATACTGAAGACGAAGACATTTTGTCAAATTCAAAAAGAAAATAATTTAATAACAAGAATTAGCTGTGATAATAGTAATTGTTATCAAAAAAAAATAAATGATTGAAAAATAACTTTAACGTAGGTGTTTAGCGGCAGAGTAATTGCCTGACGATCACGAAGTCATGTGGTCATGGTTTGAAATAATCTTCAATTTTTATTGCTTTCTGTCTCTATATTAAGTTACCAACAACTGAATGGTAGGCAATACTTGTGGTTGTGGAGCTATAATTTGTTTTATAAGTTAAGAAATCACTCCAGTGAAAACCAAGGCTCTCTCAAGGGAAGGGGTGTTGTACTGAATAAAAAAGAAAAAAAGGTGTAAACATTCAGTCGTTCATTTAATGAGCGAGCATTACCTATGTACATGGTTACGAATATATTTTGTCATTATAAATTATGAATTGATATCGGTTATCGTTTACCTAAAATGATTAGATTGTAAGAAATGAATTGAACTTGTGTTATGTTGTACTTTCACATACTCGTATCTTATGCATTTAATATGATTTTATATGTTAGGTTTTGAAGAAGCTAAAAATTAAAAAAACGGAATTGATTTGTTTACAAAATACCTATTTGTTAAAATAGAAAAGAAACATACATTCTTATTCAAATTTTTTTTTATTTTTCATTTATTTAATGTTTTTTTTTATCATTAAAATGTCAATCATTAAGAGTAAAACATTTTTTTTTTCTTATTTATTTTACTAACATTTTGTTCCCGCAATTTGTACTACATTAAAATAATGGCCAATAGAAAACTGCACCTTACAAATTTTATAAATAATAAAACAAAATTATAATAATTAAAAACAATGTAAAAATGCACTAAAATTATATTAGCGGATATTAAAACGATTCACTTTGGTTTTTTTGCATTCGATAAATTTAAATTTGAATTAAAAAATGTTTATGAAAGTGAAAGGCGAAATATTCGTAAATATAAACAGAAAAATAATGAAAAAAAAATATTATACATATTTTTCTCATACTTATACTATGTGTAGTGTATACTAATATAAAGAATTAAAAGAGAAAACATTTAAAGTAATTGAAGCCAAACATTGGCTAGAATCTAAAACAAATAAACGTCTAGTACGTACACAGAATAATACTTTCCGTCGTATAAATCACTCAGATTTTTCTATGCAACTGCCCTTATTCTGTATACCATACCGCCTACGTCTTCTGAATCGTGATGATGGTGATGATGATGATGGCCATTACCTTGATTAGCACGACTGCTTATAATTTGAAATGCTTGAATATCTGGATTTATATGACGACTACCGTCATTATCACGTCCCATGGAATTGTTTTCATGAATAACTCGTATTGTTTGCTTTCTTCTTGGTGGGGGGTGATCATCGTGATGGTGATCATCGTGATGGTGGTCATCGTGATGGTGGTCATCGTGATGGTGGTCATCGTGTTGGTGGTCATCGTGATGATGGTTATCGTGATGATGGTCATCGTGATGATGATCATCATGATGATGATGACGAGGTGGTGGTCTTCTGCCACGTGGTGGAGGTCTTCCACGTCCTCGTCCACGTTTCCGACCATGACCAGAACTTGGACCATGATCATGAACAACTCTTATGATGTCAGCATCTGATGAACCACCAATTGAGTTGAGTCCTCTATCTCCTCCATTTTTATCAGATACTTTAAGAACTATACCTCCTTCAATTTTTACAGTTTTCGTCTTTTCTGGAGCACTGAACGAATATTGTGGACTGTCTTCAGCTACATCCAGCTTAACACCTCTCAGAGAACTTTCAGCACTTTCATAGGTAACATCGTGATTTATGCCTGATCGAAATAGTTTTCTTTTTGGATTCTCATCGATAAATTTAAATATTGATCGTGAATTTTTGTTATCCTCATCCGAAACTTTTACTAGTCGTATTGATGCTCTTTTATTATTTTGATTATCTCCTCCACTCTTACTTACAATTCTAACAGTTTTCACAGGACCATTTTCATCCTCCGATGGATTCATAATTTGTCCATCTGGGCTAATAAATCTCAATGCTTTCATTGACTCATTGTCCTCTCCTATTGAATATGTTTCAACACCCGAATCATTTTCAGATACTACCTTGAAATGAACATTTCGACCTCCAGCTTCATTTGAATTGTTCTCAGGATATGTCATATCGGTGATAATATGAAGAAGTTTCATATCAATTTCGTTCACATTTTCATCCTTCTCAAAACCTTCAACTATTCCCAAACGACGAATTGGTTCATTTTTTGGACTATTCACTTTTATTGTTGCTGTATTTGCTGCTGCTGATAATGATGACGTTTTACTAACTTTACCCGCCGCTGTGACTGCAACAACCAACGTTAGAAGGCTTACAAAACCCTACAAAAGTTTAATAAATTTTTATTTTATCCGAGTATATCTACTTCATAATCCTTTTTCTGTTTACGATTTCTACTTACCTTCATAATCGCGGTTTTTTTACTTATGGAAAAAATTTTAGTCAGCCAAATATGGAAGGCGGTATCGAACTGATGTCGAAATATTTTTGATTTTTATTTTATATATAAAACTAAGATCATTCGTTTACATGTGAACTTTATATCCAATAACCGACCACCATAACGACTGGATGTAACATAAATGTGGTTTGATTACAATTTGATAACAATAAATATGAAACCGTTTTTGTCTGTGCTAAAACTAAATACTTTGTGCATGTTGTGTGTGATTTGTTATACAAAACGAAAGTTTTATGTATGTATGAACATGCTTTATGATATTTTATTAATAAATTTCCATATACATGTAAATATAAATAAATATTAGGAAATAAAAAATTGGTTTTCCGCATGTAATATTTTTTTTTTAAAAAAATTTATGGAAATGAATTTTTGTTGTTTTTGGTGTACCACTATATACGAAAGGCTGTACATACGTAATCAGTTCAAATATTTCTTCCGATGCATCTTTTCAGATTTTCATAAACAAAATCGCCTCACAAATTTTAAATGTATACCTAATCAAATTTAAAACCTCCTAAATGCTATATAAAAATCTTTGAAAATAATTCGCTGCATTTTGAATATTCATACACGCACATGTGTGCATACATATATGATATCTGAAATGATGAATTTATTAATGATGATAAATTGAAATTTTTTATAATCGTTATATTATGTATATGTAATATCAATGAAAAGAAGGGAGAGAAAATAAAAACTTTTAACTTGTCAATTTGAAAAAGAGTGTGAAAAATGAAAATGCATTTCTTTGATGCATTTCCATATTACATAAATGTAGATACGTATTATGTATTATATAGTAAAAACGAAATTATGTATTAAATAATATGTATGAAACATGCATAAATATTACTACTTCCGATTTAAATAATTCCAAAAAAAAAAAGAAAACAACATTGTTACGTACATTATTTGACAATTTTATAGCATTTGATCGGAAATAAATTATGAATTTTTTATGTCCAGTTATGTGAGCAAATCTTATTTAAATGATAGTAGAAAATAATGAACAAAATCGGATGGATTTTAGTTATAAAACAACATCAGTAAATCAAATTATAAAAAAAAAATTTAACATCACACATTTACATTCATTATGTAATGCACATAAAGTCAACTACTTATAAGAAAATTTCGGGAACGATTTAAAAAAAAAACAACTACCGATACTATAGAAATTTAGTCGTGTGGTAAATAGAAGTGTTACGTAAATATTTCAATTACATGAAGTATTGATTCTGATTGTATATTTCCCTCTTTTTAACAATTTTATTTTATTTTTTTTTTTTTGATATTCAAATTTTAGCTTGTTTTCAATGTGGAATTTTTTTTTTTTTATTAATTTAATTTTTTCGAAGTGATGAATTGATTGGAATAATTAAAATGTGGAGGAACAATTGAAATGTATAAATTTAATTTAAAACACGCCCAGTCGCCAAGACTTTCCTGCTTTCTAAAATATTATTTTCTTTTCACAATATCTGATCGATTCATTTGTGAATAGTACACAACTCGTACTGCATATTTGTAAAAAGTATCCACATTACGAAATAACAAATCATTGTTTCAATTAATATATGAAAATTAATTGATATTTTAATCAAGTTTTTCTCGATTAAAAATTTTAATTACAGTATGGTCACTGATGAATCACTGAGCCTTTTCAGTGATTTCTTGTGTTTAATACAAAGGATCGGAATTTCAAATAATAATTCACTTTTTTTACTTTATACTTCTTATTTTTATTTCTTACAAAAACTAACTACAACCATGAACAAAATCAGATAAAATATGTATGCACATTGTAAGCGACAAATTTACACAAAAATTAAAGTTTTTCAATATGAATAAAAAACTAACAATTTATATTTAAGGATTAATAAACATAGATATGTATTTTTCAATTGAATTTTAATAAGACGCCGGTCGTTATAAATTTATTACATTTATTAAATCAAATTTAATTTAGCCTGTTATATCAAATATCAATGAATGAAACAATTACGATTACTGTTAAAAATACCGAAAATAACTGTTAATAATTCTAATACAAAATGGATAAGCAAAGCACATGTATAAAATTTTCAAGCGTCCGTTTGCTGTTATAAATGATGATTCTTCTGCTCTGGTGTTCTCCACTGTTCGAACAAAACTGGAACAGTCCAAAATAAAATTTTCTTATCAATCTTCTTCAGCCTGAAACGAAAGAAAAAATGTAGTCGAGTTCTAAGAAGAAAGGACTCAATGGCCTTTCATCAAACCGACATCATAAAAATGTATCTGTATGGTAATGAAGGTACGTAATGGACCTTTTATATGTATATCTAATAAATATATATGGTATGTGAATATGCATGAAGGTACATAATGGACCTTTTATGTGCATATGATAAACATATGTGGTATATGAATGTGCATGAAGGTACATAATGGACCTTTTTTTTGTGCATATAATAAATATGTATGGTATACAAATGTGCATGAGGTACATAATGGACCTCTTATGTGCATATAATGAATATATATGGTATACAAATGTGCAGGAGGTACATAATGGACCTTTTATGTGCATATAATGAATATATATGGTATACAAATGTGCAGGCCTGCAATAAAATGAATCTTTTTTGATGTAAGTACACTCTAAATGCACAGTTCTACGAATTTGTAATTAGTATACCTTCGCTTAAAGAGAAGACTATAATGTAAATGAAATGTCCTTTCTAGGAATGAGGATCAATTGAAGCGAAGGCAACCTAACTTGAGAATAGGCTATATGGTGGAAGGAATTCAAAGAATGCTTAATGGCCATCCTTTATTATTTCCTGTATAAGGAATTTGGATTATTTTGTATATACATATATTTAATGTTACCCATTATTAATTATTTTTAGATGATCCAACATCCTCCCCGGGTTGAAGGGACTTCAACTGATCTATTGTATCTTCTAATGGAAGGCTACAGAGATTGTGGATCGCTCGTCGAATGATACCTTTGGCGGTGCGAACATCTGCAACCCGTATCTTCCCGTCGGGCCCAACAATGACGTTTTCGATTCTACCCATGATCCATGACATTGATGGCATCTGACTTTCTTTTATCAGAACCATTGTGCCGGTCTTGAGATTTTCATGAGTTGATTTCCATTGTGTTTTCTGCTGCAATGTTGTTAGGTATTCCTTGCTCCACCTGTTCCAGAATTTTTGCTTCAGTCTAGTCAGGAGTTGAAAACGTGACAGCCGATTGATATTAAACTCGACAAGATTAGGTTCCGGTATCGATTGCAATGTTCTACCCACAAGAAAATGTGCTGGAGTCAAGGCTTCAAAATCATTGGCATCGGATGACACGGGAGTGATGGGTCTCGAATTTATTACCGCTTCGATTTCATTCAAAATCGTTAGAAATTCTTCATAATTTAGATGATGCTGTTGTAGTGTTTTCGTCAGGTGCTGTTTTGCCTTCTTAACTGCAGCCTCCCATAGTCCACCAAAATGCGGGGAGCGAGGGGGTATAAAATTCCATGTAATCCCTTCATCGTGGCAGAATTTTAGAATCCCATCCCGTGTTTGACCTATGAATAGGTGTCTTAACTCCTGAAGTTCTCTATGTGCACCTACGAAATTTGTCGCATTGTCTGAGCTGAGGGATAATATTTTTCCTCTTCTGGACACGAATCTCTTCAGCGCTGCTATAAAATGATTTGATGATAAACCAGTCACCAGCTCCATGTGGACAGCCTTTGTCGCGAAGCATATGAAGACAGCTACATATGATTTTATCAGTATCTTGCTTCTGGTGAATTGCTTAATAGAGAAAGGACCACAAAAGTCCACACCAGTATGCGCAAATGGAAATTCTGGTCGGATTCGAGCAGGTGGCAGTTGTCCCATAATTTGCTTCATTGTCATTGGTTTATATCTAAAACATAATAAACATTTGTGAATAACTGCTCTGACCAATTGTTTTCCCCCCGGAATCCAATATTGTTGGCGTATAATGGCATTCAGAGTTAGTAATCCGGCATGCATGTGCCTTTTATGAAAATAGTCGACGACAGCTCGAGTGAATGGATGATCCCGGGGTAGTATAATGGGGTGCTTTGTGTCGTAGTCTAAGTTTGAATTTTTCAGTCGACCTCCTACTCGTAAAATACCTTCATCATCTATGAATGGACTTAATGAAAGTAAATGACTTTCTTTGGGGATTTCCTTGTTCTGTTGAAGAGCCTTAAGCTCAGATGCGTATTTATTGTGTTGAATTATCTTAATGATCAACATTTCACCTCGCTTTGTGTCGACTGCATTTAATTTTAAATCGGATGTTGATATACTATGACCTCCTTTTTGTTTGCAGCTTTGAATGAATAATGCCACATAGGCAAACACTCGACGAAGAGGGAGAAATGAAGAAATCATTTTGGACTCTGCAACGATGTCTAAAGTCTTTGTGCACATCAATACGCATTTAGACCTTCTTTTTTCTTCTGTTGTAAAGAAATCTTGAGCAGTTGGCCAGTTCCTCTCATTTTCCTGAAGAAAATGAGGTCCATTGAACCAAAGATGATTATTGATTAATTGCTTCGGAAGTGATCCTCGAGATAATATGTCTGCCGGGTTGTTTTTCGATTTTACATGTCTCCATGATATGGATAGCTTCTCAGATATCGATTGTACTTTAGAGACACGATGAGATACAAATGTGGACCATGTTGATGAATCTCCAGTGATCCAAGCCAAGGTTATAGTCGAATCTGTCCAACAATGGATGGTTTCTATTTCACAAGGTAAAACGGAGATTACTTTTGATACAAGCTCTGCTAGCAAAAGGGTTGCGCACAGCTCTAATCGTGCGATAGTGATAGTCCTCACAGGTGATACCCTCGATTTTGCGCATAATAATTTTGCCTTGACATCGTTTGAATTGTTCGTTGAATGGCGGAGATAAATACAAGCACCATATGCTGTTTCGCAGGCATCCGCAAATCCATGTAATTGGATTTGCACTGGATCACGATGAAATACAAATCTGTCAATTTTGATGTGATGTATGAATTTAAGCTGCTCACAAATTTCTAACCACTTAGAATGTAGGGAACATGGAAGTGACTCGTCCCAATGTAAATTCCTTTTCCATAGCTGTTGCATGAAGACTTTTACTAGAACTGTAATAGGATTTACTAGCCCTAGTGGATCATAAATTGATGCAATTAATGACAATATGGAGCGCTTTGTTACTTTTTTCGGATACTGTATATCTGCAAAATTAAAATAGAAGAGGTCAGATGATGGCAACCAGTTCATGCCTAATGTTCGAGTGACAGAGTGATCGTCGAGGCTCATAAGTTTCTGCTGTGATTCTATATCAATATTCCGTAGAACCTCATTTGTGTTGCTACACCATTTGTGCAGTCTCATTCCAGCTTTGTTTAATAAACCCACCAATTGATCTTGTATTTCCTTCAGTTGTTGAATCGAATCTGCACCCGTTAGGATATCATCTACATAGAGATCGTTGTGTAGAATGCTAGCTCCAATTGGAAACTCGTCTCCATGATCTTTGCAAAGTTTACGCAAACATCTTAGGGCAAGAAATGGTGCACATGCGGTGCCATAAGTGATTGTGTTGAGCTGAAAACAGGTGACGTCTGATGAGTGCCTGTCCTGCCATAGTATTGTTTGATACTTGGTATCATCTGGATGTATCAGTATTTGACGGTACATCTTGATGATGTCTGTGCAGAGTACAAAAGCACGAGTCCTGAAGCGGCACAAAACATCAAAAATGTTATTCTGAATTTTTTGACCAGTCATTAGAATATTATTCAATGAGATTCCTGATGTAGTTTTCGTAGACGCGTCGAATACGACTCTCAGTTTCCTTTCAGTTCCGCTGAACTGTTCAATACCATGATGTGGGATAAAATATGCATCCGAATGAAGTGGGATCGAATGGAGTGGAGTCATGTGATTAAGTGCTTCATATTCTTTTAGAAATGTCTCGTACTTAATTCTTAACTCTTCATTCTTGTTGATTTTCTTTTGAAGATGGATGAGTCTCGTTTTTGCAATCTGGAAAGAATTTCCAAGTTTTCTAGGATCGTCTTTGAAAGGTAGTCTGACAATGTAACGACCATCATGTTGACGTGTGGTGGTATCAACAAAATGTTTCTCACAACGAATCTCCTCTGATGAAAGTGCCTTCGATTCAGCTCCAACACTTTCTAGCTCCCAAAATCTGCGGACTAAAGTGTCTATTTGGTTCTCGATTTCATTGTTGATCGTAGTTACATCGGAAGAAGTTAGCGTGCATATTCGTTTGGTTCTATTTGTACTGCCAGAAACCACCCAACCAAAAACTGATTTCTGTAAGGTTGGCAACTGGTCTCCTAAATGAATCTGACCTACACATAGTAATTTCATGAAGAACTCCGCTCCTAATAATATGTCTATTCGTCCTGGACGATTAAAGTTCGGATCGGCCAAAGGCACATTGCATGGAATATTCCAGTCCGAAATATCTATAAATTTAGTTGGTTGGTCACATGTTATTCTAGAAAGGATCATAGCATTAACGTTTCTCTTGAACGAGGAATCTATGGAACTGATCATGAAGTTTGTTTTGTATCTAACTGTATTTGGAGTTGTGTTGACACCCATGATAATGGAGGTAGTCTTATTTTTGGATAATTTTAACCTCTGTACCAAATTTTCTGAAATAAAATTGCACTGTGAACCAGAATCCAAGAGCACTCGACAGGTACTGCTTATGCCGAAGTATGATGAAATGTTGGCTATCACTGTGGCTAAGACTACTTCATTAGATTCCGAATTTATTGACAAAGAGACGTGAGTATTCTGGGAGTTTGGCCCCGATGATTGGGTCTGTTCGCGATTCCGTGCCATTGAGGATCGTTCTGCTTTAAGTTCTTCGAAGTGCAGTATTGAGTTGTGTCTTTTAGAACAATAATTACATGATGTTGCTATGCAGCTACGGACAGAATGGCCCTTTTTAAAACAATTGATACAAAGTCTTAGCTTCTTTGTTTCAATGAATCTATCTTTTGGAGATAACTTTAGGAAGTTGGAGCACTTATAAATTGCGTGGTCAGTGTGACTTTTACAGTATTCACAGTATTGTGTATTTTTATGTGAAGCGACATTTGAAACCAGACTCCCCTTATGGTCACGTTTCCTAATATTTTGCGTCGATTGTTTAAGGATATGTAGAGAGCCCTGTACATTTTCCAAAGCCTTGCAACGTTTTTTAATGAATGTTGAAAACATAGTCCAGGTTGGGATTACGTTGTGTTCAGCATTTTCTTCCCATTTCGAACGAGTCTCAATATCGAGTTTCAATAAAACGGCATTGATTAAAATCGCATCTGCAATTTGCTCCCTACTACCTAAAGATTGCAAGGCTCGAAGCTCTGCATTCACTGAATCGTCTAACATTCTTAATTGCTGTACAGAACCTTTGGGAATTTGAGGAAAATTGAAGATGTTATGGATGTGAGTGGAGAATATCAATCTTTTATCTTCAAATCTGTTCTTAAGGAGCTGCATAGCCTCCTCGTAATTTTCTCCATTACATTCTAATGAACTTATGACTACAGTTGCATTACCTGTTAAACTCGATTTAAGAATATGAAATTTTTCAATATTAGACAAATTTGTATCGTGATGCACCAATGCCGTGAACATATTGAAAAAGTCTGACCATTTATCATATGAGCCGTTAAAACTGGGTATCTGTATTGTTGGAAGCAATGACCTAGTTTTTTGTGTATTGACATGGGAAGAAGAATTACGAAAAGAATTGGCATCAACAATGTTAGACTTAAGATTAATTAAGTTTTCCTTAACTATGCTATACAGATCTTCAAAATTGCCTCTATTTTCGTATTCCGTATCGTTGCCTTTCTCTTCAATTTTTGTTTGAGCACTATCAAATCTACAGAAATGTTTTTCTAACAAAGATTCTTTAATACTTATCTGTACATTGCTCCAACCAGACCCATTTTCTTCGATGTCAGTTGCCAGCTTTGTCAGAAGATTATAGCAGGTTGTTACAGTTTTCCTTAATGACTCTAATGTTGCGGACTCCTTCTTGTTACTCGCCATCTTAAACAAATTGCTCTTTGCACTTGATTAATTGATTAATATGAATTAATTCATGAACGACATGTATTGAATAATCACTTGTCTTTTCTGCAATTCACACAGTTTCACTTGCCACTATTGTGACTCTTCGCACAAAATCTTTTTTCTAAAATCACGTTATCACCATAAAAATTCGTGTAAAAAAAGAAAACCGATCCGGCTCGAAGGACCAATGATGAATCACTGAGCCTTTTCAGTGATTTCTTGTGTTTAATACAAAGGATCGGAATTTCAAATAATAATTCACTTTTTTTACTTTATACTTCTTATTTTTATTTCTTACAAAAACTAACTACAACCATGAACAAAATCAGATAAAATATGTATGCACATTGTAAGCGACAAATTTACACAAAAATTAAAGTTTTTCAATATGAATAAAAAACTAACAATTTATATTTAAGGATTAATAAACATAGATATGTATTTTTCAATTGAATTTTAATAAGACGCCGGTCGTTATAAATTTATTACATTTATTAAATCAAATTTAATTTAGCCTGTTATATCAAATATCAATGAATGAAACAATTACGATTACTGTTAAAAATACCGAAAATAACTGTTAATAATTCTAATACAAAATGGATAAGCAAAGCACATGTATAAAATTTTCAAGCGTCCGTTTGCTGTTATAAATGATGATTCTTCTGCTCTGGTGTTCTCCACTGTTCGAACAAAACTGGAACAGTCCAAAATAAAATTTTCTTATCAATCTTCTTCAGCCTGAAACGAAAGAAAAAATGTAGTCGAGTTCTAAGAAGAAAGGACTCAATGGCCTTTCATCAAACCGACATCATAAAAATGTATCTGTATGGTAATGAAGGTACGTAATGGACCTTTTATATGTATATCTAATAAATATATATGGTATGTGAATATGCATGAAGGTACATAATGGACCTTTTATGTGCATATGATAAACATATGTGGTATATGAATGTGCATGAAGGTACATAATGGACCTTTTTTTTGTGCATATAATAAATATGTATGGTATACAAATGTGCATGAGGTACATAATGGACCTCTTATGTGCATATAATGAATATATATGGTATACAAATGTGCAGGAGGTACATAATGGACCTTTTATGTGCATATAATGAATATATATGGTATACAAATGTGCAGGCCTGCAATAAAATGAATCTTTTTTGATGTAAGTACACTCTAAATGCACAGTTCTACGAATTTGTAATTAGTATACCTTCGCTTAAAGAGAAGACTATAATGTAAATGAAATGTCCTTTCTAGGAATGAGGATCAATTGAAGCGAAGGCAACCTAACTTGAGAATAGGCTATATGGTGGAAGGAATTCAAAGAATGCTTAATGGCCATCCTTTATTATTTCCTGTATAAGGAATTTGGATTATTTTGTATATACATATATTTAATGTTACCCATTATTAATTATTTTTAGATGATCCAACAGTCACTCTAAAAACAGTAAATATTGTAATTAACTAATTAACAAATAAAAAGCATCTCATAAAAATATCTTTCAAAAAATTAAAATTATATAATGTCTTAAATTCAAATGAAATCAATATTCGGTAAAATTTGAAATTTAAAAAAAGAAAAATTCGAACGCAGAAACAAAAAAACCAACTCAAGTGCAATAAACTTCAAAATATTTTCAATTTTTTGTTTTACATTTATCTCTTAATAAATTAATTTGAATGATGATATCTAATGCAGACGACGATTATGATAATTAATTCTACAAAATATACTAGTGTGGTATGTATGAAAGAAAAAACGATCAACTCTATATCGAACAACAGTATTGAAATACATACATATGCATTTATTTTTATTTTTACATAATATATATAAATTAAATGTGAAAAATATTTTTCAAATTTATGCTCATTTTTAACTTTCACTTTGATATTTAAAAAATTCACTTTTCTTTGTTCGAACTACTAAATGCAAATAACGGAGTTTTTAGTGTAGGTACAGGTATATGTATATTTTTTTTATTTGGTCTTCAAACATTATTAAAAAGATCATAAAACAAATTCAACAATTAAAAACAAAAACATTTAGAATTAATTAATTTAAAACTAATTAGAAATTATCTAATTTTTAACCTCTTAAACAATGTTCTTAAACTTAAACCCTTAAACTTTAAACTGAAACTTTGAAATGCCTGCTATAAGTGGTGCATTATACTCATATCCTTGTTCTAGTTGGCTTGTAAATCTGAAATCATTTTGATTTACATCTGAATGTGGTGGATCCTCTGGTGGTGGAGTTAATTCAGTTAAAATATGAGGTGGTGAATGAGGGGTTGGTGTAGATGTTGATTCTACACTTTTTGAGTGATGTTGTTGGTTGTGTTGTTGTTGCTGGTTATATTGTTGGTAGTGTTGATGTTGGTTGTGTTGTTGTTGGTTGTGTTGTTGTTGGTTGTGTTGTTGTTGGTGGTGTTTTAGTTGGTGGTGCTGTAGTTGATGGTATTGCACTTGATGTTGTTGGTAGCTTTGTTCGTGATTTTGTTTTTCTTTTCGTAATTGAACAAAAGGATTTTCATGATGATCACCAATTTCATGTTTTGATTGTTCATCAATTATTCTCAAAGTTTCAGTTTCATGGGCAGGTTGTCCATTTGTGTTTTCATTAAGAATTCGAATCGTTTTAACTTTTCCAGCAGAATTAATTTGTACTGGTTCCTCTACCAAGCGAATTGTTTTAAATGCAGGTCCTTGTGAATTTGTACCTTTTATAATTTTGATAGTTTTAACTTGAGGTGTTTGAAAAACTGATGATGGTTCTTCAATAATTTTCACAGTTTTTGAAACTGGTGATTGTTGTACATATCGTAGTGGCTGAAGTAATTGAAAAGTTGTTCCGTAGTGACCAGCAGGAGTGTATGCACTCAAAGGTATTTCAGACGTTGAATGAGCTACAGAGAGAATCTTGATGTATTGGACTCCACCGTCATAATGAGTTAAACCATTATCAAGATATGTTGCTGGTATCAGTTTGATAACACCATGATTATGATGATCCTGATGTTCTCCACCGAGACCATAAGTTGTATAACAATCAGATCCTAATTGATTACTTAAAGCATTTGTCCCGCTGTACAAATTATTAGGAAGATTACTTAGAATTCCAGCATAGGTTGATGCTATAATTGCTAATATGCAAATAGGAATCTGTTCAAAAAAATTTAATTAGTTTTTTCTTTTATTCAATTTTTAATTACTAGTTAGCTTACCTTCATTGTTAAATTACTTTAGAACAAATTAGAAATAGAAAAATGATTAGACAAATGACACTAGTAGACTGATGCCAATTCTCAATTTTCGTCTAGCTTTTATAGTTGCAAATTTTTCAAAAACTTTTATATGTCCACTAAAAACAAATGATTAAAAAATTAAGGAAAAAAAAGTCCAATGTACAAATTCAAATAATTGCAGTACACAAACATGTATACGAATTATGTAAATGTATTTTTTTTTATTCACATGATTGCAAAATCAATTTTGGGAACATCTTTCTCACATTACACTAAAACATTTCACTTCAATGTTTTTTCAAATGAAATTAATTTATTCAATTTTTTCTGATATATGTGGGTATATTTCAGATTTATAATATGTATAGCTTGAATGTTATAACAAATATCACATGTCATAATTAGGATTACATCTTACTTAAATCTCTTTTTCATTTTATTTTCTTATTTTATGCTTTTATTTTGTTTTCATTAATTTTTGTCCCATTAATAGATTTAAATCATTTTTTTACTTTCTTGCATCGAAATAATCAAATTTAAAGCGTTCAGACTGGACAAAAAAATTGTTATTTCCGATTTACTTTGAATACAAACTGAAATTTGAATGACATAATGTCCATAGAAATAGACGATTATGTGTTAGGGTACACATTTAAAATTTATCGCAATTTTCTGAATTAGACATTAAATTAGCATAAAGTTACACACTGAAAAAAAAATTAACCGGAAAACAGATTTTATTGTTATGCAGTATACATGTGAGATTGTTCAATGATATATTATTGTTGTTAGAGATGGTTTACATGATTATACCTTCTAAATGGTTGTTTAAGATGGGTGAGAAATATCGGGACAATAACGACTCTGTTATGTAAATCTTCAAACAAAATCTTTCAAGAAGACGAAGCCTAGGCCATCCAAAGTATTTGAATGTTATTGAAAATCTTTTGAAGTCGCTTTTCAGATATACAATATGGGATATCATTGGCCAGAGATCTTGCTGAATAGAGCAGAATGTTGGAGGAACGGACGTCTATATAATATACTGTTGGAAAAATGTGTTTTTCTATCATTTTTCCTACTCTTAACCCTTTTTTTCCTTTTCTGTAGAAAATTCTACAGAAGCAGAAAAAAAGGGTTAAAAGTCTTTAAAAAAAAAAGAAAGGAAAGGTTAATTGGAGGCCGAGCGGAGCCTTAAAGAGGGAATTTCAATAAATTAAAATAAAACTACTTACCCTTTTCTTTGATAAAATAAAATAAAACTAGTAGATTTCTTTTTTTACCAAAAGAAAAATTTTTTTTATTTTCACAAAAAGGAAAAAAAAAAAACGAATTAAATTAAAACAAAAAAAAAGTTAATTAAATTAAATTTTTTTTTTTTTTTTTTAATTGAAAATTTAATTAAAAATGTAATTAAAAATTAACTAAAAAAAAAATGACTTAATTAAAAAAAAACTGAACTCTATTTCTACTCAAAAAAAAAAAACACTCGAACTACTCTAAAGAACTAAAATGACTCACTGTACAAAAAGAACTGCATTTACTGACTGACTAATGAAAAACTGCATTATTAACAAAAAAAAAAACGTGTATAGTGACGACAGCATTCATATACCTGTCGTCACATACAAAAAAAAGAATCGATCTTCTGGAAGTTTCTATCAATTCGCCGAAAGATGACAACGTCAACGAATTGATAGAGACTTCCAGTGGAAAGTGGAACAACTTTCTACAACGAATGTCAACGAAATAAAAGAAAGTGATTATAACGTTGACATTGACGTTGTAGAAAGAAGAAGACCACGTAAAAAAAAAATGTAAACAAAGTGGTGTCATCACAATGTTACAGGTAAGTATATGTGTATAAAATCATTTTAATTAAATTATTTTATTTTAAATTAATTAATTTATTAATTAAATTTTTTTTTCTATTCTAGGTGATGTGGTGCAAATTTCCAACACGACCCCCCGTTTGAAGGCTCAAAGTTCCGACTGAGCCTTTAGAGTGTCCAGATGTCACTGATAGGCCAGGATTACCTGAAAGAAAAGAAAAGAAAAACAGGCTTTCCGCAGTGAAAAGTTCTAGACACTATAAAAAAAACAAAAGTAATAAAAGAAAAGGCTCACTGGGTAGGAACGAGGAGAAGTGAGGAAAGGAAGAGTTCGGGTGTGATTCCTTAGATTATTCTAGGAGCTAGACAACTACAGTGGGCAATGCATATGCGGTTGAAAGTTCGAGGCTTTAGGGTACTCTACGTGATTAATCGTCGCCCCATATAAAACACCCCATTCCACTACCGTGCTCTAAATTAGCGAGAGAAGAGAAAGAAAGGCAAGTAGGCTTCCCAAATTTAGGAAGGTAGGTTTAGATGGTCTCCACAAGTCGCTCCCCCGAATCCTCCTTTCGCAATGGTTCTAAAAGAAAGAAAAAAAAAAACGCACTCAACTCACCAACGTCTCTGCCACTTTTTCAGCCCATCAATAGCCCAGCACCTCTTCGTCCTTTAAGCTTCAGAGCTAATGGACTTTACATTCGCTATTTCCCCTTTGAGGTCCAATTGTTGTCCAATATGCTACAAAAACTTCCATTGAGTTTCTGCCACTGTCGCTCATCGTGCCGTAGCGGAACAGTTGTCCGCAGTAGGTCTCCGCGATAGCCTAAACTATCAGGTCTTCTCTGATGAGCCACTTCTCCTAGAGTCTACCACAGTACGCTCAGGGGATTTCCGCGTAGTGCCCCTGAGACATCGCATCTGCGTGTCATGATTTCTGCATGCAATGTGGATGATGGGAAAATCGAATTTCTGAACTGTGTCTGTCCAGAAAGCTCGTAAGGGGCCCATCAACCACCCCAAAAATCATTACAACGCAGTAGGGGTCGATGTCTCACAAGGTAGGATCGAAAGAGCTAAGCAGCTTCCTTCGAACTACGCAGAAAATCGGTTACTCACTGGGCGTTTTACTGTGGGACTTGTTGACCTCATAGCCATCTTGGAGTCACCGCAGCACTGCTCCCGAAAAGTCACTTTCCTGCGACATTGATGGCTTCCCCTCAACAAAAGTTCCAATATTCACAGATGCATATTGGACAAGAAGTCCTCAAAAGTCCAGGAACGAACGAGTGGACTGCCCAAATAGCCCGATAATGTGCCGAAGAGACCTCGCACAGGACCATTTCGATTAGGCACCGAAAAGAAGCAGTGACGTTAGTTAATTTAGAAGGCGGACTTCGTGAGAAACGAAAAGAAAAGATCCATCTACTTCCTTCCAGTAGATTGTAGGGGACTGTATTGCATCTTGCCCTTCAATCCCTCTCACCACTACCTTTAGGGTATAGGAATCGTCTCCACAAGAAGAAGAGGGGGAATAATGATGAAAATTTTCAATCCGCAGGCCAAACCAGATAAAGAAAGGGTATAGATAAAATTTCCACAAAAAAAAAACAAATCAAAATGTGGGGAACACCCTGTAACAATTACACACTATTACCTGGTTTTGCCCGCAGACACGAAAATGATCACCCTATCATGGAGCAGTCTATACAACACTGTAGTGGAAAATGTGCAAACAGGAATATCTAAATTAAAGAACAACAAGGGTGTACAATGAAAGTAAAATTCAAAATTTGTTACAAGTAAAAAGATGAACAACAGTCTTAAGAAGGAAGCAAGAAAGTTTGATAACAGGAAGGGAGTGGTACACTTTATGCGCACAGGATAGGTAGAAATTTCTACTAAAATGAAGCACTATAAAGAAAGGGACCACCTGTTACAAAAGAAAGTAGGCCTTTTGTAACAGAAAGGGTGTGGTATACTTTATAGGCAGCAGGATAGGTAGAAATTTCTACTAAAATGAAGCACTATAAAGAAAGGGACCACCTGTTACAAAAGAAAGTAGGCCTTTTGTAACAGAAAGGGTGTGGTATACTTTATAGGCAGCAGGATAGGTAGAAATTTCTACTAAAATGAAGCACTATAAAGAAAGGGACCACCTGTTACAAAAGAAAGTAGGCCTTTTGTAACAGAAAGGGTGTGGTATACTTTATAGGCAGCAGGATAGGTAGAAATTTCTACTAAAATGAAGCACTATAAAGAAAGGGACCACCTGTTACAAAAGAAAGTAGGCCTTTTGTAACAGAAAGGGTGTGGTATACTTTATAGGCAGCAGGATAGGTAGAAATTTCTACTAAAATGAAGCACTATAAAGAAAGGGACCACCTGTTACAAAAGAAAGTAGGCCTTTTGTAACAGAAAGGGTGTGGTATACTTTATAGGCAGCAGGATAGGTAGAAATTTCTACTAAAATGAAGCACTATAAAGAAAGGGACCACCTGTTACAAAAGAAAGTAGGCCTTTTGTAACAGAAAGGGTGTGGTATACTTTATAGGCAGCAGGATAGGTAGAAATTTCTACTAAAATGAAGCACTATAAAGAAAGGGACCACCTGTTACAAAAGAAAGTAGGCCTTTCGTAACAGAAAGGGTGTGGTATACTTTATAGGCAGCAGGATAGGTAGAAATTTCTACTAAAATGAAGCACTATAAAGAAAGGGACCACCTGTTACAAAAGAAAGTAGGCCTTTTGTAACAGAAAGGGTGTGGTATACTTTATAGGCAGCAGGATAGGTAGAAATTTCTACTAAAATGAAGCACTATAAAGAAAGGGACCACCTGTTACAAAAGAAAGTAGGCCTTTTGTAACAGAAAGGGTGTGGTATACTTTATAGGCAGCAGGATAGGTAGAAATTTCTACTAAAATGAAGCACTATAAAGAAAGGGACCACCTGTTACAAAAGAAAGTAGGCCTTTTGTAACAGAAAGGGTGTGGTATACTTTATAGGCAGCAGGATAGGTAGAAATTTCTACTAAAATGAAGCACTATAAAGAAAGGGACCACCTGTTACAAAAGAAAGTAGGCCTTTTGTAACAGAAAGGGTGTGGTATACTTTATAGGCAACAAAAAAAATCGAAATTTCAATTTTAGCACTACAAAGAAAGGGACCACCTGTTACAAAAGAAGGTAGGCCTTTTGAAACAGAAAGGGTGTGGTATACTTTATAGGCAACAAAAAAAATCGAAATTTCAATTTTAAGCGCGATAAAGAGAGGGACCACCCTGTTACCAAACAAAAAAAAAAATGATCTTCGTTAGGACTGAAGAGATCAAATTCACTTGTAACAAAAAGAATTTAGGGCACCCTGCAAAGCATTATACACCCTGTTGCAAGAAAGTAAGAAACAGTTTTTAGATATTCCACTTGTTGCAAGAGGAATTTAGAACACCCTGTAGAATTCAATTTTAACTGATTTCATATAACCTTGGTTGAACTATGTACTACACGTGTATAACTGTATAACAAAACACATGTATAACAAAAGAAAAGAAGTAAAAAAAATGAAATACACGTGCCTTATAGAACGTTGTCCATAGAACAACCAAGATTATATAAAAAAAACAAAAAAAAAAAAAGAAATTAATGCACTGCACTGTTTTTTATAATTGCACCCAAAAAAAAGAAAAACTCACAATATCCAATTATACTGGAACTTGCTATATACCCCAAGTGTCTCTACTATACAACCTTTATGTACTTTTCAAGTACATAAAAAAAAAAAATGTATGCAAAAAAAAAAAAAAATCTGAAAAATTTGAAAAATTGTAAAAAGGAAAAAAAAAAAAAAAAAAAAAAAAAAGAAGGAAAAGGGTAATAGGATCAGGTGGTGGTGGCATGATCTTATTTCTAAGATCAATCGGAGCACCCCACACCTGACACCAATGTTGGAAAAATGTGTTTTTCTATCATTTTTCCTACTCTTAACCCTTTTTTTCCTTTTCTGTAGAAAATTCTACAGAAGCAGAAAAAAAGGGTTAAAAGTCTTTAAAAAAAAAAGAAAGGAAAGGTTAATTGGAGGCCGAGCGGAGCCTTAAAGAGGGAATTTCAATAAATTAAAATAAAACTACTTACCCTTTTCTTTGATAAAATAAAATAAAACTAGTAGATTTCTTTTTTTACCAAAAGAAAAATTTTTTTTATTTTCACAAAAAGGAAAAAAAAAAAACGAATTAAATTAAAACAAAAAAAAAGTTAATTAAATTAAATTTTTTTTTTTTTTTTTTAATTGAAAATTTAATTAAAAATGTAATTAAAAATTAACTAAAAAAAAAATGACTTAATTAAAAAAAAACTGAACTCTATTTCTACTCAAAAAAAAAAAACACTCGAACTACTCTAAAGAACTAAAATGACTCACTGTACAAAAAGAACTGCATTTACTGACTGACTAATGAAAAACTGCATTATTAACAAAAAAAAAAACGTGTATAGTGACGACAGCATTCATATACCTGTCGTCACATACAAAAAAAAGAATCGATCTTCTGGAAGTTTCTATCAATTCGCCGAAAGATGACAACGTCAACGAATTGATAGAGACTTCCAGTGGAAAGTGGAACAACTTTCTACAACGAATGTCAACGAAATAAAAGAAAGTGATTATAACGTTGACATTGACGTTGTAGAAAGAAGAAGACCACGTAAAAAAAAAATGTAAACAAAGTGGTGTCATCACAATGTTACAGGTAAGTATATGTGTATAAAATCATTTTAATTAAATTATTTTATTTTAAATTAATTAATTTATTAATTAAATTTTTTTTTCTATTCTAGGTGATGTGGTGCAAATTTCCAACAATACATAATATAATTAGTGAATAAGTGAGAAAATACATATATGTAGAAGAAAATCAATTTTAAAAACAAGATTTCTCTTTTATTTACATTAAATTAATTTTAAATTAAAATTAAACAACAAAAAACAAAAAAAAAAACAAAAACATTGACAATTCAGAAATTCATTTTTTAACTAGTCTAAGATATTTAAGTTCTTCTCCTGCAACCGGTCCTTCATAAATTGGGGCTGGGGCTCCATAAACTGGTAAGCCATACTGACTTGCAGACGAAGCATAACCAATATCATTACTAACGAAATGACTTGGACCAATTAGTTCAGTTGGTGCGGCAGATACGTGATGACCAACTGATGAAATATGTCCAGCTCCAATTGGACCAGATCCATAAAATTGAATGGATGGAGCACCTGCAGCGTATGTTGCGGGATACATGGCAAAACTAGCTGGAGAATGAATGAGACGTGAAGGACCACCGATAACACCGATAACACCGATAACACCTGAATATCCAGATAAACCTGCATGTTCTGAACCATATGCTGAAGATCCGAAATATGCTGCTCCAACTGGCACTGGTGCAGGTGCGCTAACCGGTATCGGAGCTGATGCACTGACTGGCATTGAGTTTGATACAATCGAAGATGAGACTGGCAGCGGAGCTGGTACGGGTAATGAAGCTACAAAATGTCGCATTACTGGAACTTGTATTGGGACTGGAGCTGAAGCTGCAACAGCTGGTGGTGATGGCAGATGTGGATGCACAAACTTAACAGTTTTGATCAATGTTGGTGGAGGTGGAGGTGGATGTGGATGTACTATTCTCACTTGTTTCACTTCTGCTGGAGGTGGAGGTGGCTGATGAACAACGGAAACTGTTTTCACTTCTGGTGGTGGTGGAGGAGCCTCACGCAAAATCTGAACATGCTTAATTATCGGTGGAGGAGGTGGATGTTGACGAACGATTTGAATGGTTTTAATTTCTGGTTCACTCTCATGAATTATTCTTAGAGTTTTTATTTGTGGGGGTTGAACTTCTTCTTTTATAATTCTGACCGTTTGACCTTCATCCTCACCTTGCTCTTGAATATTGTTTTCGCGTTGTTCATCAACTTCAGTTTGTTCTGGCTGATTATATCGGTAGCCATCACCGTTGCTTCCTCCTCCTCCTCCTCCTCCGTTTCCACCACCTAATCCATTATTTCCACCAAATACTTGTGGTTTTGCTAGCGTTGTCACAGCCAAAGCCAATACGCATATAAGAACCTTTCAATTGAAATTTAATATATAAATTACTGATTTAATAATATTGTATCCCATAATTATGAATTTTTTACAATTACTATTATATGTATACATACCTTCATGACTAGATCGTATTTTTCTGTTTATGATGTTAAATGGATGCTGGTAATGAAATAACTGATTTCACTGCTTTGAATTAATCTTCTTTTATACGAAAACAAATTTTCTTCAATATATATACAAATATATAGTTAGTGGCGCTGAGCAATGGGACTCAAAATAATCTTCAAATAATTTTTTTCTTTTCATCATTTTTAGACATGAATATGTAATAAGTGAAGTTTTTCGAGGCAAAAAATCGATTCGAAACGAATAAAAACAATAATTTTTGTAATATTCCCTGTTTTAAATATATAGTAAATTCAGAAATACATTAAAAGTTCAACATACATTCGATATGCTAGCAATTCAAATGATGATTATGATGATGACGATTATTATGATGGTGGTGATGATGATATAACAAGTTCATGTACATTGAACCTCAAACAGATCATTAACTTTATCAATTCTGTCGTAGGTTAAAAACCACATTAAAAATACGCATCAAAATGAATAATTCATGAATTTATCGGATATTTAGGTGCAACAATATGTAATTTAACTGTATGTAAACTTTCTCGAATCGATTCTGTTTATTTAATGCATATACACGAACGAATATACATACTCGTATTCTTCTGGCGCTGTAACAATTATGCATATGGCATATCAAAAAATCAAACTCAAATTAAATTCAAATTAATTTTACTATACGTTGTTTTTTTTTTTTTGTTTACTTTCTTTGCTTGTTTTTTTTTTTCTAATTACAAAAATAAATTTATTTCACTCTTCATTTAGATAAAATTTTGTCCGTTTTAGATCGATTTTACATCATATTACATACATACTCTTACCACTCTTATACGTATGTATATGTATATTATATTAATATATTTTACTTTGTTTAGATGTTCGTTAAATTTGTGAAGAAATATAAATATTAATACGATTTTTCATATTAATTTTAATAGATTTATTTTTTTTTTTTTCTTTCAAAAAATTACATTATATTTAAACTTATTTACATATAGATTGATTTTGATATTTTTGTGCATTTTATATATTACGTTTTTTTTTATAAATACACAGATAATGTGTGTCGAAGAAAAGTATTAGGATTGTGAAATAGAAAAGGAAAAATAAAACAAAAACCAAAATAAAGTTACAAAATTGAATAATTGAGCGTTGCACCTTTTTAAGTATACAGTAGTGCTTATTATAATCATCATACATATATACTTAAATATAAGGCAAAACAAAAAAAAAGGTTTAAACGTATTCGTACATTACATATGTAGTTTATTATGTATGATTTTATTATCATAATTTAAGGAAATCAACAAAAAATTAATATATGTATTAATACATATTTATGTATGTATGAGTATTTTTATTTTCTGTATTATAATTATACACATTTATAAAATCAGATCATTAATATGTTTCTGTATATCATATGCATATTCATTTTGAATATAAAAAAAAATCAAATTGAAATCAATCAAAGAAAATATCAAAATAAACTAAAATTTATATAAAACAAATGAGTAAATAACGAAGGGTTTAAATTGATTTTTCCTTATAGATTAAGTTTTCTTAATTAACCTTGATATACTTACTAGATATTAAAAATTTTCGAGCATTGTCTCACGTACCTATTTGGTTCGATTTATTTAAAAATTTTAATAGTAAATCTAATATTATTTCATCACAATAACTAGGAAATCAGTTTAGTTTTTCGCTTCTTTTTTTTTTTTTGACCGAAATATAAATAAATAATTTTGATTACTTAATGTAATGGGATTTGGACTATATACTCGTATACTAAAATTATTAGTGCTACCGCATTGATTACAAATCTCTAATGTTTTAATTAATGATCGTTTTTTAATGTAAAACACATATGTTATTTACAACTTCAAATTATTACATTTTACACTTTTCAATAAATTAAAATTTACTAAATAAATCTGTCTTCAAACTATTCTAAAAGCAAAACTCATTTATGAAGTAGAATAAAATATATAGAAATTGCATTATATGAGGAATGATATTGTTAAGTCAAATACGGTGCAGTTATAACTCAACTTTATTCTTGCTTATCACGACCATTCACAACTAATAAGCACTTTAATCTTCTTATTTTGGTTGTCATCCTACGTCATATTAAATCCCATCAAATATTAGGGCATTCCTTTGATTCTTTTATTAATAGTATTGTTAGGTAATTTCTTGTCAAACTAATATAGGATCGAATTTTGAAATAGAGTCATCAGATACAGTCATATAAAACAAAATCAAATCTATATCTAATGTTAGGGATTAATTTTATAGATATGTGTGAAATACACAATGATAAAATAATGTACTTCTTTCCAAACAGATAAAAAATTTGTCAAGTATTTTTCATTCAAATTAATTTTTAACAATTAGTCAAATTCCATTAAAAATTCCTTTTTTTTTTCAAATTTATATTATTACCATTCACATTTCAGTCATCATATTATCATATTTTCATCATCATCATCATCATTATCATTATTACCGAAACTGGAGCATTATAGTTACAGAAATCAAACTATTCGAAAAACTATCAAAATGAAATTAAAAAATAAACTTTGAAAAAATATGTCTAATACACGAAATTACAAAAATATGAATATGACATTTATTTTCAGAAATTTTTATTTTTTAAGAAAAAAAAAACAAATTTTAAATTAAAAGTGCATTTCAAAAGCCTAGTTATTACGTTATTATCCAATTGATCTAAATAAAGCATATAATCCATATATTTGATAATCTAATTGCAATATTTTACTTAAACCCCCACATACGTAAAAACAAAAAAAAATTACTATTTCTTAATTACCAATTTTATAAATATGTAAAAAAATTAATTGTTGTTACATTATATGTACGTTAGTACTTGTATATAATATAATTTATATATCTTTATGTAAAATCGTATAAACAAAACTGGACAGTAAAGAAATTGAAATTGAGAAAAATAAGAAAAAATCATAATCTACGACTGCGAGGATATCGTCCTACATGATCCCACTTTTTAATTTTGTTTTTATTTTGAAATATAACAAGGTCATTAATTTACATATTGCGTACAATATAAAATTTTTAATATACTATATGTATCAAATTCGATTGATCATTTATGTTAATTAGCAATTTTGATAATTTTTTAATGAGACAAGAAAAATCAATTAATAAAATGTGTAATATAAAAATATAGAGAAAGAAATTTCCTAGTTTTAAAACGTTTTTTTTTCTTCAATATTTTTGAATTATTCAATTTTTGTTTATTAAATATGCATAATGCATATACTTACTGCTTTGTAATAATATTGTTTTGAAAGTTGAAATATTGAAAGGATATTGCAAGCTCAACTAAAAATATTTTACAGATTTATCGTTTCGATTAAGGCAATTAGATAATAATTACAATATTCATATTTTTTATGATGACTGTGAAAGAACAAAATGAGATCTAGAACTTAATTTTTTGATAAACGAATAATTATATATAATATAAAATTTTTGTGTGACGATCAATTACTATTTGTATTCATAAAGCTGAATAGAATATTTGACAGGACAGGGTATCCGGTATTGGTACATATGTCAGAGACTAATATTCCGCATATAAAATGTTACATCCGGAGGTTGATGTAACTCATGTTGATGACTCATTTATTTGTAGAATCTATACACAATTTCTTCAAGTTTACAGATTGTTTTAACAAATAAAATTTTATATTATTTATTATTCGAAATAAATAATTCTTTCTACATGATTCAAATATAAATGTAGACACCTTTTCATACTGATAGAATAGCTATATTAAGTTAGTATAACTACCTACGTTACAAATTAATAAAAAAATGCGTCAAATTAACATAAGATTTAGTATGCAATTTTAAACATGAAAACATTGAAAAGTAAACAAAGGATCTAAATCAATAATTAATTTTGAAAATTTGTTTTTAATGATTTATTTATTTACATATAAAATGTTTAACAATGAAATAATTAAACAATGTTACAATTTTCGTTCAATAATTTTCATTTTTTAAAAAACTGCGACAATAGAGAACCGGATCCATGAGACCATGGTCCGGTTAAAGAATGACCTCCGGCTAAAGAATGACCTCCGACTAAAGAATGACCTCCGGCTAAAGAATGACCTCCGGCTAAAGAATGACCTCCAGCTAATACTGGACTGCTCAATGCAGGACCAGCCAAGACTGATCCAGCGACTGAATGATCGGAAAATGCTGGACCACCAAAAACTGGACCACCCAAACCGTGTTCCCCACGTAATAGTGTATGACCGTTAAACAAAGAACCACTTAGCGTAGAGCTATCCAACAATGAACCAAATGCAGTACCGGCCAATGTTGAACCCCCTAAAGAATGACCACCACTTAACAACGAGTTACCATCTAACAAAGAGCCACTTAACCCGGAATTGTCCAAAACTGAACCAGTTAATGCAGGACCGGATCCAAAATAACCAGATACAGGGTTGGCTAAAACAGCTGGTGCCGGTGCAGCAACAGCAGCCGGAGCTAAATGTTGAGACTCTTGTACTACCTGAATTGTCTTAAATTCTGGCGGGGATGGTGGAGGCTGGTGAACAATTTGAACTGTTTTTACCTCTGGTGGTGGCGGTGGTGGTTGATGGACGTATTGATGCAATTTAATTTCAGGTGGTGGTGGTGGAGGTTGATGAATAGTTTGATAAGTTCTGACCTTTGGAGGCGGTGGGGGAGGTTGAAGTAAATATTGATGAATTCGAACCTCAGCCGGAGGTGGAGGAGGCTGATGAACTGTTTGATAACTGCGCACCTCTGGCGGTGGTGGAGGAGGTTGATGTAGGAACTGTAGAGTTTTGACAACTGCTGGTGGTGGGGGTGGTTGATGAACAACTTGAATAGATTTCACTTCAGGAACTGTGACAGGTACTGCAACTGGAGCCTCCTCATGAACAACAGCCTGCGGCAAATATCCAGCCGATACTGTTACCACCAGACCCACAATGCATATAAATTCCTTCAATAAATTGAAATAAAAGAATATCAAAAATTGAAACGAAATTAATTTTAGTCCAAAAATTTAAAAAAAGAAAATTTAATGCATCATTGTCATTTTATAATTCGTAGACATACCTTCATCATTACACTTCTTTGGCTTGTCGTTTTATGATGAGAAAATCGTCACTGACAACTATTTCTATTTCGAATGTTACTTTTATACTGTGATCTCGACTACTAAATACTTCAAAAAAGCATCTTCAAAAGTATATCGCAATTATTTTCTTATTTCTTGTTAATCATTGTTAAAATTTTTTATTCCTTTCTATCAACATTTCATATATACTTATGCCCATATTTTCTACCAACCAATTTGTTTTTTAATTATACAAAATGGTGCAATGTGGTGCATTGTTAAATCAAATTCAAATTTAAATACGCTTATGGATCAACATCAAAGATCAAAATCAAATCATTATTGCTGAAGAAGAAAAACTAAGCAAAAAATGGTTAACAAGTAATATTGAAATATTAATTCGGAGCGAAAAAAAATTATTATTTTGAATTTTTTTCTTCAATCATTGACTAAAAAATAAATCAGAGTAACTTTTTGTGTGCTTGATTTTTAGTGAAACAATTGCCAAAAATTGTGAGGAATAACGATGAGACATTCGAAAAGAGACCATTACAACCACAACCATTACAAAAAATAAATGAATGAAAGATTATGTATTATTATTTTAGTAGTGATTTTGTGATAATGTGATCCAATACTCAGTGCATAATGCATAAATGTTATATGATTTTTTGATAGAATACATGAAAATTGAATTAACAAAATATGCTCATAAGTAAAATTGAATGTATGAAGTTCGAACGTAGGATTAATTTTGACATTCTCACATACTACTCAAAAAGGGTCAAATTCAAATTTAATATACGCAAGACATCATTAACATAAATTAAATTTAATCGCTTGGCTAGTCATTATTGCGAAATTTTTGTGTTTACCAAAATAAGTTTTTCCTACATAGTTTCGTTTTTTTTTTTTTTTTTTTTTTTTTGACTAAATCATATCATATCACATAAGATAATTAATTTAACTAATTGAAATTAATTAATAGTGATAGGGTTGCATAGGCTCTCGTTATGTAGATAAAGTATACTTGTGTGATATCTAGTGTGACAATGATCAAAGTTTATTATGATAACAATATATGTATTTTCGAAATTAATACTTTTTTCCATTTTTCTGAAAAATAAAAATTCATTTGTATTTCATTAAACAGCTAGATTATTTATTGAATATGATATCAGTTTTCTGTAACAAAATTTGAGAGAAACAAATAATCAAACAAATATATTGTAAGAAGTGATCGAAATTAAAAAGCAAAAGAGCAGTGGCAAATTTCGAAAGAGCGTATACTATAGGTAGGTACGGTACCAAGTCAATGACCTCTACCCCGACAGAATATGTATAGAGTAGAGGAGCAAGTATTTAATATTGTTAGTTGATTTCCTGTATGTTTTCATTAGTAAAAATTGCATTTTTTTAAAGAAAATTTTTTTAAAAAAAATGTTTATTATTTTTCAAAAATCTATAAAAAATCTAAAATAATAATTAGCTTTGTAAAGTGTTTTTGCCCTTTATCTTCGATAAGTGATTTTCCTTAATGAACTAATCCATAAATGTTTTGATTTGCTATTGGTACTGATACAGAAGATGGTGACGAAGAAAACGATGCTGAAGGATTTGAGGTGGTATTGAATGGATTGTAAGCGGTGAATAATATATTTCCGGGCATATTGGGTGTTGCAATCGTTACTGGTGAAAGAACATGTCGTATTTCTCCATTATTACCGTTCAATGCCAATAAAGGTACAAAATTTATTCCTGATGGTAATGAAGTTGTAACCAAGGAATATGATCCGATTGTAGCAGTATTTAATGGAATACCAGTGATAATTGGATACGTTATTGCTCCCGTTGATGTAGTGAGAATATGATTATTGTTATTGTTTAATTGATTTCCAGCAGCATTTGAGAACAAATTAGATCCAGCAGTAATACCGGGTGAATATACAATAGAAGCTGGTTCTTGTAATTGTTGAACACCACTAACTTTATTATCTATAGTTTGTGTTGTATATGTTGGGGAAGAATGTACTAAATTATTAGTCTGAACAGCTTGTATGAGTGGAACTCCTGAAATTGAATTAACCTCTTTTGAACCACCATTGGAAGATGCAAAGGATCCAGTAGTATATGCACTCACAACATTACCAATATTTGTTGGTATAATGCCTGCTCTGGTGCACGAAATTGAAATTAACACACACACAATAATCTGAAATTTAAGAAATTTTTATTTAATATTTGAGAATTTTAAAAATTCATATATTTTACCTTCATTACGATTATATTTTTCTTAAAGGATTAATCAGTTATTTTTCAAATGAATTTACTTGACTGAATGATTTGTTAAGACTTTTGGTCTTTTATATATACATCTAGAAATTCTGTTCAAGAATCATTTTTAAAAGTTTTTTTATTTTGAAATTTATAGGGTCATTGATCACATCACAGAATTTGTTTTTTTTTTTAAAGAAAAATAGAAATTTAAAACTTCTTAACAGCTGAATTTCAACTTATAAAAAATAAGAACAGTTATCAAAATTAATTTGTCATAAAAATAATAGTTAAATTTTTTCAAACAATGTTTTGACAATGAAATGAAGTTTAATGCTCTTAGAATTTTTATTATCTAATTTGGTCAGACATTTAACTGATTTTTTGTGTTCGAATTTTGAAATAAGCATTAAAATTTTTTAATGCTCAATTTTTGCAATCTTTCTCCGTGTTAATGACTTTCGTATTTTATTTTTTTATTTTTTGGATCTTGAATGCATGTCAAATATTATTATGTTCTTAAATTAGGACAAAAAATAAATAAATTAACAAATTTCTGGTGAATAAAATTTATTGAGAATATTTATTAGCGATCGCGAAAACATTAACAACAATTTAAAACTGAGATAATTTTGATCATCATTTAATCGAAATTGTTCTAAAATATATTTTAATCGCGTTTTATACTGCATGTGTTTCAGGTTTTTTTTTTTCTTTCAATTTACCTAAATTCATAAACATCAAAGCAAAGTATAAGTTACATACTCATAATATAAAAAAAATTAATTTTGAGTGGAGATTTTAAAAGTTGGATATGTAATACATAATACATACATACATACCAAAAAAAAATAAAAATGTAAGTAAATAAATATAATAATATAAAAGCACAATTATTGAGTTTATTTATAATTTAAACCTTACTTAAAATTCATTTTTGAAAATTAAAAAATTGTTTTCAAAATAATTATTTCTATTAGCGAAAAAAATTGTGCATGAAGTATTAGACAAATTTTTTTTTCTTGTTAACATTTTGAAAATTTTTAACTGAAATTTGAATCTTTCAACAAATCAGATCTAAAAAGCTATGTAAATTATGACTAAAAATACATTATGTAAACATTTTTTTTTTTAACTTTGGCACTTTATGTTAATAGGTTTTCTTTTTTCAAGACGGGATTTTATGAATTGTAAAGGATATTTTTTTTTAATTTATGAAATTATCAAATATGATGTTGTTTATTTAATTTTTTTATTTATTTATATTTTATTCATTCAATTTTACGTCTGTAGGTTATAAATTATGTTGGAAGCAATAATAAATAATTTTTGTACATTAGAAACAATACTAAAAAATAATAACACATATCCAATATCATATTCTTTAGCGAATTTAAAGCAAAAGCCAATATTGTAATCATTATTCCTGCCACCAAGGAGCTGCTATTGGGGCAGCTATAGGAGCGGCTACAGGACCAGGCCAGATGCTACTGCTATGCTGAACAACGGACTCTTTAACGTATGGAATTGCTTTAGCCACAACAACAGCAGATGGCTGACGTACAACGCTAATGGTATTCACGATAGGTGGTGGCGGTGGATGATGCTTAACAAACTTATAAGAATGAAGTTGTGGTGGTGGTGGTGGATGCTGATGAACAACTTGAAATTGTTGAAGTACTGGAGGTGGTGGTGGTGGCTGATGAACGAGCTGTAATGAATGAACTATGGGTGCTGGTGGCGGTGAATGTCGTACAAGATGTAATGTTTTAACTTCTGGCGGAAATTCACGTATCAATTTTAGAGTTTTCTCTTTTGGTGGTTGTCGTTCTTCCTTTATAATTCTAATAGTTTTTCCTTCATCTGGATGAGGTAGTTCTTCTCCAACAGGATTTAGTTCATCTGCCTGAGGTTGTCTTTCATATGAACCAGCAGAAGCTATAGCAATAAAAGCTGCCAAATAAACTACCACCTATATATAAAATTAAATTTAAATTAATTTTGAAAATTATTTTCAGATCCCTAATTCTAAATCAGAAACGAATTTTTTGTGTATATTTTTATTTATTGTTTACCTGCATTTTACTTTAGTAATTTTTGTTGCGTTTATATTTTTGGTATACGTTGTAACTCTCGATCTGGATATTTACAAACTGGCATTGCGCAGACATGTGTTTCTTCTTTTTATAGTTTTTATTTTTTTTATTAATAGATTGCTTAACAAAAATCTATGTTTTTCTTTTGATTTTTATTTATTTTTTAAAATTTGAATGAAATATTAAAATTAAGACAAAACTTCGAAATGACGCAAAAAACAAAAATTTTATAATAAAAGCAAATGTAATATATATTTTTTTTTTAACAATCTTTTGTTATTAATTTCGATAAATTTAAATAAATCCATATATTATATGTATGTAAATTACAATGTATCAAGAAATCAAATAAAATGAGAATAGTGTGTCATTTTATTACAATTTTCAATCATTTTAAATTTTAAATAATGTTATATGTCTGTTTTCGGGTCTGTATTATAATTTATCTTTCCATCTAATCTATTCACCACCTATTTAATGTGATTATTCCAATTTTTGTCGAAACAGATGTAATAAACAATTTTTACAAAAGCTTGTTTACATTAAACATTTAATGTGTGTATGTATGTTTCCAGTGTGTTTACAAAATGACCAAATACATATACGCACATAAATTATGTACATACGTGCAACGGTGCAACATATACATAATATATATATATGTAGCAATGAAATTGCATTAGTGAAATATTGTGCCACTGGAAATTTTTGAAATCGATTCAACAAAAAAAAAAAAAAACCAAACAAACAAATTCCATCAAGTTCGAACCCATAGGCCCACAGTTTTGATAAAAATTCAAAATTTTAAAATTAAAAAACCACATATTTATGAGTATTATATGTATGTATATTCATTGATAGCCATATGCATTTGTCAATAATTATTATCATTTGTCATTCACACATATTACAATAAAATATATTTTATATCCATGTACAAATACAAAATATTGATATCATTATCGCATCAGTCCTTTCCCTAAACGAATCGAATCATCACGAAACTATTAAAGTTTTGAATTTTTTAGCTAATTTTGTAGAAGCTATTACAGTGATCTTCAATATAATTCGGTTATTCGTTCGTATCACATTTTTGAATAAAGAATAAAGGCAGTGGTAAATATAATAAAATGAGGATCATAATAATGATGATCGAAGACAAAGATCATTAAAGTTTTGTCCTAACCAAAGAGGCAAAAACAATAATAATTCATCTTTGTTATACAAAATAAAATGAATGCGACTATACTTTAGTTTTTTATTTTCTCTCTAATATTATATGCATGTACCCCATATGCATATTTCAATTAAATTCCAAATAAAATTTTTATAATATTCATAAAATATTTAAATCCTACTTCGAAGGTCAAATAAAATGCATAATTCCCTCTATATAATAAACTTATCGATTGGAAAAAAAAATTTTTTCAAATTAAAATATGTACATGCTATGAATGTATGTATGTGTACGTAAGTGATTCGTTATGACCATGAATTTTTTAATTAAAAACGAAGGGATGGAATTAGGAGAAATTAATTAAAATATGAATTTAGTCAAAAAAAAAACATCAGGTTAATACGAAAGAAAATTAAAAAATAAAATTAAAATTAAAACCCAAAAATTACAAGATATTTCATCATTATTTCAATAAAATTTTAATTTAATTCAATCAAAATAATTCGAATAAAATACATAATCTGTATAGGTACACATTTTATTATGTTTTCATGTTATGCACATATTACAAAATAAATAAATGATATAAAAAACAAACACAAAATAATAAAATTATGTTAGATACACTCTCTTTCTATAAATTTCCATAATAGTAAAAATGAGGTTATTGGCAGCTAACTGACAATATTGTTCTAATATTTTATTACTTATGATCAATTGGTAATTCTTTATGAACAAATGTAATGGATATATAAACCATATTATATCCTTATATCATAGACTAGATATTTATTCTACATATTCTATGCTTATATCTGATATGCTTATAATGGGCTCTGAATATTCTTCTTAATTCTAGAAAAATACTCTGTATTAGCATAGTATTACTAAATTTATGTATTTATCACTTAATGAAAAAAATATCTGTGCATAAAATATGAAATTAAATATTACGATTAGATACACATTCATTTCATTTTCATATTTCCATATTTTAAAAATGTATGTCTATGGTTGACATCAATATTATTGCGTATTCTTTAATCTCATTTGCGTACATAATACATACGTAACTGTTATTTGTAAATATTTTTTCAAAATTTTATTATATTTTTTTTCTGTTACTTTTTAAATGAGTATATTTTATAATCTTATATGTAAATGAAATTACTATCTGCATTTTACCTAATATCAATAATCCTAGGCCTACTGTAAACGTACTAATCGTACTGTTTCTGTGTATTATAAAATCATAAGGGCCTTGAATCTATGCTAATTTGAATCTAAATTTAAAAAAAAAATATAAGCTGAAAAACAAACAGAAATAAAACTTACAAAAAATTGTTTACATATAGGGATAAATTAATATCAACAAAACGAACCATTAAAGTACCTACTACTACTAATATTATACGATTATGTATCTTCCACCACGAAATATTTACTCCCATCACAAAAAAAAAAAAATTTATGGACGATTAATACCTTTGGGTTATCTATAAAATAAGGTGACATCTTCAGTCTAAATACCAGTCGGTGAAAAGCTTTCTTTGGTCAATCATCAGAGTGGAATTATCTTAGCAATGAAGGTGGGCTTTTCTCTAAATAATAATATATACTTATATAAAACAAAAATAAAAACAAGAAAAAATTATTTCGACAAACGAACAGTTAAAGACTTTCCCTTTTATAATTGATTTCTAATTAAAAATTTCTCTTGAAGGTATTTTTAAGCCTGCTGGCTGTGATAGCCACAGCTTCCGGTGGATTCTTAGGCGGTGATGTGGGCGATGGATTACATTCATTACCCGGATTAGACTTGAACAGTTTAGCGCTGGGTGGAGTTGGTGGAATTGGTGGAATTGGTGGAGTTGGTGGAGTTGGTGGAGTGTATGGTTCACATGCATTACCAGTTGCGAGTGGTCATGTAGCTGTCGCCGGACATGCCTTACCGATCGCTCCTGCTCCTGTATCTATAGCTGCACCAGCACCAGCACCAGTACAAATCGTTCATGCACCAGTACCGGTACCAGTTTCACCACCAGAAATTAAAACTGTACAAGTTGTACAACAAGTACCTCCACCACCACCAGAAATAAAAACAATTAATATTGTCAAACAACATCCTCCGCCACCACCAGAAATTCGCACATTTCAAATTTTAAAGAAGCATCCTCCGCCACCGCCAATCGTTCAAACAGTAAAATATGTACAGCATGTACCTCCACCACCTCCAGAAATTAGAACAATCAAATTGGTACGTCAACGACCGCCAGAAGTAAAAACAATTCGCTTAGTACATGAACAACCACCAATTGAACGTGTCGAAACGATCCGAGTCATCCGTGAGGAAATTACTGTTCCAGACGAGTCTGCTGCACCAGCTGAACAAGTTCCAGAAGCAGCTGGTGGCTATAATTATCCAGCACCATAATTATAAAAATAATCGGACTGATGATTTATGTAATGTACTCGAGCAAACGATTTTCATGTGTTATTGTAACATAAAATTATTGTAAATGATCATTCTTTGTTTTTGTTTTTGGTTTTTTTTCTCTTCATTTTTTATTAAGTACAAAGATTTGTAATTAAATTCAAAAAAAAAAAAAAGAAATGAAAGAAAATATGTAAAAACATCGATGATATTATTGTTTCATTC
The DNA here is from genome assembly GCA_951394055.1 of Villa cingulata. Classification (NCBI taxonomy): domain Eukaryota; kingdom Metazoa; phylum Arthropoda; class Insecta; order Diptera; family Bombyliidae; genus Villa; species Villa cingulata. The sequence goes on from OX596018.1 coordinate 3,941,407, forward strand.
TTGATAGATTTTAAGTAAATATACGTAATTACTCCTAATGTACAAAACAAACGACAAATGTTAACTTTTAAACTACGAAAATACAAATTAAGTAGTTTAGCTAAAGTATAGTTATATTATGTGAACCAAAAGTTCCTTTGTCCTGCTAAGAAAAATTCAAATCAAAAACAAAATTTAAATCTTAAAAAATTATCTATAAATATTTTGCTATGGCTACAAATTATTATCCTTGATCAAAAAATTTATAAAAATTTTATACTTTTTTTTATTAGTAATATTGGTAAAAATTTACCTAATTAAAATTATTAACAATTGATCCTAATATTAAATGTATATCTATGTATGTGTATGAACATAAAAAATTATTATTAAAAAATGAATTTTATTTCATAGTCAAAACTTATTAATAAAAGTGTTTGTGATTCTAATCGAAAGTTAAACAGAAAAATATAAATTTTATGGATATTATTTAAATTTTGATCCTTGCTTTTCAGATTAATTCTTGTTATAATAATTATTATTTAACATATTTCATGTAGGATTATATAAAATTAATTGGCTTCTGCGATGGCATGCTTTAAAATGTCTTCATATTATAAAGGATGTGATAGAAATTTTGGAATTAGTTATCTTTCACGAGGTTTTGCAGTTCTTAAATAAGTAAAATAGTATAGAATCTATCAAAATAATTAACTTCTTGAATTTTGTATTAAATTAAATGTGACATGACTTTATTCACAAAACAGTTATGTAAGCTTGGAATGATTTACTGTAATCTAATCTTAAACTATTTAATATCTTTTTTTTATTTGCTTTTGTAATATGTAGGTAAACCAAAATCACTATACACATTTTGATTAAATTTAGAAATAAATTTTCAGTTTTATATTAAAATTCCTAAAATATTTCTGAATAGTTGAATTTGAAATTAAATCTGAATAATCGTTAGAGAATACTCATCCCATCCTACATTCAATATTTTAGCATTTGATTTAATTTCAAAATAAATTATTTCACTGTTCATAATACTATTCTTTAAATTTTTTTTCGAATTTATTTTACGTATTTTACGTATACTAAGTAACGACTGCAATTTGAAATATCTTGCATTTCTGAATTGAATATTCAATGCAATGTTTATAGAAATTTATTGCCTATATATTTACAAGATTTTAGAAGATTTTACTAAGAAAAAATTAATGAATAATGGACCCTTAAAGAGATAAGAATTATAAAATTTTTCTATGTAAATCGATCCTGGCCATCTTCTTCATCTTATTTAGCCTAATTGTAAGAGATAGAATTAAAATTTTCAAGTATCCTTCAAGCATATTAAATTATGAAACTAAGAAATTTTGTAAGGAATACGAAAAATACAAAGTAATACATAATTATACTTCTATAGTTTAGTAATTGAATCTAATCTTTATTCATTGTGATAAAAAGAAATAGATTATAATAAAAAAAATTTTAGATTTTACCATTTTATCCTCTTGTTTATTAATGCTCAGAACAATAATAAAAAAAAAAACATTAAGTAACTCTAGATCGGAAATTTATCAAAAAATAAAAAAAAAACGTACATCATATATGTACATACATGTTATGTAGATTTCTTTAATCCAGTTGCATAATTATATAGTGTTAAATATAATATATTATATTTAAATTCCTCTTTGTCGCATCGAAATTTTGATCGCGATCTTTTGATGCTAAAATTATTATGTTTTATGGGTATCGTTATTTCATACAACAAACATACCTACATGTACATAGTACATTTATGTGAATGCATATTTTATTAATGCGGCATAATAAAATTTCGATGTTTTTTATTTTTTACTTCATTTTATTTTATTTTTTTTTTTTTTTTTTTGAATTTTAGTTACCTAAACAAATTCCTAATATTTTGGATATTTATTTCCGATTTTTTATATTTTTTCTATATATTCACATATGAATTAACTCCCTAAACGAATTATGTTATGTGTTATTTCCTTGTTTTTCCGTTTTACTCGCGTACACTTTCCTTCCGAAGAGAAAAAAAAATTTGTTAAAACATGCATATAGCTACATATAAAATATTTGAAATAATTATATTAAGTATATGTATAAAGTTATGTATAATTTGATGTATTAATCTTAGCTGATAAACCATAAATAAATCCACATTATAAGAGCATGATAAAGATAACTCAAATCCAATGATGTTTTACATATTTGACTAACAAAAAAAAAATACTTTTCTCCAACAAACAATGTCATACACACATGTGTAACAACTTTCATATAATAATGCGATCATTATTAAATTTTTTTTTTACAAGATACACATTTCTTTTTCATATATACTCATACATACTTGCATAGATAGATAAACGTTTTATAGAGAAAAATTTCACGGGAACTTGAATCTGAAAATGAATTTAAAATTTATTATTTAAAGTTATTTGATTATACAATAAACTGTTGAGGTCAATATCTGGAAGATACGATTTATTTTATTTTATTTTTTTTTTATCTCTGGAACATTAGATTTAAAAAATCTATAATCCATATAGTAAAGATATATTGAATTGGTAGGGCAGATCAAATGCACACACTAAAACTATGTAAAACACTTTATTATAAAAGCAAAAATTTTGTCATAATTGCGTATCAGTTCATTTCCGTCACTTCCGAATTAAACTTGGTGTTAACTTTTTAAACTCAAGGAGTGACAATATGAAGGTAAATTAAAAATTTTTAATTACTATACATACAAAATATATAAATCACAATAATAAATAGAAAATTCTAAATTTATTTCTTTTTATTTTTTCATTTTAATTTAGATTATTGCATATCTTATATCTGGATTATTTGCTTCAGTTTCATGTACAGTATTTGGTTTTGGTGGACCATTTTTTTCAGCGTTCGCCGGTATAGGAAAAAGTAAAGGTGTTGGTGTACCACCGATTCCACCGTATCCGGTGCCACCATTCCCTTTTCCATTTCCATCGGTTGTAGGACCACCACCACAAATAATCAAAGTTATTCATGAGCATATTCATGCTCCAGGACCATCAAAAGTTGTAAAAGTTATACATCAGCATCAGAAAATTGCAATTCCCGCTCTACACGAACACGTTAATATCATTCAAGACAATGGTGCAGTCGGTTATGCAGATGGAGTACCTTCACTTCCATATGAAGCTATACCAATAGGTCAACACGATTCATATGGTTCATCTTTACAAGCAGAATCTGGAATACAAGTTCTTGATGGTGGAAATGGTGGACACATAGTGGACTGATATAAGACTAAAAACATAAAAATCATAACAACAAAAAGCAAAAAAGAAAAAAATAATAATTATGAAATAAAAAAGTAAAAAAAACAAAAAAAAAATAACTTTAACAAAATGACACATTATGTATTTAGTTCGTTATTAGGACCTATTTAGCTTCTTAGTTAATTTATTCGACTGCCATTTGTTATAGAATTGTTATTATCTTTGGTTTTAATAATAAAAAAAAGAAAAAATATTGAAAAAAAAAAAATGAAAAATTATATCATATTATGAAGTTTTTATTAATCTATCCTATTATAAACCTATATATTTTTTATCATATACCTATGTACATACATACTCGTATATTTACAAAAGATTCTGAATTTATGTATGTGATCTGCATTAACAATAAATAAAATTTGAAATAATTTTCATTCAGTTTTACTGATTTTACGGTTTTACACGACATTAAGATCAATGACCAGTACACCCAGTATCTAGTACGTTACAAATAGCTATTGTTATTTTAATGATGATGAGAACAACAAAAATCGCTTGTACCTAATGCCATATTTTAACTATGAAATCAATTTAAATTTTTTTTCATTACAAAACAAAAGACAATTCAAAAGATCAAAAACATATCAGTTTTATATTTTATTATTTATTTTCTTAATTTGCATTTAAAATGAGATTTTTCATCACACACACATACACTCATACACCATCAGAATACCGTATATTATAAAATGTACGACGATTACAGATATTAGAGATGTTAATCACAAAATACATATATGGACATAATATGGATGTGCCATGGCATAATGTAATGGCAGTGTGGTTGGTTATATATGCTTTGATTACATAAAATTCAATATTCGATTTTACTTTCAAAATTTTTTGTCATTTGTTTGACTGTTGTTGAATAAATTATTAAATTATTTCTTTTAATTTTATGATATTTTCTTCTAAATATACATTTATGTAGGTACATAAATATTAGTTTTTATATGAAAAGTATAAATTTATGTGAGTTATCACTGAAGAAAACGCATGTATTTGATGCATTTTAAAGTCAGTCTTTTATTTTAATATTATTTTATCTTCTGAAACAGAAAAAAAAAAAAAAATACAATTTTTTTTTTTTCAATTTTTTAATTTTTCAAGTTAAAAAAGTGTAGTCATTTTTGGGGAAATCATTTCAATATAAATTTATTTGTGGATAATTTTTTCAATTTCAATATTAATCGATAATTTTGCTATTTAGTAAATTTTATAAATAAAATTTCATAAAAGATATTTGTTTTTTTGTTCAACAAAATTAAAAATTTAAAGAAATTGTTAAAAAAATGTTGATAAAAATTTCAATATTTTATCTTTTTAAAATTGTGTTTATCCGAACATTGCTATCACAATTTTTCAGTAAAATTTAAGAGAAGAAAAAATATTGAAGAGGACATTAATGGTCTTGGGATCTGAAATGTAGAGGAAATAGCCAAAGACTGAAGCAAGTGAAATACATCTATTACATAATATATAGAATGTGGGTACAAAATACATTTTAATAAAATCATAAAATTTCTTTCATTGATTTCAATAAGCAACACATAGTTTAGCATGGCCAATTAAAATCAAGCATGTCTACATTTTATGTCAAACTCTTCATTCATTTTTGATACCAAATTTTTTTTTTTTAAATCGTTTAAATCGAGTCATTTAAATTAAAAATTCCAAAAAAAAAAGTTCAAATTCAAAATACGAAATTTAGAAAAATTTTAAATTTACCATTACATATTATTAACTTTTTTAAAAATTTTTAGTTAATATTACAATACAATGAAATAATAATTTCAACACACAAACATAATGCAAGTAATATGTTTATTAATGTAAATGTTACATCATCAATTTCCGTTTTTCATTTTTTTTTCTTTTTGGTTACTCTTGTTGACACTGTTATAATCATATTCATATCATATCATCATAAAATTTAAACCAACAAAAATATCACTTCACAATCACATGCATAATAATAATGCATAGGTATATAACCAAAACATTAATAACATTTCATACGTGCAGTATATTACATATTATTTTGCATTCGAAAATAATTTAAATACTTTGCGATCAATTAATAAAACGTTGAACTCTTTGATATGGAATTTGTCAAAATTTCAATTTTAATTTAATTATGTATCGCATTACACAGTGAAAAAAAAATATGTTTTTATCTTCATTACATATATTTCTTTATAATTTCATGATTACTATATGTAGGTACATATTATGTAATTCGTGCTGTTTAAACCATCTAGGTTTAAAGCGCAAAGGCAGACCAAAACGATCGCAATTGAGATTATGATTACAATTTATTTTTACACAATATATTCATATCGTAATTTCAATATTAATATCGTTATGAGTTGGTGTGCATACGACATGATTTAATTTAATTTGAATGTAAATATCGCGATATATCGCAATCGAAAACGCATAATAATTGTCATCGCTTTTGCCTGCACCTATTTTTATTGGTAATGTAATATATACATACATATGTTACCTTTTATAAATTATTAAATTTAAATTTGATCGATATCTTTCTTAAACATATAAGTACATAATAATGCACACCATGAAATAAGAAAATTATTTTAAATATTTTTTTAAAATATTCAATTTATTATAGAATATAGTATGTACCGTTATTAATTCATATTTTGAGCCTTTTAATAGATTCTTGTATGTACTCGTACATTATGCATTTAAGACAAAAATTCAATTACACCCACAATTTGGCAAATTCTAGAAAATCTTTAAAGGTAAATATTTTCAATATCAGAAAATAATAAATAATAACGTGTAAAATTTCGTATTTTCTATGATTTTACTACTAAATTACTAAAAATTTCTTTTAATTCTAAACTGGTTTTTCCAAGCTAGTAAAAGACCAATAAAAAAAAATTTAATTAAAAAAGATTTTTTCTTCGTTTTAAAATGATTTGGATTTCCCTTTGAAAAGAATTTATTTCGAGGTCGACTTCAAATTCAAAGTTGAACTGTTTGAACTGAAGTTCAACATAATGAGAAAATGCAAGTATGCAACGTGCAACTACTATACACTTTATAAAAATAAAAAAATAAATACATCTACAAAGTAACAAGTCTTTGTCTGATCTTTGTTTGTAGGACAGAAACAGAAGTAGAAAATCGAATATGAATGAATTAATTTTTTCGAAAATTCGAAATTTTCAACAGAAATGACTACATATATAACACACACACAGTAAACCATAAACATACATATAGCTAGTATTCATACTTACATATTTACATATCATACCCACCCATACTCGTATGCACATATGCATTTACAATACAAATACACATACTCATAATCTGTACGCCTGTACATGCCTGTACGTACACGAAAAGGTCTATGCAATAAGCAAGCAGCAAATACTTGTGTTTGTATGGTTTGTATACATTGTATACAGATAGAATCCATTCCAAACAAAAACCTAAACCTAAACAAAACATTTATATGAAACATGAAACCAATGAAACTGCCTGAAGAAACTGAAACACCACTGAAGACCTTTTCTGAAGATAGAACAGAAAGAACATTGGAAATTTGAAATTTATTTCAGTCATTTCAGTGAAGAAGTTCAGTTTTTCGTGATCGATTGCATTTTCGTTAGCCACTACACGCTACTACCTACTACTACTACCACGTAAATTTGATTTGTTGCATTTTTATTATTAAAATCGTTTTTGGAATTATAAAAATTGACTCACAAAAACCTACACAAAATAAAATACATAGTGTGACAAAGTTTTTCGTTAATTTTTTTGTTTGTTTTTTTTTTTTATGTATTTTATGTTGTTTTCAATTTCGTTTTTTTTTTTTTAATTTCTGTGCGTCATACAATTTTTCAATGAAAGGAAATAATGATGGAATATAAATAAAAATCAAAGTATAAACACGTGCTCATGTTTTAATTATTATTATTATATTATTACCTTATTACTATCATCATAATAATTATTGTTATTCATTGTATAGTAATACATGATAATACACACGATATACACACCACAAGTTACAAGTGCATGTGATAATAATAAAACTGCTATGGAAAAACGTACTGTACAATGTACAAAATCTTCAGTTAAAGCTCAATTGATGATAACATGATACCAATGATACTCTTATGATTCGTTAATGATTTTTTAAGTGATTTTTGTTTATAAAAATTTTGTTTAGTTTGTGATTTATTGTTCGTATTGAATTTATATTTAATAAACAAAAAATGAATAAGTGTAATGAAAAAATGTTATAAATTTATGCAGTTATTTATGTGAATATAAGTACATAGTATACAAAAATGAAAATTCATTAAAAATATTTCAAAAAATGCTAATGCGTTCATAATTATTATATCATCATGAAAAATTAATAAAGAGGAATCACAAACAAAAATCAAAAATTTTAGCTGTTTCAACAGTAATTTTAAAAGGTAAAAACAAAAAAATTTAGGTATATGTATATGAAATTTTTTGATTTCTTTTTTTTGTATTTTTATAGATTTGCAAAAATTTAGGGTGATTTTAATCTGTCATTCTTTTTTATTATATTATTCCCTTTTTCAATATAAATTGCTACAAATCCAGAACATCTGTAAAATCAATCTCCTTCTCAATAAATATCAAAAAGGGACAAAAAATTCATTCATTCATTCAACTACAAATCAATATTTTTATAATTTTTATACTTTTTATATCAACCACGTAAAGTCAGCCTATTTTTATACTGAAACCATTCAATTGCATTTAGCCGAAATTATATAAAAAAAAATCAAAAGAAAACCCTATTTTTAGGTTTATCAATCAATCTTAAACATAATGTTAATAATCAAATAACTAAAAATAACGTATACATAAATTCATAAAAATGATAATAGAAATTATTGTATTTTTATTTTTACACAGCAAATAATGTTTCATTTTTAATCGAAAAAAATTGTTGGTTGTTACCGTGGTGCAATAGCATGGTGGTAGAGCAAGAAGCAAGAGCATCTTAGTACAGTACCCTACCATATTAGATATTAAAATGATATATATTGCAAATATGCAAACATATACATTACATACACACAAATATTCATATAAATCATATAAATTATGCTTTAGTTCTCGTTTATTTGTATTGGTTAATCAGGCAGGATACGAAAACGAAAACAAAAAGGATAAAAACTAAAATTAACAATACATACAAACGAACGATGAGGCGATGATTCATAAAACGTTACGAATTACAATATATAAAATGAAATATGTAATAGATAAAAACAAGATTATGCATGCAAGGACATGATAAAAATATCTTTTCAAATATGTACATCAAGAAAAATTTTTGTTTCATTTTTTTTTCTTTGTTTACATTTGAAATTGTTTTGTTTTAATTTTGAACATCCTGTAAGATTACATATAAAATAAATACAAGAAAATATGAAACATATACATGTATCATGTACAGCATGTTGTTCGGTTCGTAAATTAGTAAACTGCTAAAAGAATGCAAGAATGGTATGAAAAAAAAATATATCAGAAAATTACAATATTACAATTATGTATAGAATAGAATGTAAAATGTATAAATAAGATATACTCGTGTACAACTAATTCATATACTCTCGTGTATCTCGTATTTATCTAGGGAAGAATAATACATGATAATAAAATATTTTATGGTTTATTTAAGTTATTTAGAAATGTACGTAGAATACTAGATATAATATAGTGGGTATTTTGGGTTTAATAATAATTTTATTTTATTTTAAAAAATAATTTTTCTAAAATTTGTTTTCATTTGTGTTTTAAAAACAATTGAATAGTTTTATTTTAATTTTTCTTTCAATTTCCAATAAATTAATTTATTACTAAATGACTAAATACAATCATAATGAATTAGGGTGACGTGACACAAGACAATTTAAATTAAACTCATTTATCATCAACCAATTTAATAATATTAAAATGTATTTTATACATAAATATACATACATATACTCGTACCTCGTACCTTATACTTCTTATACTATACATATGTATCTCCAAGATGTACAAGTATTTATGTGTATATATGGACAATGATATGGATATAATATTTCATTTTTATTTATTTAAAACTAGAACAGAACAAATATTGCTTGGTTTAAAATCATAATAATAGACTGGGCAAAAAGTATCGATCTTTCGTTGTCTGATTATCATTTGTTTCGGTTATCATTACAGAAATAGTCTCAGTAATTTAAAAACTCAATTCTATAGAAGCCTGTCACAGTTCTTCAATTGTCAATTTTTCGTCAACAATTACAAAAGTTCTACGAGAATGAAATTATATGATTCTAACAGAAAAAAATAAGAAAAATGCATAAATTTAAATAATGGACAACATTTTGTTGAAAAATAATTACTTCAAAATCTATAAAAAATAACATTTTATTTTAATGTTGTCAATGTTACCTATAATTAATGCCCGATACTTTTCCTCCAACCGAATAAAATCTTTTTATACCAGAATTCCATACAGATACAGGCAGACACATGATACGGAACGAACAAATAATCAATGATTCGCCAAAAAGATAACAGACCTGGGATGTATTTGAACAGTCATCCACAAAGATTGTTTAAAATGTCTTTGAAAATGTTATAATATATTACAAGTGTATAGGCATGTGTAAGTATGTTTTATACATATGATATGTATTTACATTACATATTTATGTTTGATATTTTTAATTCTGATACATATGATCAGACAGATAAAAATTTGATCGATTGAATTGTTGATTGCACACTTTATTTAAATGAAACTTTTATAAGCATTTTGTATTTTGTTATGACAATAATACGTACATATATGTATGTATGCGTCATATAGTCGTACATGTATTTATACAAACAGAATATTATGTATCTTATTACGAACATTTCATAAATAATTTGTTGTCGATTTTTAATTTTATCAGTTGAGTTATAGTACAAATTTTTGATGGAGAAAATATTAAGTGATTGTACAATGTACATGTTACCAAATACATTATTTACACATGTGCATACATACTTATATCTTACATGATAAGTGTATGGTATATGGTGTATGTATTCACAGATTGCATGTGTACAAAAAATTGAAGTTCCCATCAATCCATACATTATTAGTACCCTCTACAAAGATCAAAATGAGTTAATTAATTTCTTTTTATGCCTCTAAAACAATGATTTAATTCTGTATTTTATACACATAATATTACACAAAACTGGAGTAAAATATGGTACTTTGATACTTATTTATAGGTCTTCCTTGTATCTTAACTTAACTCTTAACTCTTAAGTAATAATGTGCATTTGAATATATTATACAGTATACAAACATACATGTATGAATATATTATAGAAATTTGAATTTTTTGATCTTTTATTTTTTTTTTTTAAATCTTCAACTAACAAATAAATTAATTTTTATTTTTATTTATCTTTTTTTCTTTTTAATTTTTATTTTTTATTTCTCATCTTATACTTTCCAATAATATTATTATGTTGTATATGTCCCATCATAGGCATTACGGAGAATATTACTAGTATATTATATCATTATAAATGTATGTATGAGAAAAATTATATTTATAAAAAATCTATGAATTCTGTTATTAAGAAAGATACGCAAAGGCAAATGTATATAATATATGTATGTACTAATATTGCGCGCGTATGTCAACATCTGGTCATTAAATTTTTTTGTAATCCTTGGTTTTGATTTTTTTGTTTTAAATAAAATATTCTTTATTGTATTATTTTTAACGAGAATTTTGTATTCAAATAAAAATTTTTTTACTTAATTCTAAATGAAATAGCTACATGTAGAGCTACATATAATAATCTAACTATACCTAGACATGGTACATATTCATACATGCATGAATATATTCATGAGATAAAATAAAAATTATTATTAATTAATAACTTTGAATTATTTCAAAAAGAAAAAATTCTGATGCAAAAGATTTTATTTTTTTTTTGCATCTTAGATTAAAATGAATTTTAAGAATTATTGATAAAAACCGAAAATATATTTTCATTTTAATTTTATATTCTAACATTTTATCGAACTTGGACTAATAATAAAATTCTTAAAAATTGAAAATAATTTTTAAAACAATTCAGAAACACTTGTAAATAAAGTGGTGATATTAAGTAAAATAAAATAAATATAAAAAAAGCACCTCGTATCCATACTTATATGCTCGCATACACAATATTGTTCATATGATGATTTTTATATATTATACATAAAAGCATTTTATAAACATTAATCTTCATTTTTGTAATTTATAAAAGATGATTAAATGTATACCAGTACTTTATTATATAGTTTAAACTTTAACCCTTCAGATATATTTAATTAATTGGACTTTAGTCTATTAGAAGACTAAAATCATTAATGCAAATATCTTAAGGCTATGGGTCTTTTATAATGTACACATGCATATACATATGTACAATGTACTTATGCATTTACTACAAAATACTACAAAAATTCACATTTAATAAATAAATAGGATATAAAAAAAAATTTACAATGAATTATATTCATAATTCAACCGTGGATATACTCCTATGTAAGTATATAAATGAGTATTTATTATTATTGCACATTTTTATTAATCAGAGATAACTTCTTTCTATTATTGGTAACAAAAGGAAACACACTATATAAAATAAATGATGGCACGTACATACATGAATACATGTGTATAGTACAGTAATATGCGTAGAAATATTAAAATTACCTATACATACATACATATATTTATGCTATGGAACAAAAAACGTAAAAAACAAAAAAAAAAAATTTTTTTTTCACTTGACTTATACTTTGTCGACTTGTCGCTTTTTCAATTTACATTTTTTGCAACATTTATCATAGACACAAACAACTTTTTATGAATATTAAAAATTAAAATTGAATACAAAATATACAAATGTACATAAATGTATGTATACATACTCGCATACAATATTAGTGACTCTATGTACGTGATTGTTATCGATTTTGAATATTGAGTTGAGTTAGAACAACTATGCCTGGTGCGGTTATGAATAGTTTAAAAAATAAATTGTTTTTTTCATTTTCATTTGCAAAAGAACATATTCAATCAAACCATGTTGTATACACCACACGGTATACCGTATGTATGAAAATTTTAAAAAATAAATGAAAACAAAAAAAGAAAATAATATTTAACTTAAATGACGACTAAATATTATGAATTGTTTCTATTTTCTACACAAAATCTATTTAAACTGATTTTTAAAATTTGATTTAAATATCTTATATATTTTGATATGAGTACGTTTATGTGCGTACAGTTATTTAATCATATTCGCATAGTTTTTTATTTGAAAAATTACAAGAAATCGTATTACACACTACATGTGCAGAAATATCAAACATTATAATGTATTGTAAAATTTAAAATTATTATAGTTTATAAATCTCGAATCACGTGCGTATATAATGTATTTATCATACAGGTATAATGATAATCACATAATTTCGAATTTACATCTAGACGTACCTACAGTATTTAATTTCAGACATAATGTTCATATATACAATATACATATATATAAATGACAAAAAAATATTTATTTTTCAAAGATACTCTACATTCATGTGAATGCAATAAATCCTTAGTTTTTTTTTGCTATAGGCTTTTGTTAATAACTAGAATTTTAGACCCATATAATCGATCATTTTTATCAAATTTTTTAAAATTTTATTTCTCCTTGTTCTTATACTCGTATGTTTGTAAAACGTGGTGGAATATAAAGCCTCTTATAAAAGAAAAGAAAAACTATTTTTCATAATATAAAATTCTAGAATTCATTTACGAGTATTTTTCGTTTTCTATTTCCTGTCATATCCGTGATCTTATCCGCTATTTTGTAAATAAAACATGTAGATATATACATTATTTACAAATTTTATTCAAATTTGTTTATTTATATTATGATAAAAACTACGTTTTTCATATAAACGAACAAATACCTACATACATATGTACATATGTACACACTTGGTGTTGATGCATTTTAATAATTATTATTTATTTAATTATTTTTTTTTTCATTCCTTCTGTATATTCTATACTAGGGATTCCGGATTAGACTGCTGAAAGAATCATATACAATGACAACAGCTAGTGTTGTTGTTTTTCCACATGCAGCAACAGTATTTGCTGGTGTCTGTGCATGTATTTTCAGTGTTATTGGGATTTTAGGTAGGTATCCATTTATGATGCATTTTATTTTTAAATAAAATTTTTTATCTATATTTTAAAGGAAATTTAATAACAATTTTTGCTTTAATAAAATGCCCAAAAATGAGAAATCATGCAACAACAGCATTCGTATTATCGTTATGTATATCAGATTTATTATTTTGTACATTTAGTTTACCATTAACGGCGGTAAGATTTTTTAATGAGGTAAGTGATTATAAAATTCTTTAAAAAAAAATTTAATTATTCTTCGACATCAAATTTTACTGTATATAATAGGCATGGACTCTCGGTGAAACTTTATGTAAAATATTTCCAGTAATATTTTATGGTAATGTAGCTGTATCACTTTTAAGTATGGTTGGAATCACACTCAATAGGTAATTTAAAATCTTTGAGTTTACATATATTACATTTGTTTTTCTAATATTTATATATATATTTTTTTTTTATTTCAGATACATTCTTATTGCCTATCATAATTTATATTCAAAATTATATAAACCAAAGTATTTAGCAATTCAACTTGCTTCTGTATGGGCAATATCATTTCTTATGTTGGTAAGATTCTATATACAAAAATTTTTTATAAATTTCCCATACACATACATACATACATACATAATATCCCTTACAAATGTATCATAAACTATTCAATTTTATTTTTTATTTTTTTTTTTCATTTTTGTATTTTTACTTAGCTACCACCAATTCTCGGTGTCTGGGGTGAATTGGGTTTGGATGAAGCAACATTTTCATGTACAATACTTAAAAAGAATGGACGTTCAATAAAAAAATATTTATTTTTATTTGGATTCCTAATTCCATGTCTTGTCATAATAATTTCATATTCATGCATTTATATAACAGTTAAAAAGCAAAAATTAAAATTAGAAGCACACAGGTAAAAATATTAAATGTACATAAATACAAATTTCTAATTTCTAAATTTTGAAAAAAAAAAAAATAAACTTTTTTTTTCAGTTGTTTCAATGTAAATAAAAAGAAATCTACAAACATTTTAAAATCACCAGCACAAATATCTTCATCATCATCGTATCGACAACGTGAAGATAATCGTCTTACAGTTATGATGTTAACAATATTTTTATGTTTTATTACATGTTTTCTGCCATTAATGTTGGCTAACGTTATCGATGAACATAATACATCATTTCCATGGTTACATATAATCGCATCTATAATGGCCTGGGCATCAAGTGTTATTAATCCATTTATATATGCAGCCAGTAATCGAAATTACAGGTAGCTATTATTATCATTCATTCATCACTATTTTCTTTATGCATATTTGAGTATTTATTTATTTATTACAATTTGAATTTTTTTTTTTATTTTTTTCGTTTTTAGGGTAGCATATTATAAAATTTTTACAATATTAAAATTTTGGGGTGAACCGCTTACACCGATGCCAAGTAAAAGTTATCAAGCAAGTAAAAATAATTCAAAAGATATAATATCTGGTGATATTTTAAAAACTCTACCGTTATATGATTGTGAAAATGCACAAAATAATTCCAAAAAAATTAATCTATCTTATTAGATGTTGAAGATATTGCAATAATGACGATAATAAAGAATAAGGAATGAAAGAAAAAATAAAATATTAAATGAAAATTTAAACTGCCAGTTTAAGAAAACTAAGAATTCGGAGTAAAATTCATATAAACCTTTTTTTTTTGTGTATTAAATAGAATAAGAAAAATATTTTTGTTTAACTTTGTTTGATTTAAATTAGATTTAAGAATGTGTGAAATGAACGAAATGATCCTTTACGTTAAAGTATTATTTATTATTATATGTATATTTTGTGTATGTACGAGTCATATATGCAATTAATAAAAATTAAATACTTTTTTTTTATGATTTACTTAAATATTTATGAGAGTATAAATTAATGTTAGTAGTACTTGGTAGTACCAATAATTATGTTATATGCCAATTATCGAAAACGATAAAAACTTAAACCAAAATATATTTAATTACCTAATTAATTAATTCTATAATGTAAAATGTTTATGAGTATATAAATGTAATTAATAATTATTGTTTGTTAGAATAAAAAAAAAAAAACTTTATTAATTTGAAAATTTTCATAAATGGAAATTAAATGCGTACAAAATAAGAGACAAATAATGGGTTAAATAATTAAAAATAAAACCCATTTAGTAATCAATAAAATATTGAGTATTTGAATTAATTTATGTTTGCATTACTTATTTTATTTATGAATAATAAAATACTAAAAATTATTCTTATAATTATTTATGTAGGTATGTAATATAATTTATAATATTAAATAAACTTAATATCAATGACCTTCTGAATAGCTGTCCTAATTATTATTGTGTAAATAGATAAGATGAACATAAGCTCCTAATAATTAATTTAAAACTAAATTTTTAAATGAGTTAGATCATTTTTTAAATATTTTAATTAATCATTTTTTTGAAAATGAAATATGTAATCAAAATATGACTGGAAGGATGAACACCTATAATTTTATAAAAATACTAATTTTATGCTTGACAATTTAATTTGTAATTTATTCAGTTGAATTTAAAACAAAAAAACTTAATTATTTTATTATGCAATACAATCAGATAAAAAAAATATTAATAAAATCACCCGTAATTTTTACCCTTGCCGTAATTCATCTCGGTAGTGTAGTGTAAAAATGATGACAGTACACAACACCACAGCATCAGTTATTATTTAAAAATTCAAAAATAATAATTTCAATAATCACAATAAAAATTTTATATAATACTAAAAAAAAAAGAAAAAATAAATTAAAATATTTTATTAGAGAAAAAAAAATAAATTGCCCCGGGTGAGGATCGAACTCACGACCTTAAGATTATGAGACTTACGCGCTGCCTACTGCGCTACCGAGGCTATAAAATTTTATTCTATATTAAGAATCATATATTTTTCTATCGAAATATTATCATTTATATCAATATCATTATTATTTTTGTTAATTTTCTTATTTATTTTATATACAGCACCCATATTTCTTATTTCTTTATTCATATACTAATTTTTGATCTTTTATCGCTAAAAATAATAAATAAATTGATATTGATGTTAAACAACCAGCTATAATTCCAGCTACTAATCCAGGCCATCTACGGAATATTATCAATATAAATATTATCGTACAAATTATAAGCATCATTCCAAATGGCAGTAACGGAGTTAAATCGAAATTACGATGAAAATTTATGGCAGAAAAATTCATTCTATCTGAAAATTAAAAAAATATACCATTTTTTAATTAACTTTTAATTAATTATTTGTGGAAAAAAGGAAGGTTTTTAAGAGACATTTATTTCACTAATTCATTAATTTTTTTTTATTTTAAAGTACGATTTTAACATTGATCAGATTTAGTAGTTTACATCCATAAGTAATATGTATTATGTAATATATAATTTACTTACCATCAGCATTAAAACTTTGTGAAATATTTAATTGCACAGGATTTAATTCGGCTAATGCTTGTGTATCATTTTTAATAGTTT
The DNA here is from genome assembly GCA_951394055.1 of Villa cingulata. Taxonomy (NCBI): domain Eukaryota; kingdom Metazoa; phylum Arthropoda; class Insecta; order Diptera; family Bombyliidae; genus Villa; species Villa cingulata. The sequence goes on from OX596018.1 coordinate 3,958,588, forward strand.
CGTATTGTTCAGCGATATTTTTTTGTTCCACAATTAAATTCTAAATTGAATTTTTCAATTAATACAATGCACACTTTAACATACAACAATTTAAATTAAAAATATTTTATTCGCAAACATTATAGTAGTTTCTACAATTCTAAAATTCAAATATTAAAAATACGTTTATATCCTATACTTCGTGTATTTATGTGCACATATTATACGTACATATGTAAAATTAATATAATAATTTAATTTTAACAAATAATATAATAATTAATCTTTACATTTGTTGTTGTTGTAGCTGATGTTGTCGTCGTCATCGACGTTGATAATGCTGTTAATCGAACTGGATGATATAAAATCCATTGTATATTCATTATTGTTGAATTTTTCATAAATTTTAATTTCAAAAAATAATTTCAAAAAAAAAAAGAAATTTAAATGGAAAACACCAGAAAACAAAATAGATAATCACAATCACAATATATTATGTATGTACTTATATGTATTTTTTGATTAGAAAATTAAACATAACTAACTTTAATAAAAATAATAAACAAATGAAACAAAATATCAAAAATGAAAATAAATACACTACAAAATCCAATAAACTTCCTTAATCTATTAAATAAATGTGCATGTAGACCCTGTTCAAAAACGCCAAAATATGCTTTGCATCAACATCAACATCAATGCATGGCGGCGTTCAAAAACATGCAGGCAAAGCAGTGCAGTTGTTCAAAAACGTAGTAGATCAAAATTTATGCGCATAATGCAGTGCATATGTGCAGCGTTTAAAGTGTTGATGCGTTGTTTGCTAAATGTCAAAGTAGTACCATGGACAAACAAGTAAACTAGATTTCTACTCTAGTATAAAGTTATTTTTACACTTCAGATTTTGATGTTGGCCTCCAATCCCGCATGGTGGAATCAGTGGAATGGAATGACATTCTAACATACACATTTCAAAACTAGTATTCGGTGTGGAATGAATTTATACCGGCTATTTTAAGTATGTATAAACAAAAAAGGATACAATATTAATTTCAAATTAGAAACAAATCGTATGTAAATATAATTCATGTATAGTATAGACAGATTTAGAGCTAAACCAGTTTTATTATTACATACATACATGCTTTATTCATATTATATATTATTATACTTGATGTTCATATACAAAAAAAAGGATATTTGGTTGCCTTTTTTGTTGTTTTGACTTCATGACTTCATGTTTACTTGTTTGTCTATGGTAGTACTTAGTATTACACAAATAATGGTGAATTGTAATTATTAAGATGTTTACACAAATATTTATAGCTAGAGTTTCCATTTTTAAATAATTATAAAATACAAGCACTAAACACAGTCAGATAAAACGTTCAAAAACTATGAATCACTGCTTTTTATAAAATCTACATCTGCTTTATGGCAGCAGCAACTAAAGAGCTGCCACTGCATTTATGCTTTTCTGCAATCAATATTTGACGTTTTTGAACAGGGCCTAAGTCAATTGCATTTTAATAGGTACTACAAAATATTAAATAATATAACTAATTCATGATCAGTCTAAAGAAATAAAAAATTTTTTTTTCAAATTTCTATATGTACGAAGATAAAAGAGAAGACTTTTTGTTTCACATTTCAATATAATCGTAAATGGTATGTAATGTGTAAATAATGTAGGCATTATGAAAATTTTTCAAGTAAATTTCTCTTATCATCACTCTACTATATATGTATGTATTATGTATAAAAATTTTGTATTTACGATTTTATTATTTTTCTGTTTTATTTGTTCTCTTTTTTTTTTTTTTTTTGATTTGAATTATGGTAAACATGGGTAGGTAGGCCGATGATATACTAGAGATAATACCCGATGATGATACAAACTCAAAAAAATACACATAATTTTAAACTTAAAGTCTGATCTAGACTCACAGGTCTACAGTATACAGTATCGATGGTATGGGGCGGTATGTAATGGATTTAAAATCAGAAGAAATATAAAATAATTATTATGCTTATATGTACGTATTATTCAATGTTCAATATGTATGTACATATACGTATATATATATTAAATGAAATGCACATATACACATTCATATCTATTCCTTATCTTATATATTATATACAATTTATTCATGAAAAGGTCGTATTATGCATAATATCAATGTACATACATATATGATTCTTCCATTTATGTTTGCTCATACTTTTAATAAATATTTTACACATACACATTACGATGAAAAAAGTGTAAGTGATTTATAAAAACAAAAATTAATTTAATTTAAAATTAAAAATTATTTATTAGATATTTTGAAATCATAAAAAAATTTCATTCGTTAAAATAACAAAAAATATCTACTATTGCTACTATGTATCTTAAGATGTATCTCAAGAGATAGATCTTATTCTATACATCTTGATGTATCTAGTAATAAAGCAAAACTTTTTTTAATATACACAACTGTTGCATATAAGAATTCATTTTAACAACATATGCAACAGTATGTATACAAAAGATGAGTATGTACATCACATCAAAAATTGAAAAACCATAAAAATAAATTTGTGTGTACATTGCACAGGTTGTAAATTTTTATATGTATAAAAAAAAAAAAACTTTCAGAAAAGAAATGTAAACTTTAGAAGAAATAAAAATAATATTTTAAATTACCAGGCGTTCATAAATTTTAAGAAGATTCAGTATAAACAATAAAACAATTTTCCAAAGCTCTTTTTCTGTTAATCGAAAAAAATGAAATCATCTGAATATCATTACACAATTTGTTGTTTTATTTTTAAATACATATTATCATTATTTAACTTGTGCATGTGAATAAAAACAACATCATGAGAATTTTTGTGTTTTATTTGTAATAATAGACAATCATAATTCAGATACATAAATAAAGCAACAAAAAAAAAGCAAAAATAATAGATACTTTTGTTTGCTTATTCATACGTTCATATAACAGCATAAGAAAATTTCATTGTATATTTTATTGTGATTCTACTTATTTATCTATGTATCTATGTCAATCGATTAAAGAAAAATTTATCTAGCAATGAATTATGATTGCCTGGTATTTTAGGAAAACTATTCGTAACATATTCCTTTATGAATGAAATAGAAAAACCGACCACCAATCAGAAAATTATTTAATCGACCATCAAACCATTCAAATGAGTCTTCTTTAGTTACATAATTTTTTTTTTTAAATTGTATTCATATTCATGGAATATTACTTTTATTTTCCATTTAAAAACATGCATATGCAGTGGCGAATTTCTCGATTAAGCGCCCCTAAACATCACATCACTCGCAAATTAAAAATGAAAATTCAAAAATTAGTAAACATGGTTATAAAATATTGCTCGTACTATTGTAGCATATACTGGCACTGTTATAAATAATCAATAACATCCATTGCTGGAGAGTATTGTATAGAGTAGAGAAGCAAATATAAAAGGTTATTAGCTGATTTTCCGTGTTTGTCATGTACAATAAATATTCCCATTCTACTCAAAGAGAAAATCAATTTTTCCTGAAGGATGGATATACGAGTTACACATGATGTGTGAAATAATACTGGTACTAAGTCTAATAGAAAAATTATTTTTTTATTAAACTTTCCTTTTTTCCTTTTTCCATTTCAAAGTAAATTCTACAGTAAATTAACGTGTAAATATTGTTTTTTATAAAAGCAAATTGCATTTTATTAATATTGATTTATTAACATTATTTCATAATTATTAATATTTATTAAATACATTCACGTCGATCGTGGAGTTCGATTCGATAATATCGAGCTCGTAAAACTTCACCTCGATACGATTTTTTATGTGTATCGTAGAACTCGATAATATCGAATCGAACTTGCTACCAACTTAATAAAAAAAAATTAAAGATTACTCGACATTTTTTGAAGTTTATTCATTTTAAGGATTTTGAAAAAATAAATTTTGCTGTTTGAAAAAATAAAATTAATTTTTTTAAAATAAAAAATGATTTCGACCGAGTTATTTTGGACAGATGAAAGTGAAGAAGAACTAGAAGAAAATCGAAATGTGATTAGAATTCAAAGAAGGAAAATTAGAAGCGAATTCAATTTATTCCAACTACCAGATATTTCGTAACTTTTTAGTCTTTTATGTGATATGTCCTATTATAGTCCTACACAACATATGTACGTAAAGTACATGTAAATTATATCTAGGAAAAATCATGATTAAACTGATTATACCTTTTTCCATTCCTCAGTACTTTTTTGTGGAGGTCCTAAAAAATTTAATGTTTCTTTTAATTGTTCCCACAATTCATTTTTATTAATTTTTATCAGTCCAGTTGAGAAATTCCTAGCGAAGTCTTGATTTTGATCCATAAACTCCACTAATTTTGCAAATTGGTCTGAATTTGTATATCTGGCAGTTTTCCTACACATACAATTTGTTTGTGAGAGAATTTTATATATAAAACAATTTAAAATTATAGTCAACTTACATTTACCCCTTGAAAAATAAATTTCTTCGATTAATTAACACGAACAAAATTAGAAGAAAGAAAGCAAAATTTTAAATAACACAAGCACGATAACAATTATACTGTCGAGAAAAAATTCGATATGATCGTCTGACGTTTAGATAATATCGAATTCCACGATAACCTATTTGTTCGACAGATCGAGGTAAAGAATTCGATATCGAACTGCATGATCGGCAATGCTCGATATATCGAAATAAAGAGTTCGATATCGAACTCCACGATCGACGTGATTATAAATCTGGTGATTTTCAAAACTTTTAAAATTTTTAAGAATATCGATACAATAGTTGGTAAACTTTTTAAAATTTTAAATAATGTCATATTTATCAGTTTTAACATTGTGAAACTTTTACCTTTGCATCGAGGCGGTATTTAAACATTTTGAAACTCACCCATTATTATAATTGAAATAATTATTTTTATTAATATTTTTTTATAATTAATAAAATTGTATTTATTTAATTATTCACGTCGATCGTGGAGTTCGATTCGATAATATCGAGCTCGTAAAACTTCACCTCGATACGATTTTTTATGTGTATCGTAGAACTCGATAATATCGAATCGAACTTGCTACCAACTTAATAAAAAAAAATTAAAGATTACTCGACATTTTTTGAAGTTTATTCATTTTAAGGATTTTGAAAAAATAAATTTTGCTGTTTGAAAAAATAAAATCAATTTTTTTAAAATAAAAAATGATTTCGACCGAGTTATTTTGGACAGATGAAAGTGAAGAAGAACTAGAAGAAAATCGAAATGTGATTAGAATTCAAAGAAGGAAAATTAGAAGCGAATCAATTTATTCCAACTACCAGATATTTCGTAACTTTTTAGTCTTTTATGTGATATGTCCTATTATAGTCCTACACAACATATGTATGTAAAGTACATGTAAATTATATCTAGGAAAAATCATGATTAAACTGATTATACCTTTTTCCATTCCTCAGTACTTTTTTGTGGAGGTCCTAAAGAATTTAATGTTTCTTTTAATTGTTCCCACAATTCATTTTTATTAATTTTTATCAGTCCAGTTGGGAAATTCCTAGCGAAGTCTTGATTTTGATCCATAAACTCCACTAATTTTGCAAATTGGTCTGAATTTGTATATCTGGCAGTTTTCCTACACATACAATTTGTTTGTGAGAGAATTTTATATATAAAACAATTTAAAATTATAGTCAACTTACATTTACCCCTTGAAAAATAAATTTCTTCGATTAATTAACACGAACAAAATTAGAAGAAAGAAAACAAAATTTTAAATAACACAAGCACGATAACAATTATACTGTCGAGAAAAAATTCGATATGATCGTTTGACGTTTAGATAATATCGAATTCCACGATAACCTATTTGTTCGATAGATCGAGGTAAAGAATTCGATATCGAACTGCATGATCGGCAATGCTCGATATATCGAAATAAAAAGTTCGATATCGAACTCCACGATCAACGTGATTATTATTATTTTTTTTTTTATTATTATTGTTATATATTCTTTAAATAAGAAAGTATCAAAGCTACTTTTTTTTTCAATTATGTTATAAATTAATTTCGTTATTTCTAATTGTATTTTAAAATTTTTAAAATATAAATGAAAATAAAACAGAATTTAACTATAAAAATAAATTATTACAGAATTTAATTTGAATTAAAACAAAATTATTTGTATTTTATTTATTTGTATTTCAATTCTTCAAAAATAGTTAATAGAGTCGAAGTGAAATTTAGTTAAATTTTTAATGCATACAATTGTTATAAATTCTGTATTTAATATATCTATGTGTGCTAATTTATTAGCTGCATAAGTAAATGTTTAAAATAAAATCAATTTAACAATTTATAGCGATAAAGATAGATAATAATAATTCATAATTTCAATTCGAGTGACTACGAATAAAAAACAAAAACATTTTCACCGATATTGCTAATACAACGTTAATTCAAGTGACAGAAAATCTTTCATTCTGTTTCTCTCGTCTAATGCTTGTGAGAAAACAAAACGAAAAATAAAAAAATAATCAACCGATTAACGTTATATACATAATTAATAATAATCAAAAAAAAAAAAAAAAAAAAACAATTTTTTTAAACAAAACATAAATTTGTCAATTTTTTTGGTCATTACAACAAATTAATTATTCCGTCAAAATTACAATAATGTTTAATAGTAGACTTTTGATTTATTTTTAAGCTAATCCAGCTAATCATATTGTGAATTTTCATAATATTTATGTAGTGTAGTATTTATTTATAGAAGAAAGTCTTTTATACGTAATAATAAGTATATAATTTTTTTTTATTTATTTATCCGTCATTCGAATTAATACTTCTTCTTGAGCTTGGCCGTTCAATTGTCAATGACTGCTGTGGAATTTGACTATCTGAATTAAAACCAAGTAATGAATAGATTTCTTTGATTATAAATAAAATTGTATCTTCGGATTCCCTGCAAATAAATAAAAAAAAAAAAACAAAACCAAACATAATTTTAATTTCAATTAAGTAATTCAAATAAAAAATTAAATTAACTTACCAATAGCAAACATGACTTGTTAATGCGAATAAATACTCATTGAAAAATTCTAATGGTGCTTCTTGTAATACATAATCGACACGTCGAGAATTATTTAATTTACCTAATGGTAAATTAATTTCACCAGTATCATGATCTGATGATGATGTTGATGTTGATCTAGATCTCATACCACTTTCTCCAACTCTCAATTGTTCATCTAATACCTGAAAAATATAATCGAATAAAAATAGCCATTTATTATACATTTTTAATTGTCTCTTTTATCATCTTACTTTATCTACTTCTTTTTGTATTTCTTGTGGATCTGGTGTTTGTTTCGTTCTTGTTGACAAAAAATAAACACTATCCAATGTATTTTTGAATGTATCAACAATTTTTTGTTTCAAATCAGCACTAACTCTTGTCATAGTTTCCTTTAATTCCAAATGCATTCGTTTTCTACCCTTATGATGTGGTATTAAAACAGGACGTGCTCCACTCAATTCTGGATTTATTAAAGCTTCAAGACGATATGCTACAGGATCATAAGGATGAAATATATTATAAAATCCTGGGCATGTTGGTAATTTAAAATCGAGCCCAAGCTTATCGATTCCACGAATTGTAACAAACATTCCTAAATAAATTAGAATTATCAATTGACGTATTTTTACACATATTTTTCAATGTAATAAACAATAAAATTCTATCAAATCACCTATAGGAGATCCTAAAGCAAAAAATTTTTTTGGTTGGAATATTAATTGAGAATAACTGATGAATGGTTGACCAGTACCAGCTGACCCGACTGTATAACTGATTTGCTCTGTATGATTATTTTGTACATTTGCTGTAAACGGTTGGATCATTTGATCAGGATTCTCCTATAATCGACAATTTATTAATTTTTTTGTTTTTTTTTTTGTTTTACATTTAATTCGATTCAAATTCATTTTCACTTACTGAATTTTGTAATTCAATATTTTCTACGGGATTCTGATGACATAATAAATCGAATAAAATTAATGATCCTAAACTATGTCCAGCCAATGAAACACCACCTTTAAATTCTGGATTTCTTTGACAATATTTTATGTATATGCTATTCATTGCTGTACAAACAGTATTTATAATATTTTGACAAAATACTGGACTAGTATAGAATAATACATCGACGAGTGTATCATTTGTGAAATTTCGTAATTTCGGTATTGATTCAAGTGTTATGGCTTTTAATCTTTCATCTATACCAGATTCTTTTGAATGTAATTCACTATGCCATGATACCGGTAATACTTCAACTCGTCCAACTTCACCATTATCACATGATGTTTTATAATGTGACTGAATCAATTGTGTAGCAATACTCCTGAATTCATCAACTTCAATATAAATTTCTTTATTTTCATTTCAATATCACATCAAATTTTATCATAATAAAAATATGGTAATGATAATAATATGATAATGACATAAATACAAACACAAACACATATAAATTTCACAAATAAAATAACTTAAAACCTTAAAGCCACTTAAACTTTTACAAAATTAAAATAAAATAAACAATGAAGACAAAAATAATGATAATCGCTTTAAATAAAATTTATTGATAATCAACTCACCGACTTCTTCAAGACTTCGAAATTTCAAATCACAAGCGGATCCAATTCCATGTACCATTAACAATAAATGATTTACTTTAGATGATTCACCAGCTTCAATATCGAAATCTTCAACATCTCGTTTAACTACACGTGGCCGTGCAGGTGTCGTCTAAATTTTTCATTAAAAAAATAAATGAATAAAATGAAATATTCCATTCAATTATCATGTGTATATTTACAGAACTTCCACCCCATGAATCTGCATTTTGTGGATGATGAAAATGTACCATAACACTAGGTCCATGAAATGTAACATTTTCACCAGACGGTAATGAAACTTTTCTACGCCATTCGCCACTTAATGATGCTTGTCTGTATTCTTCTTCCAATGTTTCAGCTATTTCTTCTTCGTATGGAACATATTTCGAATCTACAGATTTATAAAACCATGAACATCGTCTAACATCTGTTGGTTCTGCAGTCCAATAAACTGCTGTACGTTTACGTTCTTTAATATCTACATCATATCGACCTCCTTCAACTGATACTATTTCTTGACCATCTGGAATTATTTTTATTTATTTTAGAGAGATTCCAAAATTTTTATTATTAAATTAAACTATTACTTGATGAAAGATAATTTTCCTCTAAAACATCAGAATCTTGTTGGGAAAATGGCATCCAATTAGGTTTTTTGGTTGTACTTTTATTGTAAAACCAATGCTTTTTAACAGGTCGATAAACCTAAAAATTGAAAAGTGAAAAATGTCATTTTCTTTCATTTATTAAAAAATTTTGTGATTCTCTTACAACATTTGTTGCCATTAATTTTGAATTTTTTTCGTTTAAATTTGACATTTTTAATTTTTCAATAATTTCATCGGGTAATTCGTCCTGAAAATGTGAATAAAAAGAAATGAAAAAAATTTTGAATTTTGATCAAAATATGAAAAATTTGTTTTGACACAAACTTGACTTACGTATGACAGTTTAGCTAAATATTCTGGAAATTGTTGTGATCGTTGTTGCAATTGCTGTAATTGTTGCTGTTGTTGA